>CM024546.1:9536216-9964688 GCA_014182365.1 Eucalyptus tenuipes | reverse complement strand
TAATTAAAAATTTGCAACAAATTATCAAATAGTCAAAGGATATACAACTAAAATAAAAACCAATTAAACTAAGCAGGACGAATCGGATAATAATGCACATGCTTAAATCTTTTGATAATTTCACTCATGTAATTATTTTTAGATTCTCATAAGTTTCAATTTGTATGTGTAATCATTTCCATTTATATGACTCAAATTAAAAAGTAAAAATAAGTCTTTGAAATTATTGTTGAGTACACTTTTAATGATTCGAATGATGTACTACCACTACTACCAAATCCTTGAAGCGGCACAAACCCAAGAGCAGGAGTCGGATTTGACACCGGTAGCATTCTGATCGAAGCACAGGATGTACTGGTGGGTTTAAATTACTAACCAGAGGCCATGTGTGGAATAATTTTCGTTCCAAGTTCGGAAGCTTCCTGTTTTTGACCTTGAAAAAGGTATTGTTGAATTCGACAGCGTTGAACAGGAATGGTATGACATTCTGCTGGTAAAATTGAAAACGTTTAGCAATAAACGCTGGATTCGTAACCACATCTAGGTCAATGAGGCTGGCAAAATCTCATTATATGACAATTTGTAGCACGCACAAATTGAGGAGTCTCTCCCAACAGCTTAATCTTTACATTTCCACAAACTCACGGTAACAAAAATAAAGAAGATAAATAATGTAATTGTAATTAGAAATTTCATTCTTATATACTAGCTAGTTATAGTAATAACTTACATTTGAATATAGTAATAATTTAGGAGGTGGACATCAAAGTTTGAATGTTAGCTTTATACGGCATAGTGTAGGAAGGTAACTGGTTTGTACTTTCTTAGTACCTTAAAACACACACACACACACACACACACATATATATATATAATTAATGATTAAGATTGTAAAATTTTAGGATCAGATTTTTTCTTTTGCGTTCACAAATTCAAACCTATATATATATATATATATATATATATATATATATATATATAAGCAAGCCTATTCCTTATTATTATTATTATTATTATTATTATTATTATTATTATTATTATTATTATTATTATTGTTATTATTAGTTTTATTATTATTGTATAAGAGCAAGCATTTATGCACATATCACTTTTACCAAGTTGATGATAATTGGTTAAACCTGTCAACAATGACAAGCACTTTTCAACAATCGCATAATGAAAGTTGATTTTCAACGCCTCTCCGGAAAAGGAAATATACAACTCTTCTAAGTGCAAGTTATCAAGCTTCTTTCGGGCAGTTACGTTTTGGTTATGAAGTGTATGAGCCAATTCAACTCTATATCATCATATCGATATTTCCCACGTGAAGCTTGTCGCCCGTACCATAAGTTCTCAAGGGGTAAGCCACTTTGATTAAGTCTAATCTTTATGTCTTTTGTGACATCTCGAATTTCCAATTCTATTTTCAATAAATTGATACGGCATTTCATCTCGCACGCACGTAGTTCTTTTCCCTCGAACCGATCACTCATGGGATAACTAGTCTATCCCGGGTGATGCCCGTTAAGAAATTCTAACGTATCCCGACTTAATTTGACTAGGAAACAACCTTTCGACCGATTAATCTGCAAGGGTCATTACGTACGTTTAACAAATCGATTAGAGATCGGAGATAGTCGACTCCGAGGAGAGGCATGTGATTGAGTGTGGGTGATTCCACCGGTCACTGGTCTTGCCGACGGCACTTTGGATCGCTTCGGGCCGTTTGGGTACCGTGTCCGTGTTTGAAACCTCGGTGATTATCCCGACAACCGAGAGTCACCAATGTGTCAAAGATGTACATTGTGGCTTGAATTAATCAACCAGGTCAAATGCACGAAAATTTCTAAAAGCACCGGTAGATCGGGACAGCGCTAGTATCATGCCGAGTGAAATTAATCGTGAAATTGAGATCGAATTTAGAAATTGGAAGTCCTGGTGTGTCACAAATCATTTTAGGAACATTGGCTCATCTTCAGAAGATTTTTCTTATAACCTGGTTTTTAGCAAAATAATCAAATTATGGTTAATTTGGTTTAAAATTGGTAGGCTGCTTTTGGTTGTATTTTGAGATTCAAGATGGTTTTTATGGTCAAGTAAATATGTGAATTGAAGTGTGGTGACATTGGATTAATTTTATGGACTTCGATTGGGCTCAATTGGAAGAGAATTGATTGGAATTGAAGAATTTAAGGTACAAGTTTTATGCCCCGGCGGAAAATGAAATTGAACCTATCGGAAGATTGTGGTGGAAGATTTGGGTGAGTGGGAAGTGATGTTGCTACGAGGTAAGTAATTGGGCCTTTGTTGGATTAAAGTAAAAGAAAAAGAAAAGAAATGGTCTTCTCCACTCTCTCTCCATCCGATCGCAGCTCCTTTCCTCCCTCTTCTCTTCGGTTCGACGCCCAACAATTTGCGCAGAGAAGCTGTCGTCGCCGGGAGCGCTGCACGTCACCACCGGTCGCCGGTCGCCGCCGCTGGATGCACGTCGTCATTTGCTCGCCGTCTCGCGCGCCACCACGCCTTCGCCCGTCTCGCCTCCATCTCGCCAGGCCTCTGTTCAAAGAGCTTCCGAGCAGCTAAGGCCACCGCCCGGGACCTCCCTCCGCCGCCGTACGCCACCGCCTGGACCATTGAACCTTCGATCGGACCACCACACCGGAGCCCTGTGTCCAGCTCAACCCAACCCTGGATCCGCCCTCTCACAGGCACCAATCGGCTAATTTTATGGGTATGGCAGCAGAAGTTTGGCCCGTTTTGGCCGGCTTCCCGACCCGAAGCTAGGTCCGCCTTTGGGAAAGTCGATCCCCCTCGACGCCCTCGTCGTTTTTGGTCCACTCGGCTGGCTAATCGGGTGAGTTTAGCTCACTAAATCTTGATTAGACGGTTAATGATGCCCTAAGTGTGCTTAGTCTAAGTTAAGTAAGTTTAAGTGGTTATATTAGTTTATTTGGCTGAGGATTAGATTAGGGTGTTTAATTAAGTTAAAGTGTGTTTAGTTTAAAATTAAATAGATTTATTTTAATATAAGCCTTGATGTGACATAATATGTTTTATTTTGATTTATTTAAATGTTTCGAAATTCTGGAATATTTAATATATATTATATTCGAAAATTATTAAAATAAAAAAAATAAAAAAATAAAAATTCAAAAAATTATTTATGACCTCAATTGCTTAGAATTTAAAATTGCTAATCGCTGCTGTGTATTTAGAATTTGAATTTGATGAATGGATGTGGCAAATTGAGTGTTGATGCTGATAAATGGGGATTTTATTCATAAAAACCCAAGTTGTCGGTTTTGATCGAAATTGGATTTTAAGTATTATATTAAATAGTGGGGTTTGAAAAAGTGAGATATTGGCTTTCTGGTTGAAATTAACGTGCCCTCACACACGTGATTAATTTCTGGAATATTTTTAATATGAAGAAAAATGGTCGGGATCACTATTTTAAGTGGAAGCATTGAGTGAAATGCAAAGTGTCCCGGGCCGATTATGAATTGTTGCATGATAATTAAGAGGAGATCGTCCTAGGCTGTTGAGCCGGACTTGCCCCTATATGGGATGCCCTTGACAACGGATGCGGGTCGCGGTAGATTCTAGGCCCATGCTCCTTCGGGAATGCCGTCAACGTAATGACGAAGCCGCGCTCCAAGGGGGAGGTGATGCCTCGGCATTAATGTCGTAGATAGCCGAACTGCGAGTAGGTTATGCCATTGTGTGGCAGTGAATAATGGTGGATCGCATGCCGGGTGTTATTGATGGTCGGATTATGGGACGAAATCGTGTGGCATGGTATGGGACGTGTCATAACGATTTGGCTTATAATTTGGACTCCCGTGGTCGTTTGAAATGAAAGTGTTGGCGTTCCAATTGTTTGAATTCTTATTACTACCCGAGTTTGTGTGATACAAATTGTGCTAACCTGCGGGGAAGGAATTAAGACGAGGTAAGTCTTGTGTGATGTGGCTAGGCCACCGGGGTGTATTTTCTTTCTAATAGGGGTTTAGGGGGTTGAACTTGCTGAGACAATGTCTCACCCCGTTGGGCCAAAATTTCAGGTCCCTAGATGGCGGTCGTGGAGGACCCGAAGCCATGGAGTCTGGAAAGGTGGAAGCTGAAGGATCGGTGAACGTGTCCCGCGTTGGTCTTAGGATAGTTCCCCTTTGTCGAGCTAATCTATTTTGTAGACAGTCCGGTGTTGTATTTAAACCTATGTGTTTATGAATGAGTGTTTGGTATTGTGATTGATTGCCTGCTTTTTCTATCCCAAGTTAATTGTTGTCGGGGATTTGTTTCACTTCCGCATGCGTAATAAAATGAATGGGTCGGCGACGTATCCCTGGAAGTCGCATTTTTTTTATCGACCGCAGTGGGATGTGCGCGCGGGGTTCGGGGCGTGACATCTTTAGTGATGAAGTAGGATTCAACTGCCATTTTTCTTTTAAGACAATCATTGAAATACATCTATAATTCATCGTTTGGGATTCTACGAGCGGAAACTCATCGACTCAGTGTTCATTGAATATTATACGAATGCCGTCTTCCCTGACTTGACTTAAAGAAGTTTACAAACTTAGAAATGTCATATTTCTCATGGAGTCACAACTGACGATCCCATCTCTCTCCCGCATATGCCATTACGTAATTGCCACCAAATCCTAATTGGAGTAGTCAGCCTGTTTATTTGGGCAAAGACAGAAAAATATTAAAGAAAGAAGAAGCAACCCGTGACAGATGATCAAATACGCCATTCTTCTATAAATTGCCATCTGAATCCAAAATGATCAAAAGCTTAGAGCGAACAATAATTAGCTAAGAGAGTCGCACACGCGAAAAATCAAATCGAGCATGGCTATGACAAGAAGAACCATTAGTGTTCTCATGCTTCCATGGCTTGCTCATGGTCACATAGGTCCGTTTCTAGAGCTAGCCAAAAGCTCTCGAAAAGGAACTTCCACATCTTCCTATGTTCAAGTCCTGTCAACCTTAGTTCCATCAAAATCCCTCATGAATATCGCTCCACTATTGAGCTCGTGGAGCTCCATGTCCCATCTTTGCCTGGTCTCCCTCCTCAATACCACAAGACTAGGGGCTTGCCGCCTCACCTCATGCCGAAACTGAAGATGGCCTTCGACATGGCAGGCCCTAACCTCTCCGACATCATCTCTGATCGCCAACCCAATATGCTTATCTTTGATTATCTCCTCCCGTGGGCGCCGGAAGTCGCGAGGTCGCATGGCATCCCGGCGGTCAACTTTGCGAGTGTGGCAGCAGGGGCGAGTTCATTTGTATTCCACTACATCAAGAGGCCGGGCGATGAGTATCCTTTCAAGGCGATTCGTCTTCAAGACCACTGGATGGCAAAGTATAGGAACCAAATGGAACAAGCATCAGAGGGTGGCATGAGCGACACGGGAGAGGGTCATGCGGTGCATTGACCAATCGTCGGGCCTAATCTTCCTGAAGACCTTTAGGGAATTGGAGGGCAAATACATCGACTACCTAAGTGATCTTTTGGAAAAGAAAGTAGTGCCCGTCGGCCCGCTGGCTCAAGATCCTGTCCAAGAGGATGGGGATCACATAACTGAGTGGCTTGATAAAAAGAAAGATCGTCGACCATATTCGCGTCCTTTGGCACGGAGTACTTCCTCACGGAGAAGGAAAGAGAAGAGATAGCCTATGGGTTGGAGTTTAGCAGTGTCAACTTCATTTGGGCGGTTAAATTTCCTGTGGAAGAGCACATCAAGCTTGAAGAGGCACTTCCTAAGGGATTTCTTGAAAGAGTGAGAGATAGAGGGCTAGTGATAGAGGGATGGGCACCACAAGCTAGGATTCTAGCACATCGAAGCGTTGGTGGATTTGTGAGTCACTGCGGATGGAGTTCAGTCATGGAGAGCATGAAGTTCGGAGTCCCGATCATCGCGATGCCGATGCATCTTGACCAGCCACTCGACGCAAGGATCGTCGAGGACGTTGGGGTTGGATTGGAGGTAATGAGGAATGAGAGCGGAGAGCTCGAGAGGGAGGAGATTGCGAAGGTGATCAAGGCCGTTGTGGTGGAGGAAGGTGGGGAGCGTGTGAGGAATAAGGTCAGAGAAGTGAGCATCGGCATTAGGAACAAAGGAGATGAAGAGATTGATGAAGTGGAGGATGCGATCGTGAAGCTTTGCGGAGTAGCGACTGGTAGCGTTTGACTGTCCGTTGAGTTTATGTTGTAGCTTTCATGTATGCTGAAGGTCAAATTTTTTGCCGTGATGTTTTTTTCCTAGAGCAGCTTTGTTTTTGGATTGCAATAAATACGTACGTCCGCGCGTATGAGGGCAGAAAGAAATCCTACAACCTTTTCGAATGTCGGCTTGAGTTAATATTACCGACAACAAAAGGTCATGCATAATTTAGTCTTGCTATGTTGGTATTCAAAATCACAAATAAAGATATTACTGAGCCCTAGTTATTATTTGTCACGTTGTTTAATACATCAGGGTTGTAAATCAATTTTTGCGTATCCAACATTATTGGGTCGTTACCCGCTTCATGATACTGATACTAAGCCCTTTAGACCTTCTTCCCTGAATGTCCATCAACGCAATGTTTCCTTCTGTCCTCCACCTCTTGGCCACGTTTCATGAGCGCACAACCGCATGCAAAGATAGCCTCTGAATCACCGTCCTCGTCCCATATAACCTATGCACACTTGCTGAACGCTCAAAAACCAACCCTAGAGCAAACACCCAAAAACAAAGTGAACCAGAAAAAAAGCAAGAAATGAGCCCGCAGAGAGACCCATTCACAAGCATTCTCATGCTTCAATGGCTTGCTCATGGCCGCGTCTCTCCATTCCTCGAGCTCTCCAAGCGATTCGCCGATAGAGACATCCACGTCTACTTATGTTCCGCGCCTGATAAAGAAGGAAAGCAAGAAGTAGTCATGGTGCGCAACCCGAGCCCAATAGGCCCAAAAATCTGAAGAATAAGGATCTTATCTCATCTTTGAAGTGTAAGTTAAAGATCAAGGTCATCATTACTTCGGCTTTATATACGCGAAATTTCGTTTTATAACATTGACTCATGTTCTTCCTTTTATCATTTGCATTCCTATAATTGAGTGTTCAAGTATTTATTATAAGAAATTTGGACTATAAAAAAACAGTGATCTATATTTAATAATTCAATATGTATGTATGTTTTGGTCCTACAAGTTATTGAAGAAACTAATACGGCTGATTTTCTTTATTATTATATTAGAGAGTATGAGAGCAAGATGCCCTTAGTATTACCCTTCGATTATACAGGTTGAAAGTGGGTTCTTTCCAAACTTAAATTGAACCTATCATTAGTAGATCTTTGGTATTTTAGACCCATTCCTTCGGCCTTATTTGATCAATTCGACTTAGTCCAAGCAAAAAGAATCTATTGTGACATCATACATAAATATTCATGTTTTAAATTTCATATAACTACGTCGAAGACTGGTGGGGCATAAATGCATAATGTGGGCACGTCCCGGCCAACGATATTGATCCACAGATTGAATTAAACAGGGGGCGAGAGAGATTCGGTAAAATAAAAGGACTTATCATAAGAATGTCGGCTATCAATAGAATCGAACCCGAAGCATCTCCACCTACTTCTCCGATTTGCTTTTTGTCTAGTGACTACTGCTTGTCATGGGAAAATATCGGACGGGCGGGGCATGCCCGTCACCCCGCGTCGGCCCAATCAAGAGGCGAGACGTCCGCCACGTGGCTCCACGTGGAGCCCGGGTCCCACTTTTTTTTTTTTAAGTCAAATTTTTGCCTTCTCTTTCTCTCTCTTCATTAATCGCTGGGTCTCTCGCCCTCTCTCTTCTCTGTCTTCTCCATGAAGCCGCACGAAGTCACCCTCCCTCTCTATCCCTGCAGAAAATCTCCCCTTCCCAAGAGCCCGCCGGTTGCATCCGGCACGACGCCTCCGCCGTCTTGGAGCCACTCCCTCGGGCTGCGCGAAGCCTTATTTCGAAAATCTCTCCCTCCCAAGAGCTCGCTGTCACATCGAGCTCGGATCCGCCTTCGCCGCCTCCGGCACATCACCGGTGCTTACGGTGCTTCCTCATCCCGCCCCGCACGTGTCGTTGGTGCTTCGTGTTGGGGCTATAGTGTACTCATCCGACACTATGGCCGTGAGCAAATGGGTTGTGCTCACACATGGTGATTTCATTGCCATGTGGGAGCTCTTTGCAAGGTTCGAAGCCTCTCAATACGAGTACCTGAACTCCGAGAATGTGTATTTGGTTGTCCCGCCAATTTTTCACATATATGCTCTGTCTTGGGACTTGTCGTTAGGGTGTACAACGTGGTTGTGATGTGGAGGTTCGATTCCAACGTGGTGGTCGAGGCCATCGATAGGTATGGAGCCACCCATTTCCCTGTGGTTGTGATGAGAAGTTTTGATTCCAATGAGGTTGGATCCTCATTTGATTATGATCTCTGAAATATCAAGTATCTGAGCAAATTCAAGTGGGATGAACCTGCAAAGTTGAGCCTGTATTTTTTAGCAATTCAAACCCGTCATCTGTGGCCTACGCTTAAATTTATCATGATAGGACAAATGTCATTGTGGGAAACTCAGTCCTAGTTTAGGGACATGATGTACATTTTCCTTGGGTCAATGGGAAAACTTTGAACTTGATTGATATAACATGTGCCATTAAGCATGTCAAAGATTTACAGAATGCGAGAGAGAAGCTAGTGACATCTACTCCCTCTCCATTTGACTAGCAGAGAGTCTTTGGAGATGGAACCCATTTCTCACATTTCCAGTTATTTACTTTTATACGTATGGAGTTTGTGAAAGAATTCAGAAACACTTGAATTTGAGATAATGCACTATATAAATGTCTGTATGGTTACACAAGCATTTTCATAACTCGTTTTAATGTTTTTTTTTTTTTTCATTACAGGCAGGACAGGAATTCTTTCAGATCCATCATTAGATCTTACTATTGTTGACGCCTAAATTTTGATTAAGGTTTTTAAATTAGGCCTTAGTTTCTATATTTATGTATTTTTCCTTTTTTCGGATAATGAATAATAAATAACAAAAACAACAAAAAATAAATAAAAACAAAAAGAAAACAGAAGCAGCAACCCATTAGGATTGGGCCTTGCGCCAAGCCCCCTTTTCCCTTCCGCACAGGCCCTCAGGCCCATTCTCTTTCTTTTCCTTGGCCTGGCCCTCCCTCCTTGTCTTCTTCCTCTGTTGTCTTCTTCCTCGATCAGATAAGTAGTACGAGCCAGAGGCCGGACGCGCGCGACATCGGAAGGTGGGAGAGGATGGCGACGTGCGACGCCGGGCGGAAGGGACGCGTCTTCAATGCAAGGCGGCCTAGCTAGAGCTGCCTCGATGGATGGGATGCCGGTTCGGCCGGCAGAGGCTGTCCGACTTGCGAAGATCGGCGGTCGAAGCTCCGTCGACCGGCCACCCCCTCGCCTATAAAGAGGCCTCTCCCGACGACGGCAGGACACACACAAACGGTGAAGGATCGAGGGTTGCAAATCTTCGAACCTCCTACTGAGAGACTTCAAAGGGGGGGTCGAGGATGAGCAGGCTAAGATCCAAGGTCGGTTGGAGGAGGGGCGACCGGAGAAGAGACGACGCGAAGCAAGATTGGCAAGCAAGCGAGCCGGAAGCTTCCCGAGAGACTGGGAGGCCCGAACGCTCGCAAGCCGAGATCCGAGAGCTTGCGGTCGAAGAGGGAAGAGATCGGAACCGAAGGAGAGGAGCCGAAGAGAGGAGGTTCGGAGGACTAGATCTGAGAAGCCGGGACCCGCCGTCGCTGTCTCGTCGCGCTCGCCCTGTTGCGTCTGTTGTTAAGGCAGTCACTTCCATCGACAGCGACGCCGTCCCCAAGATGTATATCTATTGTCCGTCGCCGTCGTATCAGCTATCACTGTCCCGCCACCGTTCACGCCGCGCCACGCCTTCTCCGGGCATGTAATGACGGGTCTCGCTCACATCGTCACCAGGTCGAAACCCTAGCCACCGAAATCGTCCGTGCCGCGCCGCCAAGTCACCGCCGGGCGGCGTCACGCTTCCTCTCGGCGCCGCGAATCGTCGAGCTCTAAGGTTCCCGCAAAGCGGGTCGTCGGGTTGGGTAGGGTTTCGCTAGGACCGGGTCGTCAAGTTGGGCGGGTCATTTTCAAACGATGGGCGGGCGGGCGCGGTTAAAAAAAAAAAATGAGTCGAGCCTTCGTTCGCGTGGCCCGTCCCGTCTCTTGGGTGAACGGCTCGGGTCGACCCAACCCGAGGATCCGACTGGTTCGTTTTTAATATTATAATATAATATAATATTTTAAAATAAAAAATAAAAAAATTATTTTCCAAAAAATCAAAAAAATAAAAAATGTCCATATTTTCCCCAAAAAGCCAAAAAGTCAGAAAAAGCCAAAAATGATTTATATTTTCAAAAAAAGATCAAAAATCCCAAAAATGCTTTTATGTCCAACAAATGAGAAAAAGACAAAAAAAAAAAGTGTTTTCCTCCACAAATGCATGGAAAATCCATGAAAATCCAAAAAGCCTTAGGGTTTAAACAAGATTAGGTACCGAAAGGGCATTAGTGATTAACTAGTGTAATCAAGTCCCTGATCCTAATTTCTCTGGTTGCGCAGGAGCAAGTATTTCTCTCGGTACTTCGCTTGGGTTTATAATCGACCCACCCCAAATTGATTAGTGGCGACTTCGTTTTAAAATTAACTTACAGGTTAAAAACTTGGACTATTAAGTCGTGAATTGGTGGACTTGGGAGAGTTCGGGCTACGCTTAATAAACTTAGCCGAACCATTAGCCTCCGGAAGGCGCCCGCCTCGATTGGGCACCGAAGAAAAACGAGGTCGCGACAGCTTGGCGACTCCACTCGGGAAATTTGAGGACTTAGGCCTTTTTATCTGGTTTAAACGCTTTGCTGACTTGGGTTTTTGTTTTGTTTTTTATGCGGTCGATAGCTTAGAAGTTTATTTTAATTTTGGTTAAAATAAAATGTTTTGTGATTATAAACTGTTGTGCATGTTTGATTTGTTTTAGCACTACAGATGGCACACACAACCCGGCTTCGGACACGGGGCTGCCATAGGATATCTAGGATGGTGTTAAGAAAGATACGGCCTTGAACGCGAGGCTGGCGATGTAGAGGTTGCCTTTCTTTTCCCAATTCTCTAGCCGAGGTTGGAGAAGATACGCTGCAGCGAGCTGCGACCCCGGCGGATACCCTTTTAATTTCAACAAGCCTTCATAGTTAAAAATCAAGCCGCACGTTCCGTGTGCATGTCTTTGTGCTTGTCATTTTCTTTAAAAGTAAAGTAATTTCTTTACTTTTACTCAATCTTTTATTGGCCCATGGCAATTTAGGTAGGTTTTTCGAGTCCTAGTTTATATGCGATGGGAGAAGATGATATCCGTTTATTCCCACTCCCAAGCGAGCTCTTCGGATGGTGGGGTCAATTGGACCGGTATGCCCAAGAGCGTGTGAAAGCCAAAGTCGGTCATCTTCTATTGTTGATCCGAATCACTTTGTTCATCCCGAAGTCATATAGGCCATGGCACATTTCGGTGCCCGAAGACGACTACTTTATGTTTGGTGAGTTCGAGCTAACCCCAACTACGGAAGAATACATCGTCATCACTAGAATGCCTCTCGAAAAAGCTTGTTAGGCCATCAACTGGGCATTATCCCGTTGCATGGGTTAGCACGACTTTTAGAAGCGAAGTCAGGTTATGAGGCAAATTCTTGAAAACAACCATAATACCGCCCACTAGCATTTTTGATCGCCTATTTTGAAAATCAACCCATGACTAAAAAAAGTGAGATTTTCCTCCGGCCTTTTCGGGTTCATCATTTTCCCCCATCAAAGAAACGTCATAAGTCCAAAGATGGAATGGATAGTTGATCAGATCTCAAGGGGGCAAAATTATGTCAACATGATTTTAACTGAAACATTCTTGTCCCTCAATCGTTTTAAAGAAAATACGGAAAAAGTCATGCGGGTCTCCCCGGAAATTTTACAAGTCTGGTTCTTTTCTCACCGAAGCGAATATCAATGCTTCATGCAATCGTCCGAAACAAATAATTTTGAAAATCCATTACAGAAATTTATGGTTTTAGGACCATACATTCCTAACCAAAGCTGTTTAAATTGGATAAACTTCCTATGAGACCCGACTCCTGAGGTATTCCAATGGTGTGCTAAATGGTTCCATGAAAAGAGAGCTTGCTTTGCTTACAAACGCTGCATCCAATTCCGTTGCTCGGCCTCACCGGCGCTGTTTCCTATTTCCCATATCGGGTGGCACGGCAGTATGGAGCCCTTCAAGAGATCCCACCGCCTTTCAAGAGGAAGGCCCCTCCACTCCTTTTCACCCATCAAAGTCGTGAATACACATTCGAGATTGACATTATCAAGGAAACATGGAACAAGTGCCATCGCTAAAGGATTGTGGTACCTGAAGGGCTTAAGGGACAGGAAAAGGCCTACCACGCCTCTGAGTCCTACATCCGCAACCATCGTATCCTGACAAAATTGAAGCCATCGGTCCCTCATCCAATTAGCGAGATCAGCCAACCCGAGCAAGCAAAGCTTATGCAAAAGGATTTGGAATGGGCTGGATACACGTCTCAGAGTTGGTCCAAGAAAAGCAAGCATCTTTGCAAGAACAAGGCTCCCCGTCGCATATAAAATAGCAGTCATGTGTCCCCTAGTGTTAATTTCGTGAAGGTTTTGTCCCATTGTTTAGGGACTTTTGTTTAAATACCTTATATTTTGTTCTGTCATTTTAATTTCAAGTTTTAGATGTCGAAGTCTACACTTCTCTTTTGATAAATAAAACGAGTTAGACCATTGCCATGGGTCAATCTTTGTCTACTTTCGTGCTCATTCATGATTTTTGCGATAGGTAATTATGAATCGTCGACTATCGACCACTTGCGAATCGCCTCACATGATAGGGCTCGATTAGAATGATGTACGAAATCGCCTCGCCAACATTAAAGATGGCATAGGACAAATGTCCATTGCCCTTTGACAACTCTCAAGGCAAATGGAATCCACTCAAGCCAAACCCAACTCTATAGCCGCTTTAAGTACACTCACGGCTCGTGAATTTGCCAAATGATAACCAACAAGATCATTGCCGTTTGAAAAGATCATGGCCGAGCCAGCTGCAAGAGCTAGATCCCATGGACTTGTCTAATTATGCCGGCATTAAGATCCCTGAAGAGCTCAAAACAGCGAATGCGAAAGGTATGCGATACCTCTCGCCCAGGAGACCTACTTCTGTGTGCCTTCTGGTCCGAAGGATGATTCAATCATACTAATCAAACCTGATTGGCCCCGCCTTGCGGTGGTACATTGTAAGGAAGATTAATCTCCTTAAAACCTGGGGGGAACTAATCGATGTTTTTCGTCAAGAGTATAATGTTGACATCAACCACAACATCGCCCTGCCCTACGAAGAACCGATGGTTGCCGAGCACGAGGAGTCGATAGTCGCAGAGACCGGAGAAGAAGATGTCAATGAAGCCTTGCACGATAAATGGACGACCGAGTAGCATCCTATTATTGAGAAGCTTCCCTCTAGGAAAGGCAAGGAGCCCGCAGACGAAGTCAACACTACTCGAAGAGAAGCATGATGGGACGGCTTCTCAAGCTTATCGCAAGAGCTAGGGCCCAAAGAACGCCGACCCCCCATCAATCTAGGGAGTGAAGCTCCATCATCTCCCACTCCTCTTGACAAATTACTCAAAAGGTCCGAACTAGGAGTCAAGAAAAGAAAGTCTAAGCAACTCGAGTCAATGCCTACCACTGAACGTGGGCAAAACCCGACAATCAATGAGTGGCCACACCGCACTTCGAGCATCCCCGAGGAGACAAAGCCCTTTAGAGGAGGAACATTCGTCTTGGTACGCCATGACTTGTCTCCCAATCAATCGCTAAACTTGTCGCCTAACCATGAGGATGACATAAACGCCTCATCCTCGTTTGGTGATTTCAACCCGGAAGAAAGCTATGAGATGATCTCGGTAGAATCTAGCTTTCTGGAAGCGCGAGTTCACCACTTGCAATGAATATGCAATGGGAAAAGCGGTGGCCTAATCAAGACACACACAGCCCGTCTTGCCCTCATAGGATCATGACCCCCCGAGAAACGTGGATACCTAATATCCGCAAATATAATGGCATGACTTGCCCGAGGGCTCATTTGCAATATCTCCACGCTGAAATGAGTCGGTACTATAGCTCGATGTCATTCACAACTCAAGCCTTCCAAGAAAGTCTTACAGAGTCTACATTGCAATGGTTCGTCACAGCAGATATCTACCTCATAAGGGATTGGAATGAGCTGTCTTCCGCATTCCTGCATCAGTATCAAAAGCGATTGGGGGGAACTGCCTTGCGAGAACTTGGTTCACTTTAGAAGAAGACTAATGGAGGATTTCCGAGCATATGCAAGGAGGTGGGAGGCTTTTATGATGCAAACCTACCCTCAACGGCCAAAGAAGAAATGATAAAGCTATTCATAGGGGCTTTACCTCGCAAGCATCGTTGTTGGTTGCATGGGTTGCACTTCCGTAGCTTCAATGAAGTGATCCTCTCGTGCGAATACTTCGAGTCACTGGAGCGAGGAACTCAAAGGCGCTTGACTTCGGGACCGACATTATCAAGCGCTCCTTTTCATAGGAGTTTTCATGGGTTTTACCTGTTTTTATAATTTCATGTTTCTTATCTTGTATAGTGTGCTACTGTTGCATTTTCCATTCTAGTAATCTAATGTAAAGTTATAATATTTTGTTTTGAGAGCATGAGGCGGTATTCCAAACTGGCCCGGTGATGCTATCTAACCATGAAAAAAAAATATCATCCAAGGAGAATACTGAAATTTGGGCTTCCTCATGGTTTCTCCCCCTCCCAAAAAAGATATATACTTTTTAAAACAAAAAAATTTCATTACTAAAGCTTTTATCAAAACAAGATATTAAATTTAATCACGTTTGTCTTTCGACTCACTCACTTCGTGTCTCGAGAATATCATCCCCTTTGACTTAGCATGACGGGGGCATTTGAAGGCTGGCACATCATGTGAACTCGCCAAGTTCAAAGACACTCTTTCAAGAAAGCAAGGGCAAACAAAAAAGGATCATCTGTTTCAAAGAGGGTAAGTCTTATTCCCGAACATAATTTTTGAAAATGACGTCCCCTCTCTTCTATGTATAGGAGACGAAAGATAGGACGTAATTGACATAGGCATACGGTTAAACTCGAAGCATGCGTGCCATAGTAGCTCGAAGCAGGATAACCTCCCCCATGCTGCTTTCGACCTTCCCGTTTTTGCAAGCCGTCCTCAAGAGCTGTGTGCACTCCACCTAGCTCTGTCCAACTCCCTTTTAAGCCGGAGGAATATCTTTTCGCACGACGTGCCCGAACAACTAGACGTTGTGGTTTCATTGAAGGGATTTCCAGCATCGACGAGCCAAGAAGCACAAGGAAGAAATTTCTTCTCTTCCTTTGAATTGATTACTGTCAACAGGGAGAAAATCCAGACAGTCAAGGCGATCTATAGCCCCCCCAGTCCCGACAACGACTTTAGAATCCGGAAGCTTCACTCCGTGTTCCAGACGCATATTCTTCCAAGAAATAATCGCCATCAGAAGACTGGAGATTTTGATTGTCCATCTCGAGGTTCCATGGAAGCTTGAAGTACATGACTTTGCCCAATCTTGCTATAGTCAAAGACGAAGGAGAAATTCCACGAAGAAAGGCGTTGAAGATGAATCAACGACCAGCAATCATGCATACATGGCCACAAATGAGAAAGGCCAATTGAAAGAAACGTTGAGCGTGTCGAGACAAAGAGGCCGTCATCAACATTCAAATATCCCTAGGAGCCAGCACATACAAACTCTAGGGAAGAGTAATTTGGTATCGTTTCCAAAACTCCCAGTATCTGAACTCACTTTTGACATATTTTCTTCTATTGACAGGAAGCATAGGATTCAAGAAACAAGCTTAATGGTTAATTTAGGCAAATCAAGTGACCCATATCGATTTGCCTAACTTGGTATGAAAGGATGTGTCGTCCAGGAGCCGGTTCGGTTAAATGGAAAAAGAAGTGCCCTACGAACACTGTCGGCGCCTCTAGCCGAGTGGTACCGGGAATAAGCAAAATGGTCGAAGTCGGGGTTCGAATCCCCGACACGGCGGGTTAGCCGCTTGGACTTCATATCCTCCTCGTACTTCGGGTCTATTCAAACATCTGCAAACCGGTGAAGGGTAATGTTGTATTGCTTCCAAGTTATTCGACTCTTGAAAGAGCTTCTGACTAACATGATCCCTTTTATCTGTTGCAGGATCACTTGACCATAAAAAATGCAGATAACAAATCAAGAAAAGACATGTCAAACTCTGATAAGCTCTCTAAGCGAAATGGCATCTGAGTAATCACCAAAGCAAATGACGAGAAAAGCTTCGAGGCCTCAACTCACATTTGATTTTGGCCGGACTAATTGATCTACTTGTACATCTTCTCTTTGCGGGGGCAAAAGCGAGAGATGCCCGATCAGATTCCTAACCCCGGCTGATCATTCTTGTGCCATCTCTGTATTCAATAGGGACGATCCATTGACACCCCTTTTGTGAATAACTCTTTTGATGTTCAAAATTCAACACATTTGTAAATACAATTCCACCAAGTAAACACCCCTAAAGTTGTCAATAGGGTTTCTTGAGTAAAAACCATTCATTTGTTTTGAGAGTACAAACTCTCTCATACTTAAAAATGCTGCATGCCTTCTCCAAATGGATTTTTGCATGATGATTTTGTCTGTCTAAATCACTAATTCCATTAAGGATTATTAGAATAGACAGCTAAGTGAAGAATACAAGATTGATTGAGCATCTTTGGATGAGGCACGTCAGAATGATGACAGGCAAGCCATATCCTACACACAGTCCCCCATCTATACACTTGTGAGATGAGTGCAGAAGATTCCATGACTGCAGGGTAAAGAGTTCTCTCGCGAATGGTACGATAACTAAAACAGTGAGAGGCATTTCATTGCTCACCCCCTTTTGAGCCCCATACACTGGTGAAGCTTCTCTCATCAAGAATCACCCCCACCTTTGGGGCATGTCAAAGACAAGGCAAATTAGCACCACAAGGTGAGAAAAGGAATAGAAATTTTCTTGCTCGCACTTGCATCAATCTTTGGGTGTCTTTATTGCATATGAACACTCGCATTAATTTAAGTGCCCTAGAAGGACGAAGAGTAAATTTTCTACGCACTTGTATTTATTGTACAGCCCAATTGAGTTTGTAATTTCACCCTCACATGGAGGCAAAATAGAAGTTACTGCCATTCGAGCAGCATAATTAGGAGCACCAGCAAAAGATGAAGACTCAACAGTCTAATAACGGCGTTTGCTTGAACTTGCCTAGATTAGTTCCTCAAGCAAAAAAAAAAAAAAAAAAAACTAGGGGCACAAAAAAGCAGTGTGCTTGGTAAAAGCAAGGCCAATGCCCCCCAACTAAAGAATACAGTCAATTGTATTCTCAAGAAAAGTTGCTGTTGTGGTTCAATTAATAGAGCCTCTATCTGACAGTGAGAAGAAAGACCGGCGACAAATGCCAAGGCAATCACCAGCTCTCATCCTTTTGCACATGAGTCAAGCCTACATTGCGTCCCATTGTAAAAGTCTCTTCAGACTAGGGCACTTCAATTAACGTAGGATTTCATATGTCTATGAACATCGCTTGAAGAAGTACGAGCAAGATTATTCTATCTCTTTTTGCAGGATTCTTGACTTGCAAACCCGGAGATGATTGTGCGGCATCTTTTTCACAGAGCCGTGACCTTGATGGCCCCCTTTGATGAGCCATTGATCATGCCTACATTACGGTCTCGGAGAATACCTCTTACACTAGTAAAATCATATCACTTGCGAGAATACTCGGACCCCTGCTGACATGATGACAGTGAGATGTGTGGTCCTTATAAATCTTGCATCAATGGTCAGGATAGCCTTTTCCATGAGAGTGAGTGGAAAGTCCTTTCAGACTGAAAGTCCCTCATCTGGCATGCTTAAGACATCTACATTTGGAATGAAGGTTGTCTTTCAAAAATTTCCCCTAGTGAAATTCAGATGATGCAAAACTGATGAAATTATCATGCATGAATCCCATTTGAACTCATGAATTTACAGCATATACAATCATGTGTGCATATTGTGCAAATAGCAGACATACTCTCGAGAGAGATCAGAGATCTTTTGCCAGGGTAAGCATATCCCTATCCCCATTTGTCTTAAAGTACTTACCACTGTCCAGGTACTCTCTTCTTGACACTCGACCTATTCGAGTCGTCCATTGAGTTTGGGGTGCTTGCAACTGTCTAAGTATCCCCTTGTCTTTAGGTACCTACCATTGTCTAGGTACTCTCTTATCGACAATCGACTTGTTCAAGCTGTCTTCAGAGTTTTGATACTTGCAACTGTCCGGGTATCCCCCTGTTTTTGAGTGCCTACCGCTACTTAGGTACTCCCTCTTTTCTTGACACTCGACCTGTTTGGGTTGTCTTTAAAGCTTGGATGCTTGTGACTGTCCAAGTATCCCATTGTCTTTGAGTACCGGCCACCGTTCGGATACTCCCTTTTCTTGACACTCGACTTGTTCAGGTTGTCCCCATAGTATAGATACTCGTGACTGCTCAAGTATCCCATTGTTTTCAAGTACTGCTTTGCCGTTCCAGCCCTTACAAGCGCTGCGCAGCCATCCAGGTAAGTCTCGTGCCACATTCAAATTTATGTTGCCAGGAGGTGGGAGACCTTCATGAATATGCGGGGCATGTCCTCGATATTCCCATTGCCAGGAGGTGGGAGACTTTCACGAATATGCGGGGCACGCCATTGATATTCCCAATTACTAGGAGGTGCGAGACCTTCACGAATATGCGAGGCACGTCCTCGATATTCCCATTACCAGGAGGTGAGAGACCTTCACGAATATGCGGGGCATGTCCTCCATATTCCCCATTACCAGGAGGTGAGAGACCTTCATGAATATGCGAGGCACGTCCTCGATATTCCCACATACCAGGAGGTGAGAGACCTTCACGAATATTCAAGGTATGTCCTCGATATTCCAACTACCGGAGGTGAGAGACCTTCATGAATATCCAAGGTACGTCCTCGATATTCCAATTACCAGGAGGTGGGAGACCCTCACGAATATGCGGGGCGCGTCCTCGATATTCCCTTTACTAGGAAGTGAGAGACCTTCACGAATATGCGGGGCACGTCCTCGATATTCCCTTTACCAGGAGGTGAGAGACCTTCATGAATATGCGAGGCACGTCCTCGATATTCCCAATTACCAGGAGGTGAGAGACCTTCACGAATATCCCAGGCACGTCCTCGATATTCCCATTGCCAGGAGGTGAGAGACCTTCACGAATATCCCAGGCACGTCCTCGATATTCCCATTGCCAGGAGGTGAGAGACCTTCACAAATATGTGGGCCCATCCTCAATATTCCCATTACCAAGAGGTGAGAGACCTTCATGAATATGCGAGGCACGTCCTCGATATTCCCATTACCAGGAGGTGAGAGACCTTCATAAATATGTGATGCACGCCCTCGATATTCCCCTTTACCAGGAGGTGAGAGACCTTCATGAATATGCGAGGCCCATCCTCAATATTCCCATACCAGGAGGTGAGTGACCTTCACAAATATCTCAGGTATGTCCTCAATATTCCATCTACCATGTACTCCTTCAATGCCTGCGAACGTCCAAGCACCCTCCAGAATTCGTACTTGTGATCATCCAAGTACCCCTTTAATATCTGTGCTTAGCCATGTACCCCTTCAATACCTGCGAACAACCAGGTATCATTCAGGTTAGTACTTGTGAATATCCAGGTACTCTTTCAAATGCCTGTAAATGTCCATGTATCTTCTAAAATCAATGCCCTGAGAAAGGTTGGTGCATCTCCCGAGAAAGGTCGGGTACCAATCGGTGTCCTTGACAAAGGTCAGGCACCCCACAAACTGATGTCCCGAGAAAGGTCGGCGCATCTCCCGAGAAAGGTCGGGTACCAACCGGTGTCCTTGACAGAGGTCAGGCACCCCACAAACCGATGCCTTGAGAAAGGTCGGCGCATCTCCCGAGAAAGGTCGGGTACCAACCGGTGTCTTTGACAAGGTCGGGCACCCCACAAACCGATGCCCTAAGAAAGGTCGGCGCATCTCCCGAGAAAGGTCGGGTACCAACCGGTATCCTTGATAGAGATCAGGCGCTCAACAAACAGATGCTCTGAGAAAGGTCAGCGCATCCCCCCTGAGAAAGGTCGGGCAAACAACTCATTGCTCTAATAGGCGACCGAAGAAAGGTTCGGGTCCTGGAAAAGTAATTCCCCGTCAAGGCGACCGAAGAAAGGTTCGGGTCCTAGACAAACCACTTATTACTCTAACAGGTGGCCGAAGAATGGTTCGGGTCTTGGAAAAGGCAATTCCCCCTCAAGGCGGCGAAGAAAGGTTCGGGTCTTAGACAAACTACTAATTGCTCTAACAGGCGACCGAAGAATGGTTCGGGTCCTAGAGAAGTAACCTCCTTATGTCACCAGGTAAGATGACGCCTTGATACTTGCCAAACTCGGGGTTCACACCCTATCTCACTCACTCCCGGTAAGTAACTACAGGCATCTTCTTATCTGTCTTAGTATGTGTAATGTTATATTGCTCTTTTTCTGCATAGGACAATAGGTCCCAAATAAAATATAATCTGCTGCACATGCATGGATGCGACCTCTACAAGCTCACCTTCAAGGAGAGGCAGTTGTTGACGCCTAAATTTTGATTAAGGTTTTTAAATTAGGCCTTAGTTTCTATATTTATGTAGTTTTCCTTTTTCGGATAATGAATAATAAATAACAAAAACAACAAAAAATAAATAAAAACAAAAAGAAAAGCAGTAGCAACCCATTGGGCTGGGCCTTGCGCCCAGCCCCCTTTTCCCTTCCGCACGGGCCCTCAGGCCCATTCTCTTTCTTTTCCTTGGCCCGGCCCTCCCTGCTTGTCTTCTTCCTCTGTTGTCTTCTTCCTTGATCAGATAAGTAGCACGCGTCGGAGGCCGAACGCGCGGGACGTCGGAAGGTGGGAGAGGATGGCAACGTGCGGAAGGGACGCGTCTTCAATGCAAGGCGGCCTAGCTAGAGCTGCCTCGACGGATGGGATGCCGGTTCGGTCGGCGGAGGCCGTTCGGCTTGCGAAGATCGGCGGTCGAAGCTCCGTTGACCGGCCACCCCCTCGCCGATAAATAGGCCTCTCCCGACGACGGCAGGACACACACAAATGGCGAAGGATCGAGGGCTGCAAATCTTCGAACCTCTTATTGAGAGACTTCAGAGGGGGGGTCGAAGACGAGCAGGCCGAGATCCAAGGTCGGAGGAGGAGGGGTGACCGGAGAAGAGACGACGCGAAGCAAGATCGGCGGCAAGCGAGCTTGAAGCTTCCCAGAGACTTCGGGGGAGGCCCGAACGCTAGCAAGCCGAGATCTGAGAGCTCGCGGCCGAAGATGCAAGAGATCGGAACCGGAGGAGAGGAGCTGAAGAGAGGAGGTTCCGGAGGACTAGATTTGAGAAGCCGAGGATCCGCCGTCGCTATCTCGTCGCGACTGTCGTTGCCCCGTCGCGTCCGTTGTTCTGGGTAGTCGCTTCTGCCGCCAGCGACGCCGTCCCTAAGACGTATATCTGCTGTCCGTCGCCGTCGTATTAGCTGTCACTGTCCCGCCACCGTTCGCCGCCACGCCGCGCCTTCTCTGCAGACAGGTAACGACGGGTCTCGCTCGCATTGTCACCGTCGAAACCCTAGCCACCATCTGTCTGTGCCGCGGCCGCCGAGTCACCGCCGGGCGATGTCACAGCTTCCCCCTCTTGGCACCGCGAATTGTCAAGCTCTAGGGTTCCCGCGAAGCCGGGTCGTCGGGTCGAGTAGGGTTTCACCGGGACCGGGTCGTCGAGTCGGGCCGGGTCATTTCCAAACGATGGGCTGCTGGGCCGCGGTTAAAAAGAAAAAAAAAAAAATGAGTCGGGTCTGCGTTGCGAGCCCGTCCGTCTCTTGGGCGAACGGCCCGGGTCCGACCCAACCCGAGGATCCGACCCGGTTCGTTTTTTTTAATATTATAATATAACATAATATTTTAAAATAAAATAAAATATTTCATTAGATCTTACTATAGAGGAGCCGCTGGAGTACTTATAGTTTATGACATCACCTGGTATGTGAAATTCGAAATGAGAGATCCTGTCTTTTCTTTTTTTTCTTTTTTTTCCGGCAGGGATAGAGAATGGGTAGAATGATCTCCTTACAATCTCGTGTCCAGGTTAAATAACTTCCTTAGACATTGAGTAACTTCGTGATATGGATGCTGCCACGCGGCAGTGAAAGCTATGCAGCAAACTAAAAAGGGGAGAAAATGTGATCAACAGATTATGAGGCCATGCAACCTATGATCAGAGAATATTTACGTAGGAATCTGACGTTATCATCCTTAAGTTGTTTTTCCTTATCTGAATTGACCAATTCATTATACCTTACATGCTTTGATTCATGAGCATTGGTATTTTTCTTTTCTCTTTGGTGGTGATGTGTTCGGTACAAAATGCTCCCCGGGGGGGGGGCGGGGGAGCGTGTCCTCTTATGAGTTTTTGCCACCATTGTTACTGCAAATGAAAGCAAACCAAGCATGATGCTCTGTTCTAAAAGGGCTGCTAGTTAATTTGCTTCGTGTTCTTGTTTGAAGGTTTGAAGAGATCATGACTTTGAGCCAAGTCTGAGCCAAGGGCAAGCGGCATTGCTGACATTTTCCTCCTGCATTGGCCTTGTTAGCATTGGCTTGGTTCCTATAATTACTGTTTTGGACATTCGTAAAAACTGGTTTTGGATCACTGCATTGAGACCCTTAGTGTAACTGAAGATTGTTTTCCCTTGAAGAGTTCGACTTCTAGTGTTCCTCATCTCCGAAGAGCGAAAGCATGTGTGAATATGCTGAACCCTTGATATGGCGGCGAGCAATGAGGAAGGAGCTAATTAAGGTAAAGATGATAGTCATGAAAGACTAGACGCTATCGGAGATCATTGTTAAGGGGATTGATTAGCAAGTTGAGCAGATGAGGAAGGAGCTTCTGCTCAGTGAGAACGGCATGTTTTATTTAAAAGGCATATTCAAGAGATGACCAACACCCTAGCACTTCTGGTGGGGTGTTGGTCATCCAAGACTTGCAGCAATACTTACTGCAGGGTCATGCTGTTACTAGGAAGCTTAATTCTAATGGTACGGTAGATACTATGCAGGCTCTGCACAACCTAAACTGAGTTATTGATTTTCTTGTTTGTTGGATGCTGGATTCCTAAAAAAGGTTCATTCATATAGCTCATATATGTAATGTCATGACTATCTAGATGAGCCGCTTCAATTTGAACAAGCCTGAAAGAAAAGTGCTAGAAAGCATTTGCCTGGTTGGATTGAGGATTTTGATGGCCATGATGGACAGGGGGTGAGTATTGCTGTGAGATGATTTTTTTTCAGCTGTATCTTTTGTGTTAAAAACAAGCAAAGAATCAATGTTTCAATTTCTTACTACTTATGAGGTGGACTAAGGTTAGATGATGTTTTTACCTATTGTCATTTTTTTTTTTTTTTTTGGGTTGGTGTTTTGCTCAATTGTTGATGGGGCACCAAACAAGGTTCCATCATCTAAACGCCTCAATTATCTAGTTGAATATGACAGTATGCTGTTTTAAGAAGCTTCTTTGTATGTCTTCTTCATTCTACAATAAGCATGTAGCAGGTTTTAATGCAAACTCAAGTCACTCATGTTCATTCACATGCACCATGGTGCAGTTGCTTTTGATTGGCATAGGTTTTACTGTTGTTACTAGTTTTAAAGAAGCAGCATACCATGCTTGGCTTTGGCTACTATAACTCGATCAGGAGATTGGAAGGGACAAAACAACACTTGTGGAGCTGGCCAACCGCTTTCGCAAGTTGTGCTATTCTGAAAGATAGCATTGAAAATGGGTTTAAAGGAAAGATGGCTAGTTGTTTGCTGTGAGATAGATAACCACTTTTCAGATGGCTATGGTCATGCTTTTGGTAAAGTACTTATGCGCTGTCCTGTAAAATGTTATTTTGGCCGGTGAACATGTATGTTGAGTGTCTAGTAGTTGGCAGATCTGAGCTCTAGAATCTCTTCTCGGTTATTTTTGTGGTGTTCTTTTGCAAGGAAAGAAAACCATATGACTAGCATGTTGAGGATAGTTGATTGTTTATTCTCCGATCTCCTTGAGGGTTCAGGACAGTCAATGCCCATAATTAGATTTTGAGACAGTTTTTATTTATAAATAGTTCTTGAGACAAGTTATTACCATGGAAAATTTTGTGGAGACTCATGCCCAGGTATGTTGCAGTGTTCTGTTGAACGTTGATCATCATGAGCGGTCTAAGAGATCTAAATTTCTCTCCGAGTCTTCTCTCAAGCTGATAAGTTTGATATGGTCACTCTAACTGTAACCATGAGCGGGCATATTGGTATGTAGTAGTTTAAAGCGACAAAATATGGAACTGAGTGAACCAAGATTGCCCTTTATTCATAGTCATGTATTATATTCCAAATGTGGGAGGGGTTAAAAAACAAGCATGTTTATTAATAATGGACTAATTTACTGCCATATTTATTTCATTTCTCACTCTTTTACTATTTTCAACTATCCATAGTTCATTTTTATGTTTGATTATCTGTACACATTTTTTACCTGTTGTTGCAAGTTAAGCAGTCCAATGTAGTTGCTCCTCATGACATGCATTTTCAAGTTGTTCATTATCTTGTCAAGGAGCATATTTGGGAGGCACTTGATTACAAGGTATCAATTTGACTATTCTTTATTTTAATGATGTCATTTTGTACACATTTAACAATATCACTATTCCCAGGTCATCATATTTGGTACAACGGGGTTGGTAACATAGCTCCTATATTTAGTTCTTTGCAAAATGAGGATATGTGTCAGAGAGATGCATTCTAGGAAGCCTCAACTTTACCGAACTCGCATATATAACAAGCTTTGGGAATCAAAGCTAGAATCCCATTCTAGCTGTACCATCGATAGAATATTTGTTGGATGAAGTGAAAGATCTGAACATCGATAGAATCTTTGTACCATATGTGGATCCAGATGTCAAAGTCATGGTTTTCATTTGCCCCAATCTTCTTTTGCTAATTGTATGCTTATGTAAATTTTGCTCATGGAACCTGATTGGAGTAGCTTTTACTATTGCTGTCATGCTTGATAAGTTAATGTTTAAATATCCTAACATATGCTGTAGTGTTTATTTTTTTCTTATGAAGTTTAAAATAAGTGATCAAAGTGACAATATAGGCTTTTTTAGGAAGGGAATCATCCTTGCAGGTAAAACTACAGTTTCTTCCTTTTTCTTGGGATGAGCAATATAATGGTTTCACTCACAATCAAAAGAGCAATTCCGCTAATGCTTCTCTTCTGGCTTTTGACAGTTTGGCTTGCCTTTCCTTTTTGTCATGCCTAATGTTCTCTCTGCTGCGGATGGAGGACTCAATGGCAAAAGTTGATACTAGTTTTAAAGAAGCAGCATACCATGCTTTGCTTTGGCTACTATAATTCGATCAGGGAGATTGGGAGGGACAAAACAACACTTATGGAGCTAGCCAACTTATTTCGCAAGTCCATTGGTTTGAAAAATCTTCCTATGCTATTCTGAAAGACAGCACTGAAAATAGGTTTAGAGGATATTTCTGGCATCCAGATTTGCAAGCGATCCTTGTTTTGGTGACATCTGAGCCTTGGATAAATATGAAATGGCTTCTTCATGTTGGTTCAGCGCTTATTCAATTAACTTTGTTATGAGAGAAAAGTGCTTGTCATTGATAAAGAAGAAAGTGATCAACCAAGGCTAATCAATCAAGAGACATGGTGTTCCCGATGTCCTGCTTCTTCTCTACTTCCATGGTCATTATCTTCAAGCTCCCGGTTTCATTTGTCCTGCCAATGTGCCATAGATTTCCCAGAACTTGTGGTTGAGCTTCTGAGTGTGGAGTTACTAGATTTAAGAGCTATCTTGCAGATGTATCAAATGTTTAACCTTATATCAATCCCCTTGTTAAATCAATTCACAAGACATGATGTAATGAATGACTTCATTCATAATGTGTTTATTAACTCTTCTGTGGTAGCTTAGCACGTTGAATTTAGAATTACACATTGATGCCGCTCACTTCTTTGTGCAAATTTGTCTTTTTCTCCGAGTGAAAGATGGATAAACTGTGAGAACAACATACGAAAGAGATCGACTGTTCAAATTGCACTTTGTATTTATAATTTGTTCTCTCAAACTATTGAATTCTCATCACCATGAAAGTCTTCATGGAGATATCACTTTCGTGAATCAAATATCAAAATTCTCCTCATATTGCAATTGACAAATGAATATCTCTCATTACACAAAATAAGCGAAGAAACCAAGATGAAATTTACTTACATGAACAAATGAATATTCCATCCTTCGAATATTTACAATTCATACTTCAACTACCAAGTTAACAGAACACATGTTTACATTCACAAAACAAATTCCGATGAAGAAACAAATCCAACATGTTTTATGTTGTGTGGAAGAATGACATTGGCTCGGTCTTGTTTGAAGAGAACTCTCTCGACTTTTGGCAACAGTTATTCCTTTTTTGGGATTACGGGCCCGTTTTTCTCAAGTTTTAGAGTTGTTCCAAGGAGCATTTTGCCTCGCGCAGCATTTGATGAAATAAATCATTGGCTGGAGAAGTGTAATTAGAAGGAAATCAGGAAAGAACAGCAACCGGAACGTCTAGATAAGAATACGAAACAACCCTTAATCTTCTGATTTAGTTTGCCTTAGCAAGACAACGAACATGATAACATTGGAAATTGCGACCACTCTTCACTCGGTCTTCATGTACTGAGCAACTCCAGCCGTAGGACAGCAAGTGATAATCAGACATAACAGCAAGAGAAATAAGAGAAGCAAGCATCAAATCAATGACATTTACTTGCACGAATCACAATTGTGGCACTTCACAGCTTGGCAGTTCTTATAGAGCTTGCGGTCCTTGTTGAAGCACAAAAGACAAAAGAATTCCTAAAAATATACAGCCCTCGCAATCATGAAGTCAACGACTTCTTGAGTTCCCTTCGAATAATCTTTCGAGCAGCTGATTTTGGAATTGAACTGGTAAAAACTACCTTCCTCACTTTCTTACAAGGAGCAACCTATAAGCACAAATATTTGTACGTTGAAAAGCTTAGTTCATTTGATCATCAAGAAAGACGGAAGAAGCTTGGTCAAGTGTGTTTAACACAATAAAAATCATTGACATACTGCTATTATTTTTTTAAGCGACATAACTTGGGAAATGGAAATGTTTAGTTTATGGATGTGTGCATGCGGGATGACATCTAATTCACTTGATGAGAAACCTATGCAGCTAAGTAGTCCATGACAGATTCCTCAGAAAGATCGCTTCCAATTCTCCTGACCATGAATGCCAACGGTATCTCACCCAATTCTTCATCGAGGGCACTGTGTGTCACAAAGAAAATAAGTAACAGTACATCACTAGATCAACATTGCAAGAAAAATAAGACTTTAAAAGAATTTTGACCAAAACATCATATGTTCAAACTTTGTTCCAGTCATGAACATATTTCATAGTAAAGATGGATTGGTTTTTTCACCTTTATCAACTATATTAATTCCAGAAACAAAAAATGAAGATAATTCAGCTGCGAGATAACATAGATGTTTTGATTATGCATTTTCTCACTCTCAAAATCTACATCACAGGAAAGGAATTGACTCTCCTCTCGATTTTCTTGTCCAAACTAGCAAGGCTTGTTTTTTTTCCCTGCCTACCATTGCCGCAACATCAACATTGTCGGAAGAGGTGCTTAATACGGCCTCCAGATTCACAGGAGCTATCTGTTGGCAGCACAAGATGTCACGTTAAGTTAGATAGTATTATAAGAAAAAAATAAGTTTGTTAAAGAGCATGTAAGAGCTTGTTGCGATTGATAATCTCTTAGGAACTCATGTTCGATAATAAGCTCCTTTTGATATATTGAGCATAAGTGAAGATATAAACCGTAGCACCATTTTCAATTTTTAACATAAAGCACAGAACTAACCCATCTCTAAAAGCCACTTAAAAAAAGCAACATTTCGGCAAATTTGTGACAACAATTAACATGAACTGTAAAACTTTTACTTGAAAGCAGCCAGCACATAAGATAAAAGAATTGTCGGGGCCGTATTTTTGAAAACTTTGTTTACCTATCCTTTGCCTCCCAACAACTTATGGTGCAACCATACTTTGTTTTTGCTTTCGGAATTGTTCAATTCATTCATCCCAAGATGTTGAAATGAATTTAATGACCTCTGTACAAATGCATAAATAATACATTCAAAAAAGGCATAGTTTGCTAGACCAGTGATGGGACCTATGTTTAGAATCAGGGAAAACTGAGTAAGTTGTTGCAAGTATACCTTCCCACAGTGAGCGAATTTCCTTGTTCAAGCCCTTTAGGGATAACCTTTTAGTAGCAAATTACCCAGAGATTTAATTCAGAGCATAAAGACACTCAATGATGCCATAATAGTATCTCAAATAATCTCATGTCAAAAGAAGTGAGCCAACTTGTACCGACTCAAAATAGTTCCAGGGGATCTATTATGATACTTCAACATCTATTGCCAAGAAACCATTATCAATAATCATTAGAATATTTTACTAAAGAAATGAAAAAACACTAGGATGTAAAATGATTTTCATAATAGGTACCTCATTAGTGAATGGGGAAAATCCATTTTTAATCCCTTGCGGCATGATGTATGGTGTTTGTATCTATATGGAAAAACAACCTTGCTAGTAGAATGTAATAAAATGCTTCCATGAGATCTATTATGCTACTCCAACATTTATAAACAATAAACCACTAAAAATAAACATTAGAATTTGTAACAAATTTCAGCCAAACATTATAATAGGAACCTAGACTTCTAAATACCTGACTAGTGAATGGGAAAAATCCATCCATATTCACAGGCAGCATGATATGTGACATCCCAGATTTTCAATCCTATTTTCTACTGAATAAATCAGGCATTTCATTGACGTGCCTATAGGGCTGTTCTCAGAGTTGATCACTCTCGAGATAATTAGGCTATCTGGGGAAACCATTAAGGAATTTTAATGCAATAAACTTGAGAATTCGACCAGGAATCGGTTTCTCAACCGTGTCCATCTTTAGAGGCCATTACGGCACAGTATAAAATCGATTTGAAATCAGAGATAGTTTGGTTTGACTGAGATGTGTGGCTAATCATGGGTGACACCACTAAATTGAAAATTCTCGTCGATCAGCACTAGACTGATTTTTCTATCGTTTTGGTATCTTGTGTCCGTATTTGGATCCTCGAGATTTTCATGACAACGGAGAGTCGCCAATGAGTCGAGTGGGTTCATTGTGGCTCGAAGAAAATTGACCAAGGGTCATTTGCACTAAAAATTTCTAAAAGTTACCCGATAGCCTAGGTCACGCTAAAAACGTACCAAGTGAAAATTAACCACGAATTCAAGTTTGATTTCAAAAATTGAAGATCCTATCATGACACAATAAATTCTAGGAGTGTCGACTCAGTCTCAGGAGATTTTTCTACAACCCGACACTTTTTGGGAAAAAGTTGTCGCCGGGTCGTTTTTGTGCAGAAAAAGCCGGGGATTGTTGTTGATGGCAAAATTGGAAAGCATGAGGGATATATGGGTGAGGAAAAATGTCGAGATGATCGATGGATGACCAATTGAATTTATTGAAGTCAATTGAGATTTAATCAAGCGAAGAATGGTGTCCAATTGAGAGAGACGAGTGCCAAATTCGTAGCTTCCCCATACCTTAGCCAAATTGGACCATTTCAAGGGTTGTGAGGGGTGTATGTGTGGCTGAATGAGAGCCAAGGAAGGATGGGTGGTGTAGGATGAAACTTGGAGAGCAAGTGTGGAAAAAAATGACCAAGGTGACCTACCCTCTCTCTTATCTCTTCCCTCATCCTTTCTCTCTCCCTCATTGCCGTCCAAACCCTCCTCTCCCCTCTCCATTTTTCAAACCAGCAACCCAAGGGAAAGAGCTGCAGTCGCCGCATGCCGGAGAGCCACCCACCGCCGGCCGTGCCGTTCGTTCTTCTCGCCTCCTCACGTCGTCCAGCTTGCTGTCCAGCAGCCGTGAGGGGCTGTGGAAGTCTGCCGAAGCCCGTTCAACCGCCGTGGATTGCCCTCCAAGCCGCCGAAGTCTCCCACCGGTCCACCGGAGTCCTTACCGCACCAAACCACCTTGTTTTCTTCTGTTTTTGCAGCCAAAACAGCAAGCCAAGGAGTGGGTTTCACAGCCACTTCCGAGCCCGTTTTGAGGTGGTTGTAAGCCTCAAACCCTAGGCTCGCTTTGGAGAAAAATGTCCCTCGCGACGTTCCCGACGTTTCGATCCAAACGGATTGTTAAACGAGTGAGTTTAACTCACTAATCATCTCTTAGTTTGCTAATGATGCTTAAGGGTTGATTAGTGTTAATTAAGCATGATTAGGAGGTTAGATTAGTTTAGATTAATTAAATTAGTAACTTAACAATGCATGTTAGGTGGTTAGACATAGTCATTAGCGAGTAGATAGACTCGAGTAATTATTAAGCGAACCTAAAAAATTTTCCGGGTCTGTCTTGGCCTCTAATTAGGCGTTACGGGCCTAAAATGGATTTATTTCTATTTGATAATTAATTTTGAAATCAATTAATTAATTATTTATTAATCTGGAAATTCAACTAGGATGGCCGGTGACCGGAATTTCATGTTGATTGTCGTGGTACAGTGCATTTATTTATGTGAGCTTTGAATCGTGCCAATTTCATTAATTGTGAATTTTAGAATATAATCCTAAATGAGTTGATTTTTGATTGTTTGATTGAGAAATAATCGGGTATTAGTTGTCAGTATCAATAGTAGATTGGTGAACTACAGAGAAAGGCTTTGTTTCATAGTGGAATCATGGTAGGAAGTATATCACCTTGGAGAAGGCACGTGGGCTTGGTGAATTGATCTATCACCTAGGAGAATGCACGTGGGCTTGGTGATTAAGTATGGCATCGTGAAAGGGGCACGTGGGTTCGGTGATTTGATGCGTCACTTCGGTGAATATGTGCCTTAGAGAATGCACGTGGGCCTAAAGATTAAGTATGGCATCGTGAAAGGGGCATGTGGGCTTGGTGATTTGATACGTCACTTTGACGAATTTGTGCCTTAGAGAATACACGTGGGCCTAATGATTAAGTATGGCATCTTGAAAGGGGCACGTGGGCTCTTTGACTTGATGCATCACCTTGGCGGGTGGTGCCTTAGAGAATGCACATGGGCCCAATGTTTAAGTATGTCATCTTGGCGAAGAGGTTGCCTTAGAGAAAGCACGTGGGCTCGGAGACTCGGTATGTCATCTGGAGAATGCACATGGGCTCGATGACTAGATATTTCACCTTGGAAAATGTATGTGGGTACGATGAGTAGGTACGTCGTCTTAGAGAAGGCACGTGGGCTCGGAGACTTGGTACGTCATCCTGGAGAATGCATGTGGGCTCGATGACTAGATATTCCATCGTGGGGAATGTATGGTATTGATTGAAATGACCGGGGAATGGTCCGATTGACATGTAATCGACTAGGTCGATTGATCGATAGTTCGATCTGGGTTGAATAATTAGGTGTCTATTATGAATTATACTGACTTGCGGGTGGGATTTGAGGCCAAGGTAAGTCCTCGACTGTGTGTGCTTAGGCAGCCCATAGTATATTGGTTTACTAACGGGGTCTTAGGGGGTAGAACTCGCTGAGACGTTGTCTCACTGGTTATTATATAACCATTTCAGGCCCCTAGTTGGCAGCACCTCCACCTCCTCGTCGTCCTATGCATTTTGGCATTCCTGAAGAGATCACGGAGGTAGTGTACCACTTTCCGATACACCCTCACCCGGAAGGACTGGAGTACGTTTTGGTAGAGTCCAAAGTCTAGGTTGATGTGGGTAGAGATGACCTAGTGCCCCATGAGTGTCGATCATGGTATCGTCGCTACCATGATGGGCGAAGAGAGGGTCCCATCCCGGAAGGTGATGTGCCTGTGTTTGTTTTGGAGGCAGTGTTCGGGATGGGGACGGTAGATCATAAGGATGGGTCGGTAGTGGATGCTAAGGATCCGAAGCTTGAGGACGCAGCTCGTACTCCCGTGTACTCAGTCGATGACGGCAACTGGAACGGAGAGGATGGTGAGATCGTGGAGCAAGAAGAGTGGCAGGAGGATGAACCTATGGAGGAGGAGCCTGTGGACGAGCCAACAGATGAGCCCGAAGGTGAACCTGACGAGGAGCTTGGAGACCTTGAAGGAGAAGAGGAAGAAGAAGAAGAGGAGGATCCAGAGTACGACCCGGATGAGGATTGAGACTTCCATCCCGTTCTGCAAACCTTAAGAAGTGGACTAATGTATGATAGATCGGACTTCTGTAAATAGTATGGTGATATGTACTATGTGGTTTGCCTTGTATGTGGTTTGCCTTGTAGGAAAGTGTGGTTGTGGTTTCAGTTGTGAAAATATAACCTTACTTTTTTATCCTATTGTTTTATTATCTGGAGATTTTCTATATGCTTCTGTATGCGTATTATAAATGAAAGGATTGGCGATGCGTCTTGGGACGTCGCTATTAATTGACCAAGTGAGGGATGGGCACGTGTTCGAGGATCGGGGCGTGACATGATATATGGTGGTTGCATCTATATAAGAAAACAACATCATTAGTAGAATATAATAAAATGCTTTCAAGGAATCTATTTTGCTAATTCAACATCTATAAACGATAAACCACTAAATATAAACATTAGAATTTGCAACAAATTTCAGCCAATTGTAACGGTAACCCAAACTTTTAAATACTTGACCAGTGAATGATGAAAACCTATTCATAATCCTTGGTGGCATGATGTATGGTGGTTGCATCTATATAAAAAACATTGAACCGATTAGTAGAATGTAAATATAAAATGTTGAACTCAAATTGACACACCTGATTATGTAAATTTACACTAACTATAGGACTACTAATGTTGCTAGGATAAAAGACATTTTGAATCTGATTTGAATTTCTTGAATAATTTGGCACATGAGTCTCATCAGTATTGCTTGGACTGCCAACTCTACATTACAAAATAAAAAATATATTAATAAGCCTCATCTAGTATGAGTATAAAAATAGATTGATTCTATATCACTCAGCTAACCTCGATTTTTTATTAGCATCAGGGGTGTTTCTTCCTTAAATTTTTTATTCTTTCTCTCACTTGAGCTTTTGAGCCTTCCATTGCTCGTTCCTTTTCCTTTCTCTCAAAGGAGGTCCAATATCGGCATCTCACACAAAGAAACCTCATTGTTATCATCATCATTAGCATCATTTATCACAATCACACTTGAGTTGTACGATGAAATTTCAGCCACTGTTGCCTCCAAGTTCTTCTTTGCTATCCTTATATATTTTCATCTTAGTCTCCCAAACTCATCACTTCAAAAGCACTTTGCATTAAAATTGAAAACCAATTAAATGTGGATGGACCTAGTGACATTTCATGCGATTATTGTCGCGACCAATTTTTCGGGTGAACCACCTAGGGTTTGGCTAATGGATTGCTAAGCCTAGACTTAACTCGGGCTCTCCCAAGCCCATACCAATTCGCGACTTAGGGTCAAGTTCTTAATCATGCAAATGATTTTTCAATCAGAGTCGCTACTAATCAGTTTATTAGACACCTAAGTAAAATAATGGGAGAATTATTTCACTTCTACGAATCAGAGATTTTGGATATGGGGACTTGATTACGTTAGATTTCTCTAATGCCCTTTCGGTACCTTTCTCTTTTTTGATAAAAAAATGTTTGGCAAGCAGCTTTAATTGATTTTAATTTACCTCCCTAACATGTGAGGTTGTCATGCGAGTGCGCAAACCACCAATTTAACACTCAGATAAAGTAGTGAATAAATTGCAAGACTTACCTCATAGCAACGAAAGCATCTGCGTTGTTAGATCAGAATTCACATCGACAATCCTAGATATGATTTCTAATTAACACGCAATCACTCAATTTTGTTTTCACTTTTTAAATGAGAATCATGCTTTATGCAATGCATGCTACTAATCTAATATGAAATAATATGGCATGGCAATATGTCCTAAACTATATGACATAAAAAAGCATGTGACCTATCCTGAATCATGAGATGAATTTATTCTAATTTTTTTTTGCATTTTCCATGAAATTTAAAATTAAAGAAATGCAACAATTAAATATGCAATCTAAATTAACCCAATAACCTAATTCTAATGACGAGCAATTTCTAACTAAATGAACCTAGCAACAATCACTAAATGATGCGTATTTCATGAACCTAATTCTATATGACATGCACGTGATTTTAGTATTTTCTATAAAAATTTGTAATTAAAAATTACCAAAAATCTATCTAAAGTGAGATATTATCTATAGACTAACCTAAATCCTATCTTAATTTAGATAGATATCTCGAAAAAAAAATCAATGCAAAGATGTTATTTAATCTAAATAATATCTAATTATGCATCCTTAAAAAAAAAAGCAGCAAAACTATTATATCATGCGAAACTAATTCTAATCTACATGATGGGCAAGTTTTTGTATTTTCAGCACAAATAAAGCAATTAAAGCAAGCACTCAATCACTCAAGATCATATATCATCCAATCAATGCGAATAAGGAAATAATATCCAATCAACTTGTAATCTTGCGAATAAAACCAATAAGTTGATCTTAAGCCTTAAAGATCAAAATATCAATTTTAAAGATTCCCGCGGAATCAATAATTCCATCTAAAGCCTTATAGGTGGAATCAAAGATTATATGCGGTTGCGAATTAGGAAATATATTCCAATGAATATCATACCTCTTACCCAATTAGATATCAATCTCATCAATCTAGGCAATATGATGTTTAAATCAAATTAAGATGAGGTTTTTTACCTAATTGCCAAATATACTTCCAAATTCGGACTTCGAACGGCTACTCATGACGTGATATGGTGATGCTCGGCAAGGCTAGGTCCTTGCTACTCACGGACGGACGGGATGGTTCGGCATCGGTGCCTTGCTGGAAAATCTAATTTACGGATGTGCCTCAAAATCAGAATTTGGCCACGGACGGCTCACGAACGGTGGTTGCGACGCGGCACACTTGCGAGAGAACCGCTCACGATAAGGTGGCTCGCCAAAGGAGATCGTAGCGAATTAATATTTGGTCATTTAGTCAGACCAAATAATCTCCACCGAGAGCTCTAAAGTCACTACCTTTTTTGTCTTCAATCTCACATATGCTTCTTTCTCTAGAACTCACGGTTAAGTCTCCAGATTTCACCATGCAATAAGAGACAAATTCCACCGCTTTAGCCAAAAATCAAAACAACCCGCAATCTTTGAAGATGTGCTCGTACGATGAATTCATGGCTGGGGACTTCTAGCTGAAACAAGGAAAGAATTCAAGCGTGGTGGGTTAGCTTTCTTGCCGTAAGTGTTGCGATGGTGCGGTGAGCAACTCGTCGTTGAGTGGCGCCAGCAATGTGGAGTCACACAAGCAAGACAGCAACCTCCCTGGCATGACTTCATGAGCTGGTTGACGGCAGCGAAAGCTCGAGGAAAGGATGGCAACGGCTCATTGGGTTTGCCGAAGGACAAGTATTGCTCGGAGATTCAATGGGATTGCCGGGGCGGTGACTGGATTCGGTCAAGGAAGACCTGCACTAATAAAAATTCAAACGAAAGCAAACTAACTGGATCGGCGGAGGTCTCGGGCACGTCAAGGACGCCTGGAACATTGTCCTGGAATTGCTGGAGATTCTGGTTTCGTTGCAGGGACTGACAAACCAAACCAAAAATCACCGCATCGCTTCGTCTCTCAGAGTATCGAGTGCCATTGTATTGATCTTTCGTTGACCTACAAAGAAAAAAAAAGAAGCAAGAAACTTTTTATTTTTTTCGTGTCCTCCCTGTGGAGGTGTGTAAATCCCAGAGAAAAGTTTCCCTCTCTATTTTTTAATACATCTCTCGATGTGGCCGCCTCCCCTTGCTCTCTCTGACTTTACATGCGTATTGTGTTCTGTGAAGCTTTTTTCTTTCCTCAATTTGGCCGCTTCCTTGATAGAACCAGAGGATCGCAATGTCAAGGCAGCAGCTCGAGCAAGGCTTCACGGCGTCGTTGTTGACGAGGAGGCACGGCAATAGTCACTGTCTAATGGTGCCCACGATGTGAAGTTCAGCCGTGGGGTTAGCAAGGTTGCGGCCACGAGGGAGATCGGCCACATGATGCCTGGCCAAAACGCTGCTCTCTCCCTTTTTCTTCTCAAGTGTGTCTCTCTATATTATGTGCTCCCCTCTGTGGCCGTTTTTGTCGATATGTGCGGCCCCCTTTTGTCGTACGCGCACAACACATTATATAGGAGAGGGAATTAAATTTTGGTGAAATATTTCACTTTCAATTTTGCTTGTGCATAATTCCATAAATATATTCTTGCACCCTGCGCAATATTCCCTTTTGTATTTTGCAAATATTCCATCCAAAAATTTCTTTTCTACCCAAGAATATACCCATTGGTGTATATTACCTGAATATGTGAAAAATCCTATCTGAATATGCTCGCCGTCGGTCCAATGCTAAATGCAAAAAAATGCAAATTAAAAATAAATGCACCTAAAACTATATGCTATGCAATTAATTATTTTTTTTCAGGGATAAAATTAACCCCTAATTTTTAATGCGATAAATGACTAAACGGAATTCGCCAAAATTTAGGTGTCAACATTCATCATTTACATATCCTTGCTTTGCACCTTTAGTCCATCTTTTTAATATATAGGAAGATGGAATGGCTGAAACTGATATGTTTCCATTCAACATGTGTAAAGCATGGCGACATAACCACCCATTTGATTCAAATAATTTGCATTCATAGAGACTGAAAAGTCAATGGGGTTAAATCTTACAACATGTTCACCTTGAATCGCATCACACTTGAGAGTATATTCATAAATCAATCCATCAAAAGTGGTACTTGAAATTCTTTCGGAGACACCTTTAAAAAACTCTTCATTAAACTTTCTAAAAATGGCACGAGTATACACTAAAGAGGCATGCATCAATATCCCATTATTCAAAATCAGCAATCTGGGTGTTCCATGAGAACTATAATCACCTTGACTTTCAATTTCTCTCATTTGTTTCAATTGTTCTTTGTAATGGTGAATGAATTGTACGAGGGTCGATGTCTTAGCAGATATTTGTTGGAAGGCATTGTTAGTGCTCTTGCTCCTTTGACCTGATCTTATACCACAAGAAAAAAATCATGACCAAAAGTAGAGCTCCATTTATGTCTCAAGTTGTATAACCTTTGAAGCCAGCTGTTATTCTTAGTACCCCACTCCTCTTTCATTTTTCTCCAAGTAAATTCAAATTCATCCTCTGATTTGCATTTATGCATAAGTTTTGAGAAACATTTATCCTTAAAATCTCGGCTTGTGGTGAAGATGTGGAATATCTTGATTGGCATTTTCTCGATGTGCCAAGTGCATAAACGGTGTTGAGTGTTGGTAAACATTGTTCGAATAGCTTTTGCCATGGTTTGGTCTTGATAAGTGAAAATAGTTTTGGAGCCTTATTTCCTAGACTTTGAAAATACCTTAAATAACCAGACAAATGAATTTGCAGTCTGATCCAACAAAAATGCACAACCAAACAAAGTGTTCTTCCAATGATGATTAATTCCAACAAAAGGTGCACAGATCTAGTTATACATATTAGTATGATATGTGGTATCAAAAATCATCACATCATCGAAACAATCATAATCAAATTTGGACAAGCTATCTCTCCAAAATAGATTGGTCAATCTACCATCTTGATTACCTGTTGTGCATAAAAAAACATTGGATTTTGCATTTGCATGTAATGAAAATTATTTAGAAGACTTTGACAATCTCTCCCACTTATATAATTTAAACTTTCACTTTGCAAATTTTTTTGACAATCACGTAAGATGAAACCTAAGTTTTGGCTTCTTCCTGCTTCGTTTACCAAAAACCTATATGTCATAGTCCTCCCAATGCTAGCTTTCACCATGTCAACTAAAACACCATTGCAAGTGTTAGAAATCATTCTTCCACATCTTATCAAGTGCCTTTGATGTTCCGGTACAAATTCATGATTATGCATGGGAACATAGTCTATGACTTCATAAGCGCCATTCTCAACTTTAAATCTAATAAATGCAGGGCAACCACATCTAACTTCAAGTCTTTCATATTTTATTTCTTGATCGGATGAGTTGAAAGAATATCCCTCACAATTACACACAAAAGTGCGTCGAGTTATTTCTTCTTTATCGCTTTTTTTCTAATCTAGGACTTCCTCACTCTAAATCCTTTACCTATAGCATAGGCCACATATTTATGATATGCTTCAAATTCACTTGCAAAAATCATTCCTACCGTAAACTCACAATCTTTTTCCAAATCACGAATAACATGTGCTAGATGAGTAATTTCATGTTGCAAACAAAGAACAAAAAATGATTAACGCAATACTTTTACAAGTAAAATAACATCCCATCCATTTTTTGAAAAAAACAAATATCTTTCACATAGTATGAGTTCAGGATTACCAATAATTCAGCCATCGAATAACCTTACACGTGTGAATTAATTGACTAATTGTGAGCAAACCTTTGTTAGTTGGAGTTTTTGCCAAATTGAAAAGAGATTGAACTTTGAAATTCAGTGCCGTCCTAGACAAACTAAACCTCCAAAAAATCACAACATCGGACACTCAAGGGCAAAACTACCGACTCAATATCCAAACTCATGCAATTACCCACCAATAAAAGAAAATAAAAATCCACAAAAATAGTAGAAACAACGAAAAAAGAAGTAGGAAATGTTTAAAAATTAGGGAGCTTTTTGAGATCTTCATGATCCATCATAACATGGTAAACACGCTAAACAAAATATTGAGAAGGTGACTCCAAATGAAGTTATTATAGCAAAAGAAAAACAAAGAATTTAATTGTGGACCCATAAATACATGTGAACCTAACGAGATTCTAGTAACTTAAAATTTGGACAAATTAGAAAACCTCCCCCATTAAGCACAACTGAAAATTTCATATCTAAAAAAATATTCTTGCAGTCTACCCGTTTAATCTAGTAGGAAATGATTCTGTGGTGTAAACGTAATCACAAACAATAGAATGCTCTTTACTTCACTATAGACATTTCCAATTCCATAAGATTAAGATAAAGTTTCACAACACATTCTAAGTAATCAATCGGTGCTAAAGAGGCACACAACAAGCTCAATTTCCACTTCCTTGATACCCAACAATCCACAAGATGCACCAAATGATACAATATGGAACCAACAACAACATCCTTCGAGAAAAAGAATAACAAATGAAGCAAACTAGTTTGGGATCATCATGGCACAAGAAAATAAAGAAAAATGAAAGCACCTAATGTGAATGTCGGTCGTAACAAGGTTAAAATGGAATTGCTTAACCTTCACAATATTCCAACAACTAATTTCGAGTCCATCTTAATTTGCATGCAAACCAAACAACATTAAAAATCATAGGCACTCAAAATATGAAACTTTAATGAAATAATATCATCAATACCATATGTCATTACAAGATCAGGTTGGATAAGGAAGAAGGATTCATAAAGAGCGTGATAATCAATTAACAAGTTAACAATCTCTCCATCATCATGTTTGACATATAGCATTTTGTCACTACACCACGGTAGGCGAACTTTCTTAATCTTCTGTGGTAATAACCTGTCTCAAAAACTATTTATAGATAGAAACTTTCTTGGAATCTAATTATGGGCATTGGTTGTTTTGAGCCCTCAATATGATTGGAGAATAAAAAAATCAACTACCCTCAACATGCTAGTCATATGGTTTTCTTTCTTTGCAAAAAGAACACCATGATAAATAACCGAGTAAAGATTCTAGAGCTTAGGTTTACCAACTACTAGATGCTCAACATTCATGTTCACTAGAGGTACTATCACAATAACGGATCTCATAGTAGTTTTCTTTACCGAAAATATGATAGTTCTATGCTAATTTTTTGTGCAAAGATAGTACTTGAGGGTGGGATTTGGTTTCTTTGCTGTTGGTACTTTTGTTGACCTTCCCTTTTGTTTTATTTGCGTGATTATACATGGTTTGGGGTCTTATTATAGTCTTGAGTTAGTCATTTGAGTGAAGCAAACACAAGCACAATTATGTAGACCCGCCTACCTGCCTTGCAGCTTGGAGGCGGCTAGCGGGTTTTTGGGTGTCCATGCTTGCTAAAGAGGGGGAGGCAAAGACAATCATAGTTGTGGACCTAGCCAAGACAGGTAGGGCTCTTGGGAGCGAGTGTCTTCTGGTGGCGACGGTGGAGGCGGCCGAGCTCGGACGCGCCCGACAAGCTTTTAGGTGTTTGCAATCCCCGGGTAGGTTGAGGCGAGAGACGGTTAGAGCTTGGGACCCAGCCACGACCAGCGGGGCTCTTTGGAGCAAGTGGCTCCTAGTGGGGACAACGGAGGTTGCCAAACTCGGAGGCTATCGACGGGCTTTTGGGTTTCCATGCTCGTTGAAAAGGTTGATGCTAAGACAATTAGAGCTTGGGACCTAGCCACGTCGCGCGGGGCTTTTCAAAGCGAATAGCTCGGCAGCGAAGGCGAGAGGCGGCGAGCCCGAGAGGCGGCGGGTGGGCTTTTAGGTGTGCGGGGCTCACCGAAGAGGCCAAGGTGGAGACGGTCGAGCTCGGGACCTAGCCACGACGAGTGGGGCTCTTGGGAGCAAGTGGCTTTTGTTGGTGACGGTAGAGGCGACCGAGCGTGGAGGCGACCAGCTTACTTTAGGGTCTACGTGATCATCGAAGAGGAAAAGACGGAAACAATAAGAGCTCAAGACCCAACCATGACCGGCAGGGCTCTTTGGAGGGAGTGGCTCTTGGCGGCAATGGCGGAGGCGGCCGAGCTTGGAGGTGACTAGCAAGCTTTTAGGTGTTCGCGCTCACTGATGAGGCCAAGGTGGAGATGGTGAGAGTTTGTGATCTAGCCATGATCGGCGAGGTTCTTGGGAGCGAGTGGCTCCTGATAGCGACGGTAGAGGCGGCCAAGCCTAGAGGTGATTGGCGAGCCCTTGGGTGAGAGAGATTTTTGAAAAACGAGAGAGAGAGCAGGCATTGCAGCTGTCACGCCCCGATCCTCGGGAACGCACCCATCCTTCTACCTAGTCTATTTTAGAATGCGATATCCCAGGACTATGTATCGCCGACCCTTTCATTTTATATTGCACATGCAGAAGCAGTTATAAATCCCCAGACAATAAAACAATGGGATAGAAAAGCAGGCCATATTTTTAATATTGAAATTCACAACCACACTTTTATACAAAGCAGAATTCAAAGTGCTTCACAAAACTATCCATAACTTTTTAGTCTCACTCTATTTACAAATGTACAGGGTTCACAAAAGAGGATAGGATCTCAGTCCTCATCCGGATCAAACTCGGGATCATCACCCCGATCCTCCTCAGATCTTTCACCATTAGGCTCATTTTCTTCAAACTCTTCATCTTCTTCTTCTCACTCATCCTCGGCTTCAGATGCCGGCTCGTCTTCGGGAAATCTAGGGGCTTGAAATATTATCCCACAACCGGGATGAAACTACGTCTCGGCAAGGTTTACCCCACTAAGACTCGATTAGGAAACTAATACACCACATGGTTGCTTAAGCACAGCACGAATCAGAAGACTTACCTTAGCATCGGTCCCAACCTGCAAACCAGGGTTATATAAAGATGCTTCATATATATATAACATCAAACAATCAAACAAACGGATCAAATCATTGATCAATCGACCTAGTCGATTTCATGTCAGTCGGACCATCTCTAGGTCATTCCCACTCATACCCTGATTCTCAAATGGTATGCTCATTCCCAGATCACAGGTGTTTCTCGGGCGTCGTTTTCCCCAATGACATACCGATCACCGACATCGTGCATTCTTTAAGGCGCCGTTTTCACCAGTGATATCCTCGATCACCGAACCACCTGTCTTTTCTAGGGTGCCGTTTTCGCCAAGGTGACATCGGCAATAGACATCATCGTGGGTTCTTTAAGGTGTCGTTTTCACCAGTGATATTTTCTTAATCACTGAACCACGTCTGTCTATAAGTCATTCATGTGCGTTCTTTAAGGCGCCGTTTTCGCTAGTGATACTTCCAATCACCGAACCACGTATGTCCAAAAGATATCGTACCCGATTGGTCTCAGCCAAGAGTTTCCTCAATTCACTCTCACAATTCTCCCTACTTCATAGCCCACCAAAGCAATACTAGCGTTATATATACGTATTCGGCCATCGACCAATCAATTATACAATTTCAAACAATTTAGGAATAATTCCTCAAATTTCACAATTAATTTAATTCCACGCAACGTAGAGCTCAAATAAATAAACGGACTGCACCACGACAATCAACACGAAATTTCGGTCGTCGGCTATCCCGCCTAATTTTCGAAAAGTAAATAAATAATTAATTAATTTCAAAAAATAATAATTAATTACAATAAATTCAATTTAGCTCAAAATAGAGCTCAATTAAATAAACAAACTTCACCACGATCATCAGCGTAAAATTCCGGTCACCGGCCATCCCGATTGAATTTCCGAAAAATAATTAATTAATTAATTAATTTCGAAAATTAATATTTAATTATTAAAAATTCCATTTAGGCGCGAAATGCCTAATTGAAGCCCGATAAGGGTCGGGAAAAATCTCGAGATACATTCAATAAATACTATAGGCAATTCTTTATCTAAGTACACTAACTACCTAACTAATATGCAATGCAATTAACTAATAATCACTAATCCATTCTAATCTAACTACCTAATCCTACTTAATTAACATTAATCAACCCTTAAGTGTAATTAGTCCACTAAGCAAGGATTAGTGAGATTACTCACCGGAATTGCGTGCAAATCGGATCAATCCGACGGGGACGACGCGAGGATCGACAAACCCCAAAGCGAGACCTCGGGTTCGGGGCTCGGAAACGGCCCAAAACCACTCACGAACTTGCTGGAAACCCACTCGGTGGGTTGTTGGTGTGGCTGCAAAACAGAGGGGAAATGAGATGGTTGGGGGTAGAGAAGGGTCGGGAAGGCAGGTGGCGGTTCGGCGAGGCTGCACGGTGACTCCGGCGGTTTGCTCAGCCGCTCACGGTGGCTGGTCGGTCCCTCCAACGGACGAACAAAAGCTGCAGGGGTCGGGTTGCGGGGGGAACAGCACACGCAGCCAGGCGGTGGTGCGACCGGCGGTTCGGTGAGGCAGCGTGTGGGTGGCGGGGTACAGGCGGGGACGGCGAGCTGCTCCGATCCCAGGCGAGCTGCTTCCGTTTTTGCTTCTGTCTACTGGTTTCGCATGAACGGGAAGGGGAAGGAGAGAGAGGTGTCGAGAGAGAGAGTGAGGGAAGAGGAGAGAGAAGAGAGATAAGTTTGAAAAGTCAAAAAGTAAAAGAAAGGAGAAGCAAAGTTGAAGACAGCAAGAGGGTAGTCGGTGAAGGGGTTCACGCACGAGGGAAAAAGAAAAAAGAGAGAGAGAGAGAGAGAGAGAGAGGGGAAAATGTTTGGCCCAAAAAGGAAAAAAAGAAAAAGGAGATGGGAGGGAAACTAAAAAGAATTTCTTAACATAGAAAATTCTCATCCCGTTTCTTTTGAATAAGCTCAAAGAATCTCAAAAGAAAATCCACACTAAAGTACTTGGTCCACACTTGCGCTTCTGCATCCAATTTCCCTTTAGATTTTCTCTCAACTGACTCTCATAAAAATCAATTGATGTCCCAATTATCAAATTGATTATTTTCCTCATCCAAGAATCCCTCATGCTTCTTAATTTCACAACCAGAATTAATCCCCGGCTTCAACTATGCGAAAATGGCCACAAACCGACTTTTCCCAAAAAGTCTCGGTTGTCAGAAAAATCTTCGAGACTGAGTCGATACTCCTAAAATTTATTGTGACATAACAGAAACTTCAATTTCTGAAATCGGACTAGAATTCACAATTAATTTCACTTGGCGCGTTTTTAGCGTGACATAGGCTACCGGGTAACTTTCAGATATTTTTAAGTGCAATTGACCCGTGGCCGATTTTCTTCGAGCCATTATGAACCCACTCGACTCATTGACGACTCTTGGTTGTCGTGAAAATCCCGAGGATCCAAATACGGACACAGGGTACCAAAACAATAAGAAAATCAGTCTAGTGCCGGTCGACGAGAATTTTCCAATTTAGTGGTGTCATTCACGATTAGCCACACATCTTTGTCTTTCCAATCTATCTCTGATTTCAAATTGATTTTTAACTGTGCCGTAATGGCCTCTAAAGATGGACATGGTGATTCTTGATCGAGTTCTCAAGTCTATTGCCTTAAAATTTCTTAATAATTTCCCAAGATAGTCTAGTTATCTCAAGAATGATTAGTTTTGAGACTAGCCCTATCGGCTCGTCAATGAAATGCCCGATTCATTCAGTAGAAGACAGGGTTGAAAAATCTGGATGTCAAAACTCTTCCCCTCTTATAAAAATTTCGTTCTTGAAATTTAAACCTTACAAACTTAAGGAAAAAGGTGGGGGTACAAATCTCTCATTGACTCTTCAGTCTCCCATGTCGCTCCTTCTGTACCGTGGTGTTGCTAGACCACTTTGACTAATGGGATGGTCTTTGTACACAACACTTGCTCCTTTCTGTCCACAATCTGGACCGGGCTTTTCACGTATGACACACGGTCATCCACTTCCCATTCCTCGAAATTGAGCACGTGAGTCAGGTCAGGCTCGTACTTCCTTAACATCGACACGTGCAAGACGTCATGCACTTGCGCCAACCTTGGCGGCAATGCAAGATGATACGCTAAGGTCTCGATTCTCTCAAGAATCTTAAATGGACTTACGTACCTCGGACTCAGTTTGCCTTTCTTCCCAAAGCGCAAAATTCCCCTCATTGGTGACACCTTAAGAAAAACGTGATCACCAACTTGGAATTCCAACGACCTTCGACGCTTATCTGCGTAACTTTTCTGCCTGCTCTGCGCGGTCTTTAATCTGCCTCTGATCACTGCCACGGCATCCACTGATTGCTGAACTAACTCTGGGCCTGTTATCTTTCTTTCCCCAACTTCATCCCAACACACTGGTGTTCTGCACGCTCTGCCATACGATGCTTCAAATGGAGCCATCTTGATACTCTGCTGATAACTGTTGTTGTAGGCAAACTCTACCAGGTGAAGCTGATCTTCCCAACTTCCTTTGAAGTCTATTACACAAGCTCTCAACATGTCTTCGAGGGTCTGAATTGTCCTCTCAGGCTAACCATCTGTCTGTGGATGATATGCCGTACTGTACTGAAGCTTTGTACCTAAGGCACTTTGCAAGCTCTTCCAAAAAGCTGCAGTAAACCTCGGGTCTCTGTCTGAAGTTATCGTAACCGGCACTCCATGCATTCGAACCACCTGACGCACATACAGGTCTACGTGTCTATCCAGACTAAGATCCTTTCGAACTGCAATGAAGTGAGCCGACTTTGTCAGCCTGTCAACTACTGCCCAAATCGAATCATTTCATCTCTGACTCCTTGGTAGTCCAGTCACGAAGTCCATCGTGATGTGCTCCCATTTCCATTCTGGGATCGCGCGAGGTTGTAGAAGTCCTCCCGGCTTACAGTGCTGAGCTTTTACTTGTTGACACGTTAAACACTTGGCGACATGCTTAGCGATGTGCGCCTTCATACCAGACCACCGGTAATGTTGACGCAGATTCTGATACATTTTAGTGCTTCCAGGATGAATGCTCAGAATCGCTATGATGTGCTTCAGATAAAATTTCTTCTCTAAGCTCTACATCGTCAGGTACAACTAAACGTCCTTGGAACCTTAGTGTCCCATCATCAGCAATCTGAATATCGGCCTTTCTTTTCTCTGTGTCCTCCTGAAGAATTCTCTGTACATCTGGATCTGTCGGTTGGAGTTGTTTGATTCTGACCTAGACATTCGGTTCAATTTTGAGGGCAGCCATAAAACTTGAAAGGTGGCCAACCTCAAACTTGAAGACCGAATCTCGAGCTTTCTCAATTAAGTTCCACTCATTAATCAAGATATGAGCTACTGAAGACTTTTGACTTAAAGCATCGGCGACCTTGTTCGCCTTTCCTGGGTGATATAAAATATCACAGTCGTAGTCTTTCAGTAATTCCATCCATCTGCGCTATCTCATGTTCAACTCTTTCTAAGAGAACAGATACTTGAGACTTTGATGGTCCGTGAAGATCTAGAATCTTTCCCCACACAGATAATGTCTCCAAATCTTCAGGGCAAATATAATAGCGTGAGTTCTAAGTCATGCGTCGGGTAGTTTTGCTCATGAGGTCTCAACTGGCGAGAAGCATATGCAACAACCCTACAATTTTGCATCAACACGCAACCTAATCCTTTGAATGATGCATCACTATAGATCTCAAATCCTCCAGGACCAAATGGAATTGTCAGCACAGGTGCGGTCGTCAACTTTTCCTTTAGCTCTTGAAAACTGCGCTCGCACTTGTCTGACCATACAAATTTCTCTTCTTTCTTCAAGAGTCTTGTCAGAGGTGATGCTAACGATGAGAAACCTTCCACAAACCGTCTATAATAACCTGTCAATCCCAGAAAACTTCTGATCTCTGTCACTAATGTTGGTCTCTGCCAATTGATCACGGTTTCTATCTTGCTTGGGTCGATGGAGATTCCTTCTCCGGAAATCACATGACCTAAGAACGCAACACGAGTCAACCAAAACTCGCATTTGCTAAACTTAGCATACAACCGATGCGTCCTTAAAGTCCGGAGCACTAATCTCGAGATGATTCTCACGCTTTTCATCACTTCTCGAATAGACTAAGATATCATCTATAAACACAATCACAGACTGATCCAGATATTCCTTGAATATTCGGTTCATCATATCCATAAAGGCAGCTGGAGCATTCATCAACCCGAATGGCATCATTGTGAACTCATAGTGACCATACCGAGTACGAAATGCTGACTTAGGAATATCCTCTTTCTTAATTCTCGTTGATGATATCCCGTCCTCAAATCAATCTTTGAGAATATTGAAGCTCCTTGCAACTGATCAAACAAGTAATCTATTCTGGGTAATGGATACTTGTTCTTGATTGTTACCTGATTGAGTTGCCGGTAGTCGATGCATAGACGCAATGAACCATCTTTCTTCTTTACAAACAGAACTGGTGCTCCCCAAGGTGATGCACTAGGACGAATAAATCCTTTATCCAGTAATTCTTGCATCTGCACCTTCAATTCTTTCAACTCAGATAATGCCATCCTGTAAGGTGCCTTTGAGATCGGCTCTGTCCCTGGAGCTAGTTCGATCACGAACTCGATTTCTCTTTCTGGCGGTAACCCCGACAGTTCCTTTGGAAAGACATATGGGAATTCTTGCACAACTAAAATGTCTTCCATTTTCGGTTCCTCAACTGTCATATCCACGGCAGTTGCTAGGTACCCTTGACAACCCTCGTCTAACAAATGAGATGTCTCTTGTGACGAGATCAGGACAATCGAGGGTCCTCCTCGACTTCTTATAAACTCGAAGCTCTCACCCTCTAACGGGTCAAACTGAATCGCTTTGTGATAGCAGTCCATTTTAGCTCTTTGTTTAGTGAGCCAGTCCATGCCAATTATCAAATCAAAGTCATACATGGCTAGGACTAATAGATCTATTTCCCCCACTCGCTCACCAATCACTAACTTGCACCCCGAACAACCCAAAGTAGTAATGACCTTATCTTTCAGGGGTGTAGATTTGCAAATTGCCGACTCCAATAATATAGGACTGACTCTTATCAACTTAACAAACTGATCGGCAATAAATGAGTGGGTCGCTCCCGGATCAAACAAAGCATAAGCAGGTTGGTCGTTGAGCGAAACCATACCTGTGATTACATTAGGCGCAGCTTCTGCCTGACCTTGTGTAATCGCAAACACAGTGCCTTGAACTGGAGGTCTCAGCTGTCCTCCTTGCGGCATGTTCTGAGGGGCATATCCTCTTATCCGTCCTCTCGGTGGAGGCGGTGGTAACTGAGGTTGTCCTCCTTGCTGTCTCGGACAATTCCTTGCTATGTGGCCCTGTTGGCCACATTCGAAACATGCTCCTGTCCTAGCTAGGCACGGAGCTGTTCCGTGTCGCCTTCCACACACGCGACATATCCCACTTTGGTTAGGTCTAAACTTGCTAATTCCACCCTTTTTGTTGGGCGGGATCTGAAATCGTCCTCCAAATATGGGTTTCTTCCCATGTCGTATCGCATCTCTCGTTAGAATTAAACCTTGACCCGCAGACAAGGCAGCTCTCTCATTCTGATCTCTCTCGATCATCTGGGCTCTCTCATAAAGGTCATCATAAGTTCTCAGGGTCAGCGAAATCAAAGTACTCCTTAAGTCCAGCTTAAATCCTTCTTTGAGCTTTCTCGCTTGGCTTGCTGGATTCGCAATTAACTTCAGGAGCATATTGCGACGGTTCGGTGAACTTCGCCTCATATTGATCAACAGTTAGGGAACCTTGGTGTAGACGCTGGAACTCTGCCATTTTCATCTCTCCGGCAGTTTCGAGAAGTATTTACCATTAAAAGCCTCAAGGAAGGCGTTCCGTGCGGGACTACACCTTCGGGAATACTGTTCCTCGGGTGGTTTTCCACCAAGTGCTTGCAACTCCCTCTAGTTGGTAAGTCGCAAGTACTACCTTCTCAATCTCGTTGCACATCAACAGTGCAAACGCCTTTTCCAATTTCTGTACCCATAAAGCAGTAGCTTCGGGATCTCCTATCCCGGTGAACAAAGGTGGGTGTAATTTCAGAAATTGCTCCACCAACTTATGGATTGGTCTTGCGGTGACCACAATCCCCGGTGGACCTTCAACGGGTGCGGCGGGATGTGCGGCGACAAGTTCGGCGGCAGGTACGGCGGCGGTTGTGGCAGCAACGACAGCATTGGCAGCACCAGCGGCGGCAGCTTCAACAGCGGCAGCAAAGGTGGCAGCTTGATCTCGGGCCTGTTGCCCCATCATCTCTCGCATAGCATCTAAGGCTTGGGTGATCCCTACATTTTCCTGATCACCCGGGGCTGCAACCCTAGCACCGACAACAGTTGGTGCTTCTCCATTGGCACCGGCCTAAGCCTGTGCCCTACCTCTGCCTCGAGTACCGATTCTTATGGGCGCTTCTCCCCGAGTCACGGCCCTACTGGCCCTCTTAGCAGGAGTCCTTGGCTCCTAATCGCTCATGGTGTCGCTTTAATCTACCGACACCTACTTCCAATTCAACATCGTATTAGAAACAGAGCGATTCAAACAACAAGCAATTCTAGCACTCAGCTACCACAGACATGCACCGGTCATGAATTTAAAGGCCTTTCCTAACAACTATCCCATGATCAACGCTCCTTATCACTCCAATCTTGAACTTCGCTCTGATACCACAAAAAGGGGATGTCACGCCCTGATGCTCGGGCACGCACCCATCCTTCTATTTGGTCGATTTTAAAATGCGATATCCCAGGACTATGTATCGCCGACCCTTTAATTTTATATTGCACATGCGAAAGCAGTTATAAATCCCTAGACAATAAAACAATGGGATAGAAAAGCAGGCCATATTTTTCATATTGAAATTCACAACCACACTTTTATACAAAGCAGAATTCAAAGTGCTTCACAAAACTATCCATAACTTTTTAGTCTCACTCTATTTACAAATGTACATGGTTCACAAAAGAGGATAGGATCTCAGTTCTCATCTGGATCAAACTCGGGATCATCACCCCAATCCTCCTCAGATCTTTCACCATTAGGCTCATTTTCTTCAAACTCTTCATCTTCTTCTTCTCACTCATCCTCGGCTTCAGATGCCGGCTCATCTTCGGGAAATCTAGGGGCCTGAAATATTATCCCACAACCAGGATGAGACTACGTCTCAGCAAGTTCTACCCCACTAAGACTCGATTAGGAAACTAATACACCACATGGTTGCGTAAGCACAGCACGAATCATAAGACTTACCTTAGCATTAGTCCCAACCTGCAAACTAGGGTTATATAAAGATGCTTCATATACATAACATCAAACAATCAAACAAATGAATCAAATCATTGATCAATCGACCTAGTCGATTTCATGTTAGTCGGACCATCTCTAGGTCATTCCCACTCATACCCTGATTCTCAAATGGTATGCTCATTCCCAGATCACAGGTGTTTCTCGGGCGTCGTTTTCCCCAATGACATACCGATCACCGACACCGTGCATTTTTCAAGGCGCCATTTTCACCAGTGATATCCTCGATCACCGAACCACGTATCTTTTCTAGGGCGCCGTTTTTGCCAAGGTGACATCGGCAACAGACATCATCGTGGGTTCTTTAAGGCGTCGTTTTCACCAGTGATATTTCCTTAGTCACCGAACCACGTCTGTCTATAAGTCATTCATGTGCATTCTTTAAGGCGCCGTTTTCGCTAGTGATACTTCCAATCACCGAACCACGTATGTCTAAAAGATATCGTACCTGATTGGTCTCAGCCAAGAGTTTCCTCAATTCACTCTCACAATTCTCCCTACTTCATAGCCCACCAAAGCAATACGGCATTATATATACGTATTCGGCCATCGACCAATCAATTATACAATTTCAAACAATTTAGGAATAATTCCTCAAATTTCACAATTAATTTAATTCCACGTAACGTAGAGCTCAAATAAATAAACGGACTACACCACGACAATCAGCACAAAATGTCGGTCGTCGGCTATCCCTGCCTAATTTCTGAAAAATAAATAAATAATTAATTAATTTGAAAAATTAATAATTAATTACAATAAATTCAATTTACCTCAAAATAGAGCTCAATTAAATAAACGGACTTCACCATGATCATTAGCGTAAAATTCCGGTCACGGATCATCTCGATTGAATTTCCGGAAAATAATTAATTAATTAATTAATTTCGAAAATTAATATTTAATTATTAAAAATCCCATTTAGGCCCGAAATGCCTAATTGAAGCCCGATAAGGGTTGGGAAAAATCCCGAGATACATTCAATAAATACTATAGGCAATTCTTTATCTAAGTACACTAACCACCTAACTAATATGCACTGCAATTAACTAATAATCACTAATCCATTCTAATCTAACCACCTAATCCTACTTAATTAACACTAATCAACCCTTAAGTGTAATTAGTCCACTAAACAAGGATTAGTGAGATTACTCACTGGAATTGCGCGCAAATCGGATCAATCTGACGGGGACGACGTGAGGATCGACAAACCCCAAAGCGGACCTCGGGTTCAGGGCCCGGAAAAGGCCCAAAACCACTCACGAACCTGCTGCAAACCCACTTGGTGGGTTGCTGGTGTGGCTGCAAAACAGAGGGTAAATGAGATGGTTGGGGGCAAAGAAGGGTCGGGAAGGCAGCGGCGGTCCGGCGAGGCTACACGGTGACTCGGCGGTCCGCTCGGCCCGCTCACGGTGGCTGGTCGGTCCCTCCAACGGACGAACGAAGCTGCGGGGGTCGGGTTGCGGGGAACGGCACACGTGGCCAGGCGGTGGTGCGACCGGCGGTTCGATGAGGAGGCGTGCAGGTGGCGGGGCACAGGCAGCGACGGTGAGCTGCTCCGATCCCAGGCGAGCGGCTTCTGTTTCTGCTTCTGTCCGCTGGTTTCGCACGAACGGGGAAGGGGAAAGAGAGAGAGGTGTCGAGAGAGAGAGAGAGTGAGGGAAGAAGAGAGAGAAGAGAGAGAAGAGAGATAAGTTTGAAAAGTCAAAAAGTAAAAGAAAGGAGAAGCAAAGTTGAAGACAGCAAGAGGGTAGTTGGTGGAGGGGGTTCACGCACGAGGGAAAAAGAAAAAGAGGAAAAGAGAGAGAGAGAGAGAGAGAGAGAGAGAGAGAAAGGGGAAAATGTTTGGCCCAAAAAGGAAAAAAGGAAAAGGAGATGGGAGGGAAACTAAAAAGAATTTCCTAACATAGAAAATTCTCATCCCATTTCTTTTGAATAAGCTCAAAGAATCTCAAAAGAAAATCCAAACTAGAGTACTTGGTCCACACTTGTGCTTCTGCATCCAATTTCCCTTTAGATTTTCTCTCACCGACTCTCACAAAAATCAATTGATGTCCCAATTATCAAATTGATTATTTTCCTCATCCAAGAATCCCTCATGCTTCTCAATTTCACAACCAGAATTAATCCCGGCTTCAACTATGCGAAAATGGCCACAAACCGACTTTTCCCAAAAAGTCTCGGTTGTCGAAAAATCTTCGAGGCGAGTCGATACTCCTAAAATTTATTGTGACATAGCAGAAACTTCAATTTCTGAAATCGGACTAGAATTCACAGTTAATTTCACTTGGCGCGTTTTTAGCGTGACCTAGGCTACCGAGTAACTTTCAGATATTTTTAAGTGCAATTGACCCGTGATCGATTTTCTTCGAGCCATTATGAACCCACTCAACTCATTGGCAACTCTCGGTTGTCGTGAAAATCCCAAGGATCCAAATACGAACATAGGATACCAAAACAATAAGAAAATTAGTCTAATGCCGGTCAACGAGAATTTTCCAATTTAGTGGTGTCACCCACGATTAGCCACACATCTCTATCGAACCAGTCTATCTCTGATTTCAAATCGATTTTTAACTGTGCCGTAATGGCCTCTAAAGATGGACACGGTCGAGAAGCTGATTCCTGATCGAGTTCTCAAGTTTATTGCCTTAAAATTTCTTAATAATTTCCCTAGATAGTCTAGTTATCTCAAGAATGATCGCCCGAGAATAGCCCTATCGGCGCGTCAATGAAATGCCCGATTCATTCAGTAGAAGACAGGGTTGAAAAATCTGGATGTCACAGCAGCTGTCATGGAGAAAGATGCACAACATAGAGAAACAATTTTGAAAGAGAAAATGGGAGGGGAAGGGGAGCGTCCTTGTGTGTGAAGGGGAGAAAATGATACAGAGAAGGACAAAGCATTTAATGAGAAAGAGAAGTGGCAAAAATTTGACTAAAAAATAATGGTGGGCCCTGGTGTTGACACCTAAATTTTTGGGTTGATTTTTAAAAAAAATAAAAAAAATAAAAAAACACACATGGCATTTAGTTTAGAAACATTTTATTTTTGACTATCAGTGAAGGGAAGATTTTTCACATATTCCATTAAGATTTTTCACATATACTATTTTGCGCGAAAAGGGAATTTTTTGGATAGAATATGTGAAAGATAAAAAGGAATATTGCGCGAGGTGGGTATATTTCAACGATATATTTAGGGGTATCATGCGCAAAGGAAAAATATATACCGCAAAGATATATTTTTAGACCTATATAATACCTCGCGTGCAATAGAATTGGGGGGTTCTTTTTCCGTCGGAAAAGAAGGCAAAAAAAAGCAAAAAGTCAAAAGTGAGGTAAGAGAGAAAAAGCAAAAAAAAAAAAAAAAAAAACCCCGCGCGATCGTTCATCTTCTTCGCGGGGAGTCTCCGCCGGCGCCATCGCTGTCCTTTCCCTCCGGCGTCCGCCCGTGCCGTCCCCGCTCGTCCGCGCCGGTAGCCGAACCACCGGCGACCCAGAGTCGCACCGCCGCCACACCGCCCCCGACGTCCGCAGCTTGACGCCGCTCGCCGCCTGTAGATCTGAACAGCAGCCGGCCGGGATCCGACGTCGCCTCCGCCGTCGATCTTGCAGCTCGTGAAGCCCCTCACCGTTCCTCGACAATCTACTGTCGTCGCCGTCCAGCAGCCCGTGATCTAGCACCTGACTCCGCCTGCGCCGGCCGATGCCGCCTCTCCCGTTCGTCCACGAACGCCTCAGCAGATTGCCCTCCGGAGGCCGCGACGATCCCGACGCCAGCCATCGCCTTTGCCGCACCTCAACTCATCGTCCTCCGCTCGATCGCCGACCCCGTGCCGGCCCGCGACGCCCTCTCCCAGATCCGACGCCGCCCCGTGCCGATCCGCGACGCCCGCACCCAGATCCGACGTCAGCCCCGTGTCGGCCCGTGTCTTCACCCTCGCCGGAACCCTAGCTGGCGATCTTCCCCCTCGCAGTAGCCCCAAACCAGCGGCCAAGATTTCTTTTTTGTTTAAAAAAAAAAAAAAAAAAATCGAATTAGGTATTTTTGCTTTATTTTATTAGGCAAGTTTATGTTATTTTATTTTTTATTAGTGTCTTTTTATATCTTGTTTCCTTTGTTTGAAATAATCTCAATATATCACCTGATTCGCAACCGCGCTAGGTTTTTTTTTTTTTTATTTCATCTATAAGGCTTTAGATGAAATAATTAATCAAGTAGGAATAAAATTGATATTTTGATCTTTAAGGCTTAAGATCAATTTATCAATTTTATTAGCGAAGTATTATCCCTTGATCTAAACAATGTGTGATATTTTTGATGATTTTGAATGAGCTATCTCGTCTTGATTGCCTTATTTATCTTGAAATACGTTTGGGTTAGAATATTGCATGTTTTAGGGTTATTTGCATATTTAGGTTAAACATTCTATTTATCATGAATTTTCAAAAAAAAAAAATCATCATGCATATGTCATGTAGAATTAGGGACATATTTTGTATGTCATGGCATATTAGGGTAAAATTGCACTTAGTTTAATTTTAGATAATATTTTTCTTAATTTGTTATAAGTTTAGGTATTTTCTTAAATAGATTGCATTTTAGGATTGTTTGGGTTAAGATAATATTTTAGTTTAAGTTAGGATTTAGCTCAACTAAATTCCTAATACAAATTGAATAAGATCTTGATCTAATTAGATAATTTTCACATTTTTTTAATTCCGAATTTCATAAAAAATACAAAAACTGTCTTAGAATAAATTAGTCTCAATCTCTAGGATAGACAGCACTCTTTTAAGGAAAAAGAAAATAGAAAATGTCATGTGCATGTCATTAGGATTAGATTCATGAAATGCATGCCATTTAGCGATTCTTTGCTAGGTCAATTTAATTAGAAATTGCATGTCATTAGAATTAGGTCATTTAGTTAATTTTGAATTGCATATTTGAATTGCATATTGCATGATTTTCATTAATCAAGTGAAAACAAAAAAAGAAATTGCGTGTTAATTAGAAATCATACCTAGGGTTGTTGATGTGGATTCTAATTTAACATTGCAGATGCTTTCGTTGCTTTGAGGTAAGTTTTTGCAATTTATTCATTGTTTATCTGGGTGTTAAATTGGTGGTTTGCGCACCTGCATGATCACCTCATATGTTAGGGAAGTGAATCAAAATTAATTCAAGCTGCTTGCCGAACATTTTTCAAAAATAAAAGAGAAAGGTACCGAAAGGGCATTAGAGAAATCTAGTGTAACCAAGTCCCCGTACCCATAATCTCTGGTTCGTAGGAGTGAAGTAAACCTCCCGTTACTTTACTTGGGTTTCTAATCGACCCACCAAAAATAGATTAGTGGCGATTCCTAATTGAAAATCATTTGCATGTTAAGAATTTGACCTAAGTCGCGAATTGGTATGGGCTTGGGAGAGCCCGAGCTAAGGCTAGGCTTAGCAATCCATTAGCCAAACCCTAGGTGGTTCACACCCGAAAAATTGGTCGCGATAGCTTGGCGACTCCACTGGGGACTTGAGTTAAAACTCTTAGTGGACTTAGGCCAATTTTCTCTTTCTTTGAAAAAATGTTTTTGTTTGGCAGCGAGGATTCCAGGTACGTCTCTAACATTTAAATGTGTTAAATGTTTTTGCAGGTTGGGAGGTATAAGGGGAAGTGTTTGCTAACCCTTGTTTTGTAGGGAGGTGTAGGAATGTATGGTTTACTTGCAAATACAAAGTGTTGCTTGCTATAAACTGTTGTGCATGTTTTGCATTTAGCACTACACTCTTGCACACACAACCTGCCGTTGGACCTGGGCCGCACTAGGGTACTTAGGATGGTATTGAGTTGGATATGACTTCGATCGTGAGGCCGCGTAGTAGAGGTTGCCCAACTCAATCCCGAAAATTTTTCTTGGTGTCAAGAATGCTTACCTCTGCCCGCGAGGTTGCATCGCATTGGGGTATCATCCTTGACTAAGCCGGAGTTAGGAGGACTTGACTTAGTATGCGAGGCTGCAACTAAGTCATCCCACCCTTTTAACTCCACTTTGCTTAGCCTTCCTAGTTAGAAATTGAACCACACATTCCATGCGCTTGTCTATGTGTTTGCTTCAAATCATTTGGTGAAGTAAGTCTTCTATCCCTATACCATGCAATTTATTTTGTCGTACTTTTGAGTTGGTCCATGACAATGGGTAAATCATTGATTCGATTCCTTTGTCAATTAGAAATGAAATTGCTAGGGAATGAGGCATTTGGAAAAAAAAAAAAAAAAAACTTTGAAGATTTTGTTTTCAATTTGATCTTGCTAAGGTGTCTATTGTTAGGAAATTCCCTTCTTGTAAGAAATTTTCATAAAAAAGATGAATGAAAAAGGTTGATAGATCATTGTCATGGATTGATTCTCTATTTGCACCTTGTACTTATATATTTTCATTCATTTAAATTAGGTGATAACGGATTCCTCACCTTCGTCCATAATTACGCGATTAAGAGCTAGAATGGCCGACCAAATTGAAATGCGTGATCGTATCTCCACAATGGAAGACCAACTTCGACAGTTAGCCGCCTCTATGCAGCTTCTGACAACTCAAATCCAATCCCTCCGAGCAAATCCAACTCTTGCACCCGCTCTTCCCGAGATAGTTATCCCCAAGCAAGCAAACAAGGATCAAATGGTTGATGACGACATGCCTGACCTGGAAGATGATCCACCGTTGATCACTGCTGAAAAGACAAAGCCGAATAACATCCCTAAGGCGGAGCAGGATGAACACTTCGCAAAGCTGGAAGAAAAACTGAAGCAATTGCAAGAGTCGCAGAGTTCACTCCCGTTTGACTTGTCCGTGTATGAAAAGGTCAAGATGCCAAAGAAATTTAAGATGCCGGAGTTCGAGAAATACGATGGTACTTCCTACCCGAAAGCTCATTTGCAGATGTACCACATACGCATGGCTCAATACGTCAAGAATGAGCCCCTCATGATTCAATCATTTCATGCAAGTTTTTTGGGGCTGCACCGAATTGGTACATAATGAAGAATGTAAACCTTCTCGACACCTGGAATGAAGTAGCTGATGCGTTCCTCAAACAATATAAGTTCAACATGGACATTGCACCTTCCCGAGAGGATCTCGAGAGGATGGAGAAGAAGAAGAATGAGTCGTTCAAAGAGTATGCCGTGAGGTGGCGAAATATGGCAGCTCAAATCACTCCCCGAACCTACTAACAAGGAGCTGATGAAGTTATTCATCAAGACTCTCCCATTTGAGTTCCGCAACCGGATGGCTAGCACATACGTTGAGAACTTCAACCAACTTATCCCGGTGGGTGAACAGATCGAGATGGGGATAAGAGAAGGGTGGTTTACTGAGCCATCTAGCAAGAGATTTTCTACCAGGAAGGAGAAGGACCCTGAAGCTGAGATTAATATGGCCTACTCTCAACCGAATCGTGATACATCCAATCGCGCTCCAGTAATTAAGATTTCTACTGAGCAACAAGGTGGAGGACATCAGTTCTCGGGTTGACGACGTAATGTTAGGAGATAGTTTACACCTCTTCCTGGACCCCTATCCAAAGTTTTACCTATTCTCCAAAAGAAGGGATTAATCTCTACTGAGCTGAAGCGACCAAATCCCGAGCATTATCCTGCATATAATCCCTCTGAAAAGTGTGACTATCACATGGGAGAGGTTGGTCACTCCACTGATGATTGCTATGTTTTGAAGCATAAGGTCCAAGACCTCTTGGATACAAAGGCATTCTCCTTTAGCAGTAATAAAAAAAAATCCTCTACCCAACCATGATGGAGGCGCGAACGCTGTCACTGAGTGAAGAAATTCTTATCTTCTAGGATTTTCTGTTTTTTGAAATTTCAATTATCGCTTTCGCTTTTAGGGTTTGGCTTGTTTGCATTTTCCATTCCAATAATGTAATTCCTTCGATTCTATTCAATAAAATTACAATTTTATTTTCAATTTTGAGGACATGATGGGGTACACCAAACCGGCCCGGTGACGATATCCAACAATGAAAAGAAAATATCATCCATGAAGAAAATTTGAGGACTGGACTTCTTCATGCTTCCTCATAAAAAATTCCCAAAAAAATGAGAATAAAAAAAAATCATTTTTCAAGCCATTTCCAAAAGCATGCATTAGGTTAGCCCTGTTTAATTTTCTGACTCATTTACTTCATGTTTTAGAGCATTATTTTCTTGGCTTGATGAGGAAGCATTTGGAAAAGGCACATTAGGTTGCAATGATAGATCAATTGCCTCAATTGTTGCTCAACAAGGTTGATAACACATTTCTAAAATGAAATGAGGGGCAAGTAAAAGAGGACCATCCATCTGTGGTGAAAGAGGTACATCTAGTCCTTAAACATAATTAATTTTGGGAGATGACACTCTGTTTTTTTTTTTTTTTTTTTTTTGCATATGACAAATTGGGGGCATGACAGATTTTGGTAGCGACCCGACTAAGACAAAATCTCCACTCAAACCAAAATGGATATTCCATGTGCATTTACTTTGATGTTGCATAGTATCCTATTCATGCACATTGTTTTGTGCAGGGGCAAAAGCAAGAATGGAGTATTCATCAAATCAAAAATCGGATTTTCACTTTAGATTGATAGAGACAATCCAAGGACATCCATTGCTTTGAGGCAATCCCTTTGTGGAACAATCCCCGAATGAATGCTTAAAGCCGTGTTTTGAGTGTGATAAATTGTTTGTTTTGAAGTCATAAACGCTTTTCATGCTTAAAGTTGCTGGACTCTTTTGAAAAGAGAATTTTCATATTGATTTAACTCACCAATTTCATTTGGAGATTTGTCAAGATCGACAACTCAATGGAGTGACATCAATGTTTAAGAATGCAAAATGAGATGTGTCAGGATGATGAAAGGCAAGCCCTATTCTATACACAGTCCCCTACTTATACACTTGTGAGATGATTGTAGGAAGTTCCATATCTGCAAGGTAAAGAGTTCTCTCGCAAAAGGTACGATGACCGAAATGATGAGGGGCAATTCATTTTTCTATCCCAAACACTACAGGTGATCCATTGCTTAACCTCTTTGAGCCTTATACACTTATGGATATTCTTTCAAATTATCCTTGTCAAGAACCACCCCACATTGGGGCAAATTGGAGGATAAGACAGCACCATAGGGTGGAGGAGAATGAATAGAAATTTTCTTGCTCTCACTTGCATCAATCTTCAAGTCGTGCTATTACATTGAATTCATGTGGTAATTTAAGTGCCTTAAGATGATGAAGAGCATTTCTTTCTCTATCCTACACACTTATATCCTTTGCATAGCCCACTTGAGTCTGCAATTTTATTTCTTCAAACCCAGTTGATGATCATCCCCCACACTGGGGCAAGGCAAAAGGCAGATGAAGACCCTTGAAAGTTCGAGTGTCATTCAAAGTGTAATTGCTTGATGCATGCATTGTGCGCAAGAATTGAAATCAAAATAGAACTAAGGGACATGAAAAAGCAGTGTGCTTGGTAAAAGCAAGGCCAATGCCCATGAAAAGAAGTGAAAAAAAATGCATGAGAACTGGGGGTATGAAAAAGCAGTGTGCCTGGTAAAAGCAAGGCCAATACCCATAGATGAAAAAAGAGAGTCAAGATAAGGTGACTGTCAATTGCAAGAATTGAATCCCGATGGAGCAATATTCAAAGAACTCGAAAGTTGAGTTTTTACAATCAATGGGGCATTTCATGAAGACAATCCCCGATGATGAAAAAGAAAATTGGTGGCAATGCCAAGATGATCACCAACTCTCACCATTCACACACATTTTGAGCCTAATGATCCTTTCATTTCTCAACCCATGAACCCAACCTATGTTACGTCCCTTACAAAGTCTCTTCAGATTAGGGCACTTGAATTAACATAGGAGTTCACATGTCATAAGCATCACTCGAAGAAGTGCGAGTAAGACTATTTCTTTCTCATTTTGCAGGGTTCTTGACTTGTAAACTCGAAGATGAATACAAAATTGTTTTTTTCAATAGCCTTGACTCAAGGAGTCCCCTTTGTTAAGCCATTGAACAAGCCCACATTACGGTCCATGTTAAAGACCTCTCAGATTGGTAAGGTCGTACTGCTTGCAAGAATACTTGGACCCTTGTTGGTATGATGATGTTGAGATTGAGTCTCACAAAATAGCCATTCCAAAATGAGAGTGAGTGAAAGTCCTTTCTAATTGAAAGTCTCTCATTTAGCATTTTTAAGAAATCCATGTCATTATTTTGAATGACAATTATCTCCTGTGAAAATTTGGGTGATGCAAATATGGTAAAGTCATTATGCATAAACCTTGATTGAATGGATGGAAGCCCCACTGAACTTTGAAATGTGCATTCTAGAGTAACTCAGATTATCTATCTCTTTGATGAATGTATACCAGTTTTTGCTCTAAATCATGTCTGACAGGTAATTCAAGTTCCTTTCAGAATGCCTCATGATATTAGGAGATGAAAAACCTCCACCATAAGGTGAAAGACCTCCACGCAATATCTAAATTCCAAAAGACATATTCCCAATAATCAGAGATATCACCAGGTAAGTATATCTCTACCCATACTCTAAATACTTGTCATTGTGCAGGTATTCTCTCTCAAGTGCATTAACACTTGACTTGGTCAAGCTGTCCAGTTCCTGATCTGGCGTGCTTTCATAGCCCAGAGTCATTTTCATCGACTCGGTGTGCTTCCGTAGCCCGATGTCCCTTTATTGACCCGGCGTGCTTCCGTAGCCCGAAGTTCCTGACCTGGCGTGCTTTCGTAGCCCAGAGTCATTTTCATCGACTCGACGTGCTTCCGTAGCCCGATGTCCCTTTTAATAGACCCAGCGTGCTTCCGTAGCCCGGAGTTCTTGACCTGGCGTGATTTCGTAGCCCAGAGTACTTTTCATCGACACTCGATTGAGCTGTCCCCAAGATTTTTCTCCAGATTCAGTCTGATTAAGGCGACCGAAGAACGGTTAAGGTCTTGGTCAGATGATCTGTGTTGCAACGCTGGGCGACCGAAGAATGGTTCGGGTCCTAGCCAAGCAAAATCCCCATTTAGGTGACCGTAGAATGGTACGGGTCCTAAACAACATTTATTGCTCTAACAGGCGACCGTAGAATAGTACGGGTACTGGAAAAGCAATTTCCCCATTCAAGCGATCGTAGAATGGTACGGGTCCTGAAAAATCAATTTTTCTCGTCAAGGCAACCGTAGAATGGTACGGGTCCTCGACAACATCTATTCCTTATTCAGGCGACCATAGAATGGTACGGGTCCTGGTAAGTGAATCCCCGTTTAGGCGACCGTAAAATGGTACGGGTCCTAGACACAACCAAACACTACTATACTGGGCGACCGTAGAATGGTACGAGTCCTGGGAAAGTAGTCTCTTTGCAAAGTCATGTTTTGGGCGACCGTAGAATGGTACGAGTCCTGGATATGTAACACCAACTACCTCGAATTACTCTATCCTCCCTAAAGGTAAGTTATTCCAGGTAAGTTCATTTATCATTTGCATTAGCATTTCCATGCATCATATAAATTGCATTCAAAAAAATCATTCATTGCATGTGCATGATCAAAATTTAGGTCTCAATTTATCTTTGAAGGCAACCTCTGCGAGCTCACCTTCAAAGAGGGGCAGCTGTTGACACCTAAATTTTTGGGTTGATTTTAAAAAAAGAAATAATAAAAAATAAAAATAAAAAAACACACATGGCATTTAGTTTAGAAACATTTTATTTTAGACTGTCGGTGAAGGGAAGATTTTTCACATATTCCATTAAGATTTTTCACATATACTATTTTGCGCGAAAAGGGAATTTTTTGGATAGAATACGTGAAAGATAAAAAGGGAATATTGCGCGAGGTGGGTATATTTCAACGATATATTTAGGGGTATCATGCGCAAAGGAAAAAATATATACCGCAAAGATATATGTTTTAGACCTATATAATACCTCGCGTGCAATAGAATTGGGGGTTCGTTTTCCTTCGGAAAAAAAAGGCACAAAAAAAAGCAAAAAGTCAAAAGTGAGGTAAAGAGAGAAAAAAAAAAAAAAAAAAAAAAAAAAACCCCGCGCGATTTGTTCATCTTCTTCGCGGGGAGTCTCCGCCGGCGCCATCGCTGTCCTTTCCCTCCGGCGTCCGCCCGTGCCGTCCCCGCTCGTCCGCGCCGGTAGCCGAACCACCGGCGACCCCAGTCGCACCGCCACACCCCCGACGTCCGCAGCTTGACGCCGCTCGCCGCTGTAGATCGAACAGCAGCCGGCCGGGATCCGACGTCGCCTCCGCCGTCGATCTTGCAGCTCGTGAAGCCCCTCACCGTTCCTCGACAATCCACGTCGCCGCCGTCCAGCAGCCCGTGATCTAGCACGACTCGCCTGCGCCGGCCGATGCCGCCTCTCCCGTTCGTCCACGAACGCCTCAGATTGCCCTCCGGAGGCCGCGACGATCCCGACGCGGTCATCGCCTTTGCCGCACCTCAACTCATCGTCCTCCGCTCGATCGCGACCCCGTGCCGGCCCGCGACGCCCTCTCCCAGCATCCGACGCCGCCCCGTGCCGATCCGCGACGCCCGCACCCGAGATCCGACGTCAGCCCCGTGTCGGCCCGTGTCTTCACCCTCGCCGGAACCCTAGCCGGCGATCTTCCCCCCGCGCAGTAGCCCCAAACCGGCGGCCAAGATTTCTTTTTTGTTTAAAAAGAAAAAAAGAAAAAATCGAATTAGGTATTTTTGCTTTATTTTATTAGGCAAGTTTATGTTATTTTATTTTTTATTAGTGTCTTTTTATATCTTGTTTCCTTTGTTTGAAATAATCTCAATATATCACCTGATTCGCAACCGCGCTAGGTTTTTTTTTTTATTTCATCTATAAGGCTTTAGATGAAATAATTAATCAAGTAGGAATAAAATTGATATTTTGATCTTTAAGGCTTAAGATCAATTTATCAATTTTATTAGCGAATATTATCCCTTGATCTAAACAATGTGTGATATTTTTGATGATTTTGAATGAGCTATCTCGTCTTGATTGCCTTATTTATCTTGAAATACGTTTGGGTTAGAATATTGCATGTTTTAGGGTTATTTGCATATTTAGGTTAAACATTCTATTTATCATGAATTTTCAAAAAAAAAAAAATCATCATGCATATGTCATGTAGAATTAGGGACATATTTTGTATGTCATGGCATATTAGGGTAAAATTGCACTTAGTTTAATTTTAGATAATATTTTTCTTAATTTGTTATAAGTTTAGGTATTTTCTTAAATAGATTGCATTTTAGGATTGTTTGGGTTAAGATAATATTTTAGTTTAAGTTAGGATTTAGCTCAACTAAATTCCTAATACAAATTGAATAAGATCTTGATCTAATTAGATAATTTTCACATTTTTTAATTCCGAATTTCATAAAAAATACAAAACTGTCTTAGAATAAATTAGTCTCAATCTCTAGGATAGACAGCATTCTTTTAAGGAAAAAGAAAATAGAAAATGTCATGTGCATGTCATTAGGATTAGATTCATGAAATGCATGCCATTTAGCGATTGCTGCTAGGTCAATTTAATTAGAAATTGCATGTCATTAGAATTAGGTCATTTAGTTAATTTTGAATTGCATATTTGAATTGCATATTGCATGATTTTCATTAATCAAGTGAAAACAAAAAAAGAAATTGCGTGTTAATTAGAAATCATACCTAGGGTTGTTGATGTGGATTCTAATTTAACATTGCGAGATGCTTTCGTTGCTTTGAGGTAAGTTTTTGCAATTTATTCATTGTTTATCGGGTGTTAAATTGGTGGTTTGCGCACCCGCATGATCACCTCATATGTTAGGGAAGTGAATCAAAATTAATTCAAGCTGCTTGCCGAACATTTTTCAAAAATAAAAGAGAAAGGTACCGAAAGGGCATTAGAGAAATCTAGTGTAGAACCAAGTCCCCGTACTCCATAATCTCGGTTCGTAGGAGTGAAGTAAACCTCCCGTTACTTTACTTGGGTTTCTAATCGACCCACCAAAAATAGATTAGTGGCGATTCCTAATTGAAAATCATTTGCATGTTAAGAATTTGACCCAGTCGCGCGAATTGGTATGGGCTTGGGAGAGCCCGAGCTAGCGCCAGCAAGAATCCATTACCAAATCCAGGTGGTTCACACCGAAAAATTGGTCGCGACACGGCTCCACTGGAGCCACGTGGCGATACCTGTCGCCTCCTGATTAGGCCGGCGCATGGTGACGTGGTGCACCCAGCCTACCCAACATTTTCTCACTTGTCATAACCAAAGAAAAGAACATCTTTTAGTCACTTCTCTGCCACGCCACCAACTTCTCCTGCACTCGCCTACCTAGCATGCCATGTCGTAGACTTCTCTCCTACTCAGCTTCCTCTGTCGCCACAATATATTGCCCCACCGTCCTAGTGACGGGGAGTGGAAAATTGGATCCACAAAAAGGGTCATCCATGATGACAAATCCAAAAATGCCAAATAGGAGTCCAAATTCAACTTGGCAACCCTTTGCAAAGCGACAAGACAGACGGCAAATGAAACCACATTTAGACCATAGAGATAGAACTTGAAGTCACTAGCGCCCATTCTAAATATATGTTGCGGCTCGACGTTTCTCCTCTTCATCTTGCACCGACTTCTCAAGATCAGTCAAATTCTCCATCACGTGGTGCCCTTGTGTTTTCTCTCCACTGCCATATATAACCATCAGAGATAGGTAGCTAAGAGACAGACTTTAGATCAGGATGGGCAATATGCAGAGACCTGTCAAAGTTCTGATGTTGCCATGGCTTGCTCAGGGCCACATATCACCATATTTAGAGCTAGCAAAGAGGCTTTCCACGAGAAACTTCCACATTTACTTTTGTTCCACTCCTGTCAACCTTAGCTCTATCAAACCCAAGATTTCTGAGAAATAGTCATCCTCCGTTGAACTTGTCGAGCTTCACCTCCCATCTCTGCCTGACCTCCCTCCCCATTATCACACAACCAAAGGCCTGCCTCCTCACCTCATGAACAACTTCAAAGTGGCTTTGGACCTGGTGAGCCCCGGCTTCTCCAATATCATCCAGAGCTTGGGCCCCGATTTGCTCATTTATGACTTTCTCCAACCATGGGCGGTGGAAGCGGTGAAGTCTCATGGCTTGCCATCGGTCATCTTTTATAGTGTTGGTGCGGGGATGCTATCTTTTATGTTCCATATGATCAAGAATACTGGCATGGAGTTCCCTTTCGAAGCAATTCGTCTTCATGATTATGAGTAGGCAAAACTCATCGACATGATAGACGACTCTGTAGGCAGCGTGAACAACAAAGATAGGGTTTTACAATGTGTTGAAAGGTCCTCCAACTTTATATTGTTGAAAACCTTTAGAGAGCTGGATGGGAAGTACATGGACTATCTATCAGGTCTCTTGGGAAAAATTGTGGTGCCTGTTGGTCCACTTGTATAATTCCCTAGCAACATAGGAGATGGAGATAGCATCATTGAGTGGCTTGACAAGAGAGAAAAATCTTCTACGGTTTTCGTGTCATTTGGTACTGAATATTTTCTCACTGAGAAAGAAAGAGAGGAGATTGCTTATGGATTGGAGCTTAGTAATGTCAACTTCATTTGGGTCATTAGGTTTCCTATAGGAGAGCATTGAGCTTGAAGAGGCAATGACTGAGGGGTTCTTTGAAAGAGTGAGAGATAGGGAATTGGTGATAGATGGATGGGCACCACGGGAAATGATTCTGTAGCATCCAAGCATTGGTGGGGTTGCGAGTCATTGTGGATGGGGCTCCATCATGGAGAGCATAAAATCTGGGGTCCCGATCATTGCAATACCGATGCAACTCGATCAGCCATTAAATGGACGGATGGTGGAGGATGTCGGGGTCGGACTGGAGGTGAAGAAAAATGAGAGCAGCTTGAGAGATTGGAGATAGCGAAGGTTATCAAAGATGTGGTGGTGGAGAAAGATGGAGACAGCGTGAGGAAGAAGGCAAAAGAAATGAGTGACAGTATTAGGAATAAAGGAGAGGGAGAATTAGATAAAGTGGCTGATGCTTTAGTCCAACTTTGTGTGGGATATAAAGAAGAATATGTGTCAAAATGAAGCCATGCAATGGTATTTGTACGGCTATCGTGTGCGTCTATGGTCCCTTGACAATAACCTTGCCATCGCAATGCTGTGGAGTTTTTTTTCAATATGTGTAGTAACTTGTTGATTATTTGTATTGTAGTACCGGCATTCTAAGTAGATTCTATAATAGTAATGAGATGCGGAAGAACCCGTGTTCAGATTTATGCATATGCTAATGAATTTACAACATACCATCATAAATCGCTAGCCTTTCAAAAGTGACACCATTATGATGCAAATCATTAGAATTGAGTTGTAGAATCGGTTATCCTATAAGTTTTTGGACAAGTTGAAAGGAATATAAGAATTTGAAGTAGAGAGTTTGATTATAATATCATGATTAATTTGTCCTAAAAGTTTAAATTGTTAAGCAATTGTCGGGGTTAAATATGGTCTTTGAGAATATACTACATTATTATTATTATTATTATTATTATTATTATTATTATTATTATTATCCTATTCGGTTTTTCTCAATTGTCTTCCAAAGAGATGGAAGACAAAGTCTAATATAGCATCGGTAAATCAAAGAGATGCAAAAACTCAGCGGACTGCCTACATGATAAAAAAGGCCTGCGTGAAAAATGGTAATTAGGGAAATTATAAAAAAAAAGTCCTAAATTTATTACACTTGTGTCAATTTAGTCATAATTATTTCAATTTAACCAATTTAATCATATACATGTTACTCATGCCAATTGAGTTATAAACATCTTAATTATGCCAATTGAATGCTAAATTTTTGGCATTTTGCCAATTAAATCCTAAATATTTGATAATTTGCCATTTGGCTGGAAATCGTTAACGTGGTAGTTCAGTTAGTGCTAGCTGCTCTAAGTGGCTTGGTTGACACTAATGTGGAGGATTCTTGCTCATGGCCGCATCACTCCATTCCTCGAGCTCTCCAAGGGATTCGCCAATAGAGACATCCACATCTACTTATGTCCTGCGCCTGATAAAGAAGGCAAACAAGAAGTGGTCATGGTGCGGAACCAGAGTCCAATAGGCCCAGAAATCTGAAGAATAAGGATCTTATCTCATTTTTGAAGTGAAAGTTAAAGATCAAGATCATCATTACTTCGGCTTAATATACACGAAATTTTTTTATAACATTGACTCATTTTCTTGCTTTTATCATTTGCATTCCTATAATTGAGTATTCAAGTATTTATTATAAGAAATTTGTACTATAGAAAAACAATGTGATTTACATTTAATATCTCAATATGTATGCATGTATGTTTTGGTCCTACATGTTATTGAAAAAACTAATACGGCTGATTTTCTTTATTATTATATTAGAGAGTGCAAGAGCAAGATGCCCCAAATATTGTTACTCTTCGATTAGACAGGTTGAAAGTGGGTTCTTTCCAAACATAAATTGAACCTACGATTAGTTGGCCTTTGGTTTTTTTTTTTCTTTTTTGGGCAAAGGCATTGGTCGGGCTTTGGTTTATTAGACCCATTCCTACTTTTTCTAAATCCTAGGCAATCCATATATCACTGAAGCCATTAAAGTCGAGTCAAAATATGGATCAGTGGCCCGTTTTATCACCTACATTAAACAAGAACAAAGGCCCAAAGGTCCATGACTCCATACAACACATGGCTTTCTGACGATCTAAGCTACTTAAGCTTGCACATGCACAATTCAACAACTTCGAAAGGAAAAATGCTTATATGAATGTTTTTAATTTACTATAAGAGTAACAATCTATTTTGAATCATAAAAAGATAAATAATAAATAATTAAAAATTATGACGGGGTCTACTTCAAGAATTTGTGATTCATAAAACACCGCTATTTTCATAGTGGCCCAAAAGATATAATGCTAGGAAAGCCCTTCCAAAAGGATGATATTAAAGCTTTATTTGTCAAGAAAAGAAACAAATCTTTACTCCATGTTTAGCAGAAAATCAACCATTCAAAAAGATTTTCCGCTTCTTAATCGTTTATATCATTTAGAAAATGAGTTCACTGAAAATGTTTTCCTTATTAATGAAAGTCTTTTACACTCAAATATAAGTGGTGGAAGTATTTTTTTTTTATTAGCTCATATGCTTAATTGATTAAAAAAACAAAATTAGGAAAACTTTTTCAACTTACTGAATTTTTGCAATTAAAGGAGCCTAAAAGGAAAATAAAAGCATATATTATAGAATATCTATCCAAACTGTGTCACAATCTCTTAAAGCTCGTTTGGATAATTGGTGATTAAATTATAGCTTGGTTGCCGTGTGGTTATTTTGTGACGTGTACGATTGATTGGTAATACAACGACCGCGGTACCTAAAAGCTAGGTGGAGCAACTTCCAAAAGCTGCTGGAAGTTGCTGTAACTGTGGATGCGTTGTAGCGCTAAAGTGCTGGATAAACACCTTTAAAACTAATTACCTTTTTTAGTAGTCGAAACCCCGTAGAAAACTAATATCGAACAGATACTTGGCATATTAGAATTGTTTTTGTTATCCATTTGGTTAATCGTGTTCATCAAATGTGTGATTTTGTGGTTTGGACCGTGTCGTTTGTCTTCAAAATCAGCTTTCCTAGTTCGGAGCCATGTCTGTTTTGGAGGGTCATGGGAGGAACCGTCCTGCTAATGAAGATCAGGGGATGCGGCCCTTGGGGACTCGTCTCAAGGCATATCAACAGACCATAAAACAGGATTCGAGGCGACCTCTAGACAAATTTGCAGAGCGGCTTGGTCTAAGGGAAACCCAAATGGGACTAACTCTAGACAAATTTGCAAATGATACAAATGATCATTTTTAAGAATTTCAACTCATTTATTTTCCATCAAAGAAATGCATCTTAAGGGATAAGAGTAAACTTATGGCAGGGGTTGACAACAAGACATGAGCAAGAGTAGCATCATGGCACTAATTTCTCCTGAAATCGATTTGATTTAGTTGACGGTTCACTTGCAAAACCAAGGTGATCCATTTTCTCGAAGCAAGGAAAAGTCGATGGCCGTGTGGATGTTGATCCAAACCTTATGTGGATTGAAAGATAATTACTTAATGGAATGATCCAACATTTTAGATCTCTAGGTCGATTTTTTTTTTCCCGACAGAGGGAATATAATGCGGAGGGCAATCGAGAATTTTTGATTTGTTGATGATTTTTGGATAGAAATTCAAGGGGTTCCTTAAAATAGAGAGAATATGCCGCTGGACGCAATAATCGAAGTTAGCTTTGGATTTAATTTTTAATATGTTGATGATTTTTCGTTTATAATTTAGAAAGGGGATTTCACCTTTATTTCCTTATCTCTGTCATTTCTTGAATCTTGGCTTGATTTTATTCGAATAAGGGCAATATTTGTTACTCAGTTAGAATTTCCTAGTTTAAATATTTTGATTGCTTCCCTACTTAAGGTCTCCACGCATGGCTTGAGTTTGCTATAATTCATCTCTTGAAGATTGAATTTGTGAATAACCCAAAGAGAGTTCTCTCTAAACTCTGGAAGCGTGCTGTGGATTGTTTTATCCGAGCTTTATCGTCAGTTTTCACTTTCAATCATAAAGTTTCAATCACCTATCTTTTGTTTTCTCTAGGTGGCGGTAGAGTCTGCTATCGAATTACCTACTGATGTTGAAGGGCGAGATTAGATTTGTCTGCTAGCCGCCCCACCTTGGACCACTCCATTCTTCATGAACTGTCAAAACTATGGTGAAGTAACAAGTCACATGGTAGTGTCCCTCTCCTAAGGTGGTCCCGTGATATTTCACTTGTAACAAGTCACATTGTACAGTCCCTCTCCTAAGTTAGGTCCTGCGATCGTTCACTTTATCTGCTGCGTTTGATTTAACTTTTAAGATAAATCTTTGGAAAAGATTTGTCAAACGTTACTCAAATTTGCTTGAGGGCCTTTAGAGCCCAAAGCTCATTCGGAAAATGGTTCCCAAATAAACCTTTTAATGGAATGGTAGGGACTAAAAATCCACGAAATCAAAATGCCTACTTCATTCTATTTCGATCCACCAAACCAACTAAACCTAATTAAGGTTCTATTTATTTTACGGAAAATGATTGATTTGAAAAATATTTTTCTATCATTTGTAATGAACAAAGAAAATATTTTTATCATCATGAAAATATTTAGATATAAATTATTACCTCATTGGAAATGGTTTGATTCTCTGAGTAAAGAACCACCTAGGCACCGGATCAATCGAATCGAATTCAAAGCCGGTTTTATAAAGCCTAAAAATGTTAGTTTTTCTTTTGGCATCTCTCTTTCTCTCTCTGTTCTCTCCAACCTTAGTTAGACATTTCACGACTCTCTCTCTCCAATCAGTCAGACAGTGTGGTTTGGCCTGTATCGTCTATTTTCTCTCCACTGCTATATATACCCATTAGAGATAGACAGTTAAGAGAAAAGAAACAAGAGAGAGACTTGAGATCTGGATGGACAATATGCAGAGACCCATTAAAGTTTTGATGTTGCCATGGCTTGCTCATGGCCACATATCACCATTTTTAGAGCTAGCAAAGAGGCTTTCCGAGAGAAACTTCCACATTCATTTGTGCTCCACTCCAGCCAACCTCAGCTCCATCAAACCCAAGATTTCCAAGAAATATTCATCCTCCATTAAACTTGTCGAGCTTCACATCCCTTCTTTGCCTGACCTCCCTCCCCATTATCACACAACCAAAGGCTTGCCTCCCCACCTCATGAAAACCCTCATGTTGGCCTTTGACATGGCGAGCCCCAGCTTCAACAATATCGTTAAGAGTCTCAGCCCTGATTTGCTCGTCTACGACTTTCTCCATCCATGGGCACCAGAAGTAGCAAAATCTCACGGTGTGCCGTCAGTCGTCTTCTTCAGTTCTGGTGCAGGGTCGTTTTCATTTATAGTCCATGTGATGAAGAACACTTGCATTGAGTTCCCGTTTGGAGAAATTTTTCTCCATGATTACGAGCTGGCGAAAATCATTAAGGCAGCAGAAGACTCTCAGGATGGTGTGAATTATAGGGTTTCACAATGTGTTGAGAGGTCCTCCAACTTCATCTTGATGAAGACCTTTAGAGAGCTGGAAGGGAAGTACATAGATTATCTCTCAAGTTACTCGGGGAAAAAAGTGGTGTCTGTTGGTCCACTTGTGGAAGACCCTAGCAATATAGAAGATGGAGATAGCATCATTGAGTGGCTTGACAAGAGGGATAAACTATCTACAGTTTTCGTGTCATTTGGTACTGAATATTTTCTCACTAAGAAAGAAAGAGAAGAGATTGCTCATGGATTGGAGCTCAGTAATGTCAACTTCCTTTGGGTCATTAGGTTTCCTGTAGGAGAGAGCATTGAGCTTGAAGAGGCATTGCCTGGGGGCTTCTTGGAAAGAATAAGAGATAGAGGATCGGTGATAGATGGATGGGCACCACAAGGAAAGATTCTGGAGCATCCAAGCATCGGTGGGTTTGTGAGTCATTGTGGATGGGGCTCCGTCATGGAGAGCATGAAGTCTGGGGTCCCGATCATCGCGATGCCAATGCAACTCGATCAGCCAATGAATGCTCGGTTGGTTGAGCAAGTTGGGGTTGGATTGGAGGTGAAGAGAAATAAGAGCGGAGAGCTTGAGAGGGCGGAGATAGCGAAGGTGATCAAAGATGTAATGATGGAGAGAGATGGAGATAGCATGAGGAAGAAGGCAAAAGAAATGAGTGACAGTATTAGGAAGAAAGGAGAGGCAGAATTAGATGAAGCGGCTGATGCATTGGTCCAACTTTGTGTGAGGTGAAGAATAACATTCGTCAGAATGAAGCCACATTATAGGCATGTGAATGTGTATGTGAATGGGTATGGGGTGCGTCTATCGTAGTCCTTGCAATGCTGTGCTGTAGTATTTGCAATAATCTGGCTTTAATTACTTTTATAGAAATAGTTGCATTCTATGAGATCCTATAATAGTAATGAGACTGCAGAAAAACCCGTGCTATATGTATGCGTGTACTAAAGAGTTTACGATTATTTCTGGATCTTGCATCTGTTTACCTTTGTCAAACAATGATCTTTTCTTACCAAGAAGTGGAAGTATAATGGACAACGTACGAGTGGTCATAAATTACAATTGCATTTAATCCTTTTTTTTTTTGTTAGTCCTATTCTATTTCTATTCTAACTCTCACTCTCAGATTTTTGCCATGCCTCCTTGCAGGGCTCCTGAAACTAATTCGTCCCCACTCCAACCTCCCCTGAGAATATGGGGATTCGAACCCCCCACCTCCCCCTTCCATGTTGGAAGGGTGGCCATTGGGGCAAATCCCAGTAATTACAATTGCATTTAATATAGCTTGTCACGAAGCGCAACATGATAATGTGAATCTCTAGCATTGAATGCATACTCGGTGATCCTATAAATTCATAAATGCTGAAAGGATTATAAGAATTTGAACTATAGATTTTGGTTTTAATATCATTGATTTACTTGTCCTAAAAGCGCAATCGCTAAGCAACGCCCGGGATTTATATATAGTTTCAATATAGTAGTACAAGTTATCATCTAACTGCCCCGCTCTTGATGGAATCTTCCAATGGGAAATGCGAGAGCCGTCCACGTCAAGTTAAGAAAATGACCTCTCCCGGACTTCCACGCTGATAGATCTTTTCAAGCCCAGATTTGATGGTGGCCGATATGGAAACCCTCCCGAGGCGAGATCTGCTAGGAAATTTGACGAATTGCAATGCAGGTACCAACGCCCAGCGCTAGGGGCGAGCGATTTCAGGTTCTTTATAGGTTCCGTCTGAAACTTAAAATCTATTTTTGGATACAGGTTTCTTATTTTTTGAAACATAAAACCTATCATATTATAAATTCCAGGGTCGATTCCAGGTTCTAACAAGTCCTTTTTTTTTAATCTTTAGTTAAACAAAACTTTCACAACACTTATCTCGAGAAATAGCTGCGCCAACTTATCACGACACTATCACTTCCAAGACGTACTTCTCCATAACAGGATCCACAATGCCATCACTCCGAAATTTTCTATAATTACAAAGTACCCTCAGCTTAGAATTTAAACATCTGGCAAATAAATTTTGAAGCAAAGCATCCACCAATAGGCCAAACACAGTAAAAACACACATTACAATCACAAAATCCAAATCAAAATAGATCAAGACCAGCACCTTCCAACAATTCTCGAATCTAAAATTACAACTACACAGTCATCTACTATCACACTAAAATCAGCAATTTAAGCAGATTATTTCCCATGCAAGAAGTTCTTGGCTGGATTATAACTCAACCAACATTACTTCCATGTAACACAAATTCTAGGATGGATGATCATTCCAGCTCGAGACCACCTAGTGCTCTGAAAATATTACTTCTTGCAAGAAATCAGTTGCTCCTTTCCTTTTAGGACATTTAAAACCCATGTGATCGAAGAACTCAAGCACGTTTTCTCGGGGACCTTGATAGACTATTTGCCCATCCGCGAGAAGGATGATATCATCAAACAGGTCGTAAGTTTCCGGTGCAGGCTGGAGGAGGGTTATTAGAGCAGTCCCATTGAGGATGTGTATGGACTATCTGAGTGAGTTCACTATTTGGAATGTTGCCGAACTATCCGAGCTGGTCGGTATATTGTCCATAAAGAGTGCTTTGGCTGGCCCGACTAGCATCTCCCCTGTTTTATATCAACACGAAATTGAACAAAACCAACCGAACTTTATAGAAAGTCATTGCAATCATCCAACAAAATGGGATACTAAAGCGGCCTTCTGGGTCTTACCGGTTGTGACTCGTTTCTTTTGTCCACTGGAGATGCCTTGTATCATTTCATCTCCCACCATCGTGTCGGTGCAAATTTCAAGTCCCGGAATGTAAATTTTAAGCATGGCAAAAAAAATAGAAATTTTCAGTTTTTGTGTTTTCTCCTTGTCCTCGTGGAAAAAAGACAAAATAATGGACTAAAGGTATTTTTCTTGCTCATATCTTGAGTATATGATTGGTAACAATATTAGTCTTCTGCCCTTCCAGGGCAGCTGCCTGTAGAAGGTTAAGATACATAGAAGCTCTTAAAGGCATCAATCCATGTTTTTGACCATATTTTCCATATTAGATTAAAGGAAGTATAAGCATGTAAAATCTGCAATCAAAAAGCTGTTCGACTGTTCCTTAGTTGCGGTCTCATATCTCACCTTCATAAAGATATCTATATTAGGATCAGGTCTGATGTTTGCCTCTGTCTCTCTTCTTGATAACTCTGCTAGCATATCTGAAAAACACGGTAGTATTATACCTCTAAATCCTTGCGCTTTTCTAGAATTTACTCTTTGAATCATGGTAACAAGAAAAATAGAGCAAACTCACCATAATGGTGCCTGACGCCTTGACACCTGGCCGAGAAAGCCAGAGTTTCTCTAACAGTCATTTCTCCTATGCGGAGATCATATTGATTTCTATAAGCTGATGTCCTCTGTAGCACAAATTCGTCCATCCCATGTCCATTGTACGCGACTCTTTCCGAGAACTGAGATTCAAAAGCTCTTTGTGTGACACACAAAAATTTCACTACTAAAGTAAGACAACTTTATAAGTACTTTCTTTATGCTTACTTTCAAAGCTTTGCTGAGCTTCCTAGCTAATGCTAGAAGTAATGTGGTCTTTCCAGAAGCTGGAGGCCCCAGAAGTAACGTCATTCTGAACAAAGGACAATAAAAAATAGTGTCAACAATCTGATAACTTCACTTCTTGAGCATGTGTGCTGAAAAAAGTCTGTACGAACTCTCTCTCTATCTCTCTTCTTACCTTCAACGCAAATCCTCTCACAATTCTAGCTCGAGACCACCAAAATTCAAAAAGAACTCGACAACACAAGCGTTAGGGTTTGGCCTGCAGGGGTCAATCAGCCAGACAACCCCGCTCGCGTCGAGGGGCAGCTCTTCCTCGACAATGTCCGCGATCGAGCTTAGGTACTAATCAATGAGCCACTGGTAGAAAGCAAGAACGCCCATGCTGCCCGTGCCTTCGTTGGCGGTGACGTCATGGATCGCGACGGCGGCGTCGAGGGCGGCAAGTAGCGTCGGGTTGTCGTTGGGGGCTGTTGGGAATAACGGATTCCCTAAAATGGACTCGGCACTAAATCAAACCCCTAAAACGAATGCGGAAGACGAGCCCAGGTATCGCATGTATCACCGATCAAAGATACACCACAGAATCGAGCGTACCTTATTGTCCACAGATTAAACACCAATGTTGAAGTTCGAGGAAGAATCCTGATTCCGTTCTACCGAGGAGCATATTGTTGCTATGAGGGGGAGAAAACTCTGAAAAGATGTACGTTCCTTTTTATTTGGGAGAGGGAGAAAGTGAAAATGTACGTACGATGTCTCTGTTCCCTTTCTTTTCTTTTCCTTAAAGCGTCTCATCCAAAAGACACATCCCTTCAACGTAACACCTCTTCATATCTCAACCTTTCATCCATGGGCCCTTATCTTGCGAGCCGGGCTTTTAGGCCTAACATGGGCGGACAGGCCCACTTAGGCCCATCATCACATATAAAAAAACCCATCATCTCCCACTCGCACATGGTGGGCCGAACATGATCCTCTTTACTTCTCTGCAACATTCATACGGGTGAATAATTCGTGCGACCAGCATACTTTGAGAGCTCATTGCTATACATCTGTTAGGAATATATAGCAGCTCATAATGAGCATCACACTCTGAGTAGATTTAGTATGCAGTACCCTTAATCGATCAATCACATTTATATCTCTCTCGATCTCCTTTTCAACAATGATGTATTGTATTCACAATTATAATTTTCCCATAAACAATCATAATTGGTCGACCAGTGAATACAAAACTACAATGTGATTCTCAAAAAACAATCTTCCTCTTTACTTGAAACTCTCAATCTCAGTTCAACTTGCTTTTTCTAGAAATATCCCATTAGATCGAATCATTTTATAATCATTGGTAACATTCTAAGATATCAAACACTGGATAGAAATCTTGAGAATAAGTAAGAGTCATAAGGGGACTAAAATTGAGGAACCTTTTTCCTCAAGAGTCTCACACGGCATAAAAGTTGAGATCAAACTTTTGCCACTCTTATTGGTTGTCTCATGCATACGTAGTATGAAATACATATTACGGTATTAACTCCTTTCCCATGGAGCGTATGTCTACACCATCAATACTGTACAGATGATAGTTCAGACATACCTAATGTTTAACTTGAGTTCACATATCTACTCATTCACAGAATTCATCAGAACTCACGTCTGGCATTATAGACAGATAAAGTAAAATATGTGGGTTATTTTACTTTCGGACATAGTAAATATTATGTCCTCATCTTAATACTCAGTTGAGGTGACATATATGTTTTAAGCTTCAGCTCTCGATTATCACCTAGATAATAAGCTTAAAAACTGTCTCATCTCTATTTATCACATAGTAAACAGAGGCGATTACCCGTGTAAGTGGGCTAATCTTTTATCTGTCCGACATACTTTCTTAACTTTTTATAATGCACTTAGCACTAAAATGCATAAACGTCAAAACAAAGATTCATAGGCATTGATAATGAAAAACACAAATTCATTAAATGTGAACACTTCTGGGAAATTACAATATTCAATACATCAGCCTCTACGCAGTCCTAGAGATTTTACATGACCACAAAACACATCTCTAGGTATTGGCTTTGTCATAAGATCTGCTACCATTCTATGCGTAGATATGTACTGTAAGTTCACATCTTTTCGTGCAACCATATCTTTGACAAAATTATACTTGGTATCTATATGTTTGGTATTGCCATGATATTTTGGATCTTTGGTGTACGCTATAGCTGCTTGGCTATCACAGTTAACCAATAATGGATTTGCAGCATTCCTAATAACACCTAAATGATCCAAAAATCTCTTAAGCCAAACTCCTTCTTGTACGGCTGCTGATAATGCCACGAACTCAGCTTCCATCGTGGACAAGGCTATACACGTTTGTTTCTTATTGCTCCATTATATGGCGCCATTATTCAGTAAGAAAGCAAAACCGGAGGTAGATTTCCTTTCATCTAAATGTCCTCCCTAATCAGCATCTGAATAGCCTTCAAGTCGCAGATCCTTTCCTTGGTAATTCAGCTTGTAATCAGCAGTTCCCTTCAGATACCTCAGTATCCTTTTAACGGCTTTCCAATGTGCTTGACCTGGATTGGATTTGTATCTACTCACCATTCCAACTGCAAAACATATGTCGGGTCTTGTACACATCATAGCGTACATCAAGCTCCCAACAATACTAGCATAAGGAACATGTTTCATTTGTTCCTTCTCTTGTGGAGTCCTCGGACACAGTCTATGGCTCAATCCTTCACCTTTTGCAATAGGAGTATCTATGGGTTTACAATCTTGCATACGAAATCGTTCAAGAATCTTATTTATGTATGTTTCTTGCGAAAGAGATAATGACCTCTTCGAATGATCTCTTGAAATCTTAACTCCAAGAATATATGCAGCCTCACCCATATCTTTCATCTCAAAGTTGGAAGATAACCAACTCTTGACAGTATTAACAAACTCCATATTTCTTCCGGCAATTAGTATATCATCAACATATAATGATATGATCACAAATTGATCTTTAGATCTTTTGATATATACATAATGATTCTCATCAATCATTGTAAAATCATATGCCATTATGGCATTATGAAAACGTATATACCATTGTCTTGACGACTGCTTAAGGCCATATATCGATCTCAAAAGTCGAGGCAAAAGTACAGCCCAAGTGCCAAAACTTGGCATGAGGGGGCACTTAAGTGCCAAAACTTTGAAAAGGTACACTTAAGTGCCACTTTCTTTGAAAAGTGGGACACTTAAGTGCCACCTCCGGCAAACCTTGCCGGAAATCCTACTTGGCAATATTATATTATTTTTTCTTGCCTACGTGACTCACCGGAGAGCTGACTCGGCTGAAACTCACCCAAAACGACGTCGTTTGCAAAATAAAAATTAAACTACCAGCTAAAATATTCTAAAAAATAAAAAATGTATAAATAATTAATATAAAAATTAATTAAATTAAATTTAAACTTAAATTTATTTAAAATATTCTAAAAAACTTAAAAATAAAAAACTTAAAATTAAAAATTAAAAAAAAAAAAGGTGGGGAGGCTAAAGGAGGCGGCCGAGGGCGAGCCCTCGCCGCCGCCACCTCCCCGCTGCCGCCGCCGGAAGGGCTGCGACGGAGGGGGAGGGTCGGCCGAGGTGGCCGGCCCCCGTCCAACCGGCGGCGAGGGCCGTAAAACCCTCGCCGGATCGGGGGCAAGGGCCGTGACCCTCCACCGAATCCGGGCGAGGGCCTAAGCCCTCGCCGCCTCCCGCCGTCACGGGAAGGGCCGGCGACGGTGGGAGGCGGCGAGGGCTCGGGCCCGCCCCGCATTTCGCCCGGGTAAGGGCTCGCGGCCCTCGCCGCCGATTGGCCGGGGGCCGGCCGACCCTCCCCATCGTCGTCGGCCCTTCCCGAAGCAGCGGCGGCCGGGAGGCGGTGGCGGCGAGGGCTTAGCCCTCAACCGCCCCCCTTCGGCCCCCTCACTTTTTTTTTTTTAATTTTAGGTTTTTTATTTTTAGGTTTTTTAATTTTAAGTTTTTTTTTTTTAGAATATTTTAAATAAAATTAAGTTTAAATTAAATTTAATTAATTTTTATATTAATTATTTACACATCGACACAAAACGACGTCATTTTTTCATTTTCTCGCCATGTCGGCGAGCAAAACGACGCCGTTTTGCATCAAACTCGTCGGAAAATTGCCACGTCAACAATTTGGCCGGAGTGGCACTTAAGTGTTCCACTTTACTTCGAAATTGGCACTTAAGTGTACATTTCCGAAGTTTTGGCACTTAAGTATCCCCCTGTGCCAAGTTTTGACACTCAGTGTCCCAAACTCCAAAAGTCGACATACCTTTTCTTCTGGCCTTCCATAATGAAACCAGCATGTTGTTCCATATATATTTCTTCATCTAATTCTCCATTGAGAAAAGCAGTCTTTACATCCATTTGATGTAACTCAAGATCCATACTTGCCACTATTGTCAGAATAATGCAAATCGAGGTAAATCTCACTACAGGAGAAAATGTTTCTTCATAATCAATTCCTTCCTATTGATTATATCCCTTCGCCACAAGGTGAACTTTATGTCTTTCTATTGAGCCATCAGCTTTACACTTTATTTTGAGAACTCACTTGTTCCCAATGGCTTTGCGTCCTTTTGGAAGATCAACCAGTTCCCAAACATGGTTTGACTTCATTGACTCCATCTCCTCTTCCATTGCATGCATCCATTTTTCCTTACTAGGGCAATTTAGAGCCTCATTAACATTTCTTAGCTCATCCTCATCTTGTGGAGTAACCATAAAAGTTTCTCTTTCAATGTCAAAGCGTCGTCAGTGAATACTTTTGCGCTTTGTTCGCCGTATAGGAGATTGTACGTTTTGTATATTATTCCCCATCATGCTCCCACGCGGATTAGATAATGACGATATCATCTCATCATGCGGTTGTAATTGACAGTGAGTTGAATTAAATTCATCACTTCTCATGTTACTCCCACTTGGATGAACTCCACTAAGTTCATTATCTTGATCCAAGGTTTCAAATAAGGAGTAATCTTCACCTATTTCGCCCTTCTTAGGAAATTCATTCTCTAAGAATGCGACATCCCGTGATTCAAATTCAGTTATACTTCTACTTTCCTGCTCACCTATGAACACATACCCTTTTGAGTGTTCAGAGTATCTTATGAAAATAATATTCTTTCCTCGAGACCCAATTTCCCAAACTTGTGAGAAGGCTCATGAGTATAGGCAGCACAGCCCTATGGTTTAAGAAAACTTAAGTTCGGTTTTCTACCTGTTCATAACTCATATGGAGTGGAAGTAACTGATTTGGAAGGCACCCGGTTAAGTATATAGGCAGCAGTTAATAACGCATCACTCCAAAAAGTGATAGGTAAGTTAGCATGCGCCATTATGGACCTAACCATTTCCAGTAGGGTTATGTTCCGTCTTTCCGCAACACCATTTTGTTAAGGAGTATATGGAATAGACAACTGTCTTTTTATTCCCTTTTCATCACATAATTTTCTGAACTCATCAAACAAATATTCTCGACCTCGATCGGATCTCAATACTTTTATTTTCTTGTTTAATTAATTTTCTACCAAGTTCATAAACCTTTTGAAACAACTCAATGCTTCAGATTTATGAGAAATCAAATAGACACATTCGAATCGAGTATAATCATCTATAAATGTGATGAAATAAATAGCCACATGCCTTCCTCTCACATTCATTGGACCACAGACGTTAGAATGGATTAAATGCAAAGGAAATTCAGCTCTTTTACCTTTTCCAAATGGTTTCCTTGTCGTTTTCCATACTAGGCAATGCTCACATATAGGCAAATTGACTTTTTCAATGTTGCCCCACAAGCCCTCTTTGGCTAGCCTATTCGTACATTGTTGGCCAATATGACCAAGTCTAGCATGCCACACATTTACATCATTATCATATGAATTAGAAGACGTGAAGAGGGAATAACAAACATTGGCATTACTATAGTCAACATTTAATACAATAAAACAATCTAAAAAATAACCACAACCATAGTAGTTTGTATCCAAATACAAATCCACACCGCTATTATGGAAGTTCATATTAAAACCAAGCTTAACCAACACTAAAACAGACACTAAATTCCGACGAATCTCCGGAGCATACAACACATCATGTAGGAACAAAGTGCGTCCACCACGCATGTTCAATTGACAGATGCCAATTCCTTTTACTTCGGCTCTAGAGTTGTTTCCTACATAAATCCACTTAGTTCCAATTGGTACTCGTCGGAATTCCACGAAGGATTCTCTATCCTTCGCCACATGGTCTGTCGCTCCCGAATTTACGGTCCATAAAGGATTAGACTCGTTAAGAATACAGAACTTGACACATAAGCAAAGTTCTCAAAAGTACAAGGGTGTGTACCTTCTTTGGCTTGCGACAATCGCGAGCATAGTGACCCTTCTTGTCACAATTGTAACACTTCACCCTTGTCAGCTTCTTCATTCGAGGACGCTTTCCTCTTTCATGTTGGTCAACCTTTGGTTTCTTCCCGAAGAACTTGCTCCCTTGCCTTTCCTTTTATCGAACCGGTTGGGATGTTTGCGCTTGGAGCTCGAAGCTCCATGTGAGCTGGAACTAGCATGATAAATTTTAGTTTCCGACTTAGCCGCCAAGAGACGGTCATCTTCTAGCTCAAGATGACGCACTACATCCTCAAAGGTTTTGATATTCTCATTATCGGTCAGGTGCACCTTCATATGCTCCCAACTCTGAGGCAAGGAATGAATCACTGCTTGCACTCACTGCTCATCAGTGAGGACATGGCCAGTATCCTTCAACTCATTAATCATGTTTGACATCTTTCTAAGGTGTTGCTTCATGGTCTGACCATGGGGCTTCTTATAAGAGTCAAACCTAATAATGAGCTGCCTTAGTCTGGTCACCGAAGTATGACCAAATATTGCTGCCAATGCTTCCCACATTTCTTTGGCATTCTCAAAATGCTTGAACTCTTGCATGACATCATTCTCCATGCTACTCGGCAATGTAATGCGAGCAAGAGAGTTCTTTCTTTTCCACGCAGCAAATGCATCCTTATCTCTCTTATATTGTGCAGTGTGTCCTTCTTCAGGTTCTTCCATGGTCAGTTTAAGAGCTTCCAGTGCCTCTTGCTCTTCCAACACATATTGGATTTTCATGTGCCATATTTCATAATTATCGCCATTGAGCTTCTCACCTTTGTTCAGCTCAGCGACTATACTCTTTGTGGCTGAGGCCATCAATCTGAACATATAAGACATATATGCACGAATTATTAATGCCTATCATTTATGCATCCATTTTGCATAAACCCATCATATTAATGAATAATTTCAAGTAAGGTTTCAGAGTCAAAAGGTCACTATGTTTCCAATCATCATCCAAAATCCCAACTTGGAATTATTATTAATATAATATTCTATGCAAAATAAATTCTTTGAAATTACAAAAAATTCTAAGAACTACCCACTACAGTTAATAAAAAAACAGAAGCAAATAATATTTGATATCAAACAATGATATAATAATAATGCTTTCACATAATGCAACTAACATATCAGTTGCTACATCAACAACAATTAGGTAGAAAACATTTACATAAGATGTCCATAAAGCATATTAAATAAAGACCAGTCAAAACATCTAAAGCCAAGTCAATATATGAACTGGGAAAGATCCTTTTTTGTTCAATTTCATGATCTTTTCTTTTGTAACAATCCGGTAATGTTCATCTATAAAAGCCATTACAAGTCTCCTATACGAAGTAGCTCTGTTGACCTCCCATAGGCGATTCAACACTCCTTACCATATCGGTGGTAGATTATTCATGAAGAATCACACCATCTCAGATTGTGGCATGGGACAACCATTCCATATGACCTCTTGTATTTTCCCGTTGACTTCAAGAACATGATCAATTAAGTCACCACTCTCCCACCGATAATCCGTCAGCTCAGCTATCAACCTAGAAAGCATTTCCTTTTGTTCATCGATAATTGCGCGAATAGGTGTGCATGCCTTAAGGGGAGGCATTGTTCCTACAACAAATGCAAAACAAATAAGGGATTACATATAATCCACATTGACTTAATTGGAAAAAAAGAAACACATCTTTTCCTCTTTTTTTTTGCCGGTCAACACCGGTCAACGACAATCAACGGTCAAGGTCAAAGTCAATGGGTCAACAGGTCGGACGGGTTGGGTCAACGGGTTAACGGGCGGTCAGGTCGAACCAGTCGGGCCGGGTCGGACGAACCGACCGGCACATGCCACGCTTGTGTGCGGTTGACGTCACGATGACGTCAGCTGCGCACATGCCAGTGATCGTGCTACCGTGCGTGTGTGTCTCACGCGCCGGGGCCGAAACGACTCGTGCGCGAACGCGCCTAGGGGGAATGAGGCCGACGACGCCGGTTCGTTATGGCCGTGTGTGGCGGCGCGTCCGGCGTCCCCGGCGGCGATCCGCCACTCGTTTTCTCGTATCAACGAGACCTTCAACCCTACGCTATCAGAAACGAACTTTGATTTACAGAAAATCAAAAAGACTAGGGGAACAGTACGGTGTCGGGATTTTCCGTCCCGATCGACCGGCGGTGGCTTTTCTCCAAATTCACCCAAAAAACAAATCCAATAACATAAAAGGGGATCGGGAAACATGAACTACGGCTCGATACCAATGTTGGGAAAATGGATTCCCTAAAACAGATTCAACACTAAATCAAACCCTAAAACGAATGCGGAAGACGAGCCCGGGAATCACATGTATCACCGATCAAAGATATATCACGAGAATCGAGCGTACCTTATTGTCCACAGATTAAACACCAATGTTGAAGTTCGAGGAAGAATCCTGATCTCGTTCTACCGAGGAGCGTACTGTTACTATGAGGGGGATAAAAATCTGAAAAGACGTACGTTCCTTTTTTTTTTTTTTTGGAGAGGGAGAAAGTGAAAACGTCCATACATCGTCTCTGTTCCCTTTCTTTTCTTTTCCTTAAAGCGTCTCATCCAAAAGGCACATCCTCTCAATGTAACACCTCTTCATATCTCAACCCTTCATCCATGGGCCCTTATCTTACGAGCCGGGCTTTTAGGCCCAACATGGGCGGATGGGCCCACTTAGGCCCATCATCACATATAAAAAACCCACCAGGGGCCTCGCAACGTCATAGAGAGGAGAGACCAGAGACTAGAGAGGAAAGTATCGGTAGAGAGAACAGGAAGACCTGGTTCCGATTCCTAAAGGAATCGACGGCCGGTTCCAAAAAAAGTAGAACCGAGAACCGGAATCTCCCTTCCTAGAACTAGGAATCGTGCTCATCCCTACCCAGTGCGATGTGATACGTACATTTAGCAGGGGTCATCCTGAGCCCTACCGATGATAACTCAGGTTTTTTATTTTATTTTAGTTAAACATATTTGTTCTAGTACTTCTAGAGATTCAAATGAGGGGATTTTGTGTTACGCTGAAGTCTATTTAACGCCTAAATTTGGTTCATTCTCTCTTTTCGAAAGCATTTGGACATGCAATCTTGCTCATGTTAGAGATCCTAAATTTATTTATCTATATGACCATGCATTGTTAATTTGCACAATTATATTACATCCATCACGAAGAGGAAGAGGAGAGGGAGCGATGTGTGTCTTGAAGCTTGTGGGAAAGTGAAAAATGAAAGACAAAATAAGGAGAGATAGAGAGAGTTGGTGAAAGTTAAAAAGGAGAAAGAGCGAGAGCGAGTGCGCTTCCTATATCTTGTACTAATTAAGCCTAGGCCAGTTTGGAAGCTTGATGAGTCAAGAAATTAGGCTTAAGGCGATTGGAAATTTGGCGGTTGTGGCATTGATTGGCTTCCGTGCCTCATCGGGCAAAACTTTGGTTGTCGGTCCGAAGTCTCAAAACTACGATGTCCCTAGTTTAAAAGTGTAGAAGAAGTCGGGCTAAAAAGATAAATGTAGGATGACGAAATGATAAGGTTGAATTACATTAGTAATGATGAATTAATTTATCAATTGTTATGGAATGCACATATGACCAATGCAAATTAAAACTTAGATGGGCTATGTATGTTAGATTCGAGGGCAAAATTCTAGCGTCAACATCTTAAAAATGGAGATGGCTCACTCCGCATTAGCCTATTGTGGGGCCCGGGATCATATTCCTTATCCATGCCTCATGAGGTGACCTTTGCCCGACGCGGGGTGTAGGGTGGGTGGGACATGTCCTAACGGGGCACCGACACCCCGTAGGACACCGTCCCCCATGTAGAGAAAAATTCATTGATCTTTTAAAATTATATACTAATATAATTAAGTAGAATGTTTATGATAGTTATGAACTTTAATACTTTAACGTTGTTCATTTTTTTTTTATAACTCTTTTTAAATGTATCATAATGTCTTAGATATACATATACATATACACACACGTAAGAGCAAGCTTTGCTCCCTTTCTTTATTAATTCATAAGATCAAGCATTTATACACATATATCACTTCCGCCACGTTGATGAAAATTGGTTGAACCCATCAACAATATCTGATTCTCAACGCCGTTTCAAAAGGAATATACTACACTTCGACCATGCAAGCTGTCTAGCCTCTTCCTTTGACGAAGGTGGCATTGGCTACTACCTATGTATATTTACCCAGCTCAACTGCATCGTCAAATCAGTCAGTCTCACGTGAATCTCACATCTTTATTGACGGACAAATGTGAATTGGGTTCATATGCATCATGAGCTCCTACATAAATTCGACTATATGCAAGTGGCTATTACATATATAGTAAATGTTGCCTTGGATGGACTGTGATCAAGTTACGTAGGAAGCTAGCTTCTTTCTAGTTCGGAGGCAAAAACTTGTGCTCACTCCAAAAATTGACATGGTTCAAAATAATTTATTCCATTGTTGAGTCTAATCTCATGTCCTTAGTGGTGGATTAGAATTTATTTACCATTTTTATCTAGGACAATTATTGAGTTCCATTTATAATCCATCTGATGCGATTTCAGGAGGGGGAACCCATCAAATCAAAGTGTCTGGAAATCATTGGATATTTTATAAATGCCGTTCTCTCTCCCATGGCATAAAGAAATTTACAAACTTCATAAAATGTCATATTTCTCCTGGAATCACGAGCGACGATCAAATCTCTCCCGTATATGCCATTTCGTAAATGCCAAATCCAACTTGGACTCGGCCTTTTATTTGGACAGAGACAAAAGTGTCTCGATCTGATGTGTCATATATATGTGGAGGAAGAAATGTAAAAGGAAAAAGAAAAAAACCCATGACAGATGATCAAATGCCGCATTCTTCTATGAATAGCCATTTGAAATCAAACCCTTAGAGCCAACAATAATAAGCCGAGAGAGTCACACAAAAGCGACAAATTATATTGAGCATGGCTACGACAAGAAGATCCATTAGGGTTTTCATGCTTCCATGGCTTGCTCATGGTCACATAGCTCCGTTTCTAGAGCTAGCCAAAAGCTCTCGAAAAGGAACTTCCACATCCTCCTATGTTCAAGTCCTGTCAACCTTAGTTCCATCAAAATCCCTCATGAATATTGTTCTACCATTGTGCTGGTGGAGCTTCACGTCCCGTCTTTACCTGATCTCCCTCCTCACCACCACACGACTAGGGGCTTGCCGCCTCGCCTCATGCCGAAACTCAGGACAGCCTTCGACATGGCAGGTCCTAACCTCTCCAACATCATCGATGATCACCAGCCCCACTTGCTTGTCTTCGATTATCTCCTCCTGTGGGCGCTCGAAGCCGCAAGGTCACGCGGCATCCCCACAATTGGCTTCTCGAGAATGGCAGCAGGGATGAACTCATACCTATTCCTCTCCATCAAGAGGCCGGGTGATGAGTATCCATTCAAGGCGATTTGTCTTAAAGACTATTAGCTAGCTATGAAGACCTTTAGGGAATTGGAAAAGATCGTGCAATGCAACGACCAATCGTTGGAGTACGGTAATAAGGCTTCAATTTTAATTCCCTAACCTGAAAAAAATTAGATGGACAAATTAAATGAATAAAGTACGGTAATAAGGCTTACACCCAACGTTCGAGTGAAAATCAAAGTTTTGGAAATTAATCCCCAGCAACTTTCACATTCTCCATAAGTGAATTTATTTAGTATACTATTAAAGGACCTTAAACAACAACTACAATCGCAACATCTTATGGAGGGTTGTCTTAAAGTTTTGGCAATAATGCTTAAATTGTTGCCTTTACATTGAAAGTACTAATGTTTTCCTGTCAATTATATGATGATTCGGTCCTTTTCAAGGTGGCGATAGATTGAACTTTATGCATACTTTAAACCTTGCCTTTTCTTCCTCTCTATTTACAATGAGTAAAATGTATATAATAGGTCATATAACAAAGATTTCAGCCTCCTAAGTCCCTTGGAGAAATGCTAGAGCATTTCACAAGCATTTTAATATAACTTCCAATCAAATGTTGGCATTGGGAATGCTGAAAACCCAATACTACTTCGAGCCAGCCTTCTGAAGTAGCATTTGCTGAATGCTGAAATTAGAATAAAAAATAATTTCTTTTTAAAACTGCCCTCACCAATTCTATAGTTTTCCAATTTTGCCCCTCTTTGCAACTATTCATCTTCTTCGCGTGAGGGCAGCCGACAAAGCCAATTCTAGCTGACGAAGGGCCGATGAAGCATTGGCCAGTGTCGCGTGGCCCTAGTAACCTCTACCAAGGGTTGCCTGGGTTGTGCGATCCTCACTGAGGGTTGCCCGAGGTTGTGAGTCCTCAGGCAACCCTTGCCTAGGTCACGCGACTCTTGCTAGAGGTCCCTTGAGGTCAGGCGACCTTGGCCAATGGCCGGCGGCGATCATTGCCATTCATTGGCTCCGACAAAAGGTTTGGGTTCCTTTTTAATAAAAAAAAAATATAAAAAATAGGTTCAAAACTCATTGCAAAAGTTTTTTTTACCAAACACCACTTGAACTCAAAGTCTTTTTGCAAAGAGTTTTTATTGGATATAAATTTGCATTTCTCCAAAGGGTTTTGACTTTCAGCATTTGCATTTAAAGTTGAACTAGACCTACCCTCAACACCGCAAATGCATCTATTCAAATTTAGGCTTTGTTTTTTTCACATAAAATAAGCAATTTAAAAAATATTTTCTTAAAATGATCGCATGTATCATTTGAAATAATTAATCAATAGAAAGTGTGTCAATTATTGACAATAATTTGTGTCTAAACATTTGCATAAACAATAAAAATATCTTTCATTCATTCATTTTTATAAGCGATATAAGCGACCATTTTTTGGAAAATTTATTTTAAACCACTCATTTTTTGTAAAATAAACGGAGTCTTAAATTTGGGTCAACTGACTTAATACTCAAATGTATTAGAAAACTTATTTCCAATCAGTGCTTCGATCGACGAACTCACTCATATTTGTGAGTGAGTTCATAACTTGTAATCTACCATTTGTTACGAACATCACATTATTAGTCTCCTAAGAAGTAATCTACCGGTTAAATGCTTGTTCGGTGAATGTTTCCTCATGCGGGAAATATAGTCCTAAAAGTAAATGTGGGGATGTCCACATTTGTACCTTAACAATCGATGAATGGTCGGAGGAAGTTCCTACCAACTAGGAATGACGGAAAGAGCCCTAGTTTGTTGTTATATTTACTCAAAAAGTACTCAAATCCAAATCCAAACCCTAACCTTTACTCTCTCTCTCTCTGCTTTGGATTAACACCAAGTACCGACCCAGAACACTATCGATAATTTAGTTTTGCTACTCAAGGCCAAAATTATCCAAAAGTCGTAAACTTATTATATGGTGGTCAATTACCTTTTGTCAACTTGTCAATTTAGTAATAAACCTTTTGATTATACTAATTTAATCCTAAAATTTTTAACAAATCATTAATTTAATTCTCCCGGCTAATTTTGGCTGAAAATTACTAATACGGCGACCTAGTCGGTGCCTACCGTTGACAGCGAGCACTGATGTTGACAATTTTATACATGTTAATTTTTTTCTTTTTCATTAATTTTTTTTATATTTTCTTTTCTTTTGAGGGCCAAGCCCGGTGACCTCCACTAGACAATGAGCAAGGCCTGACAGGGGTCACTAGCCCCAAGGTGAGGGTCATGAAGCCCTTGCCGATCGTGGGTGAGGGTCGTGGTCTTTACTAGATTTGGGGAGGCTGTTGCAAGCCCCCGTGAACCACTATAAGGACGTTGCGTTGTGGCGACAGCACTAACAAGGGTTGCCATGCCCTCGTCGGATATAATGAGGCAAGGGTGTCACAGCCCTTGCCTCCACAATGAGGGTGAGCGAGGGCCATGACACCCTCGTTGTGGCCTGCAAGGGCTCACGACACCCTCACTAGCCACAACAAGGGTTGTGACCCTCTCCCATGACTGATGATGGCTTCGTGGCCCTCGCCCAAGGGCCAGCAGAGGTCGCCAGCTCTTGACTAGCGACTGGTGGCCCCACTGACCCTTTGTAAAAAGAGGGAAAAATTAATAGAAAGAAAAGGTAAGATAAAATAAAAATAAAAATCCACAAAGAAACGGTCCAATTGATCAAAATGCACAATGAGGATCATATCCAAATGATTTTGCACTTATCGACAAATATAACCTCTTTCATTGTTTAAAGTAGTTTTACTATTATGGGTAATGAAGAATTTGTTATTCTTAACTCTTGGGTTCGAGAGTTCCTATATAACTTAAGTGACACAATAAAAGCTTTTTCTATTCTTTTATTAATTGATTTATGTATCGGATTACATTTGTCCCATGGTTGGGAACTAATGATTGGCTATATCTACAAAGATTTTGGATTTTCTCACAATGATCAAATTATATTGGGTCGTGTTTCTACTTTTCCAGTCATTGTTGATACAATTTTTAAATATTGGATCTTTCGTTATTTAAATTTTGTATCTCCATCATTTGTAGTGATTTATCATTCAATGAATGATTGATCCAGCTATAATATTTTTTACTAATTAATAAAAAAATTGGAAACCTTTTTAAAAATTTAAAAATTTGTCTACTTCAATGCTGGTCGCGCCGCGTAGGACGGTTGGCGCTAAGTAAGTTATCACGTTAATGATGTTCGGTCAAAAGTAATTGGAATGACTAAATTAACAATTCATTTAAGGGTTTGGGACAAATTGGTCTAATAAAAAAATTTATAACTTAAATGATAAGTTATTAAAAAGTTTATAATTGAATTGGCAAAAATAAAATATTTAGGATTAAATTCATCTGAATTTAGATTTTTTGGACAATTTTGTCACTCTTCAATAATTCAAAGTGTAAATCTAGGCATGCCTGGGTGTTGCACGCGTCGGGTATCTAGTTATTATTAAGCCCCAGTCATGACACGTCACGTTATCCAATATGTAGTTTTGTAGTCCCAGTACAACCCATCTAGCATCAGGTCCTTCCGGATGACCTCGCTATCTTTTGTCATCTCGAATTTGCATCATTATCCTAATATTATTATGGAAATACGACAATTCCAAACGGCGCAAAAGGTTAAAGAAAAGCAAAAGACGAGCAGGCAAGTGACACTAAGCCCTTTGCACCTGCTTCCACGCATGCCCATCGGCACATCGTTTCGGCTTCCATCCTCCACCTCTCGGCCACGTTTCATGCACGTACATTCTCATGGGGAAACAGCTCTGAATCGCCGTCCTCTTCCCATATAACCTACGCACGCTTGTCGATCATTCCGATTCCAGTTCTTTATCATCAAAAACCAACCCAGAAACAAAGTGAACTAGAAAAGAGCAAGAAATGAGCCCAGAGAGAGACGCATCCGCGAGCATTCTCATGCTCCCATGGCTTGCTCACGGCCACATCTCTCCCTTCCTCGAGCTCTCCAAGCGATTCGCCGATAGAGGCATCCACATCTACTTCTGTTCCTCTCCCGTCAACCTTGCCTCTATCAAGCCAAAACTCGTAGGCACCACATACTTCAGCAAGATAGAACTCATCGAGCTTCATCTTCCTTCGCTGCCTGAACTTCCGCCTCACAACCACACCACGAAAACACTACCTCCACACCTCATGCCGACCCTCAAGAAGGCCTTCGACATGTCGAGCCCTGGCTTCGCCGATATCTCGAAGCTGCTCGACCCGGCTTTGGTCGTTTACGATTTCCTCCAGCCTTGGGCGCCAGCCATTGCCTCATCACTGGGCATCCCGGCGGTCGAGTTCTTGTGCACGAGTGCAACGATGTGCGCTTTTGTCAACCATGCTAACATGAAACCCGGCGACAAGTTCCCGTACCCCGGGATCTATCTTCACGATCATGAGGTCGATCAGTTTGCCAACTTGCTAGAGTGTTCTGCCAACGGGATCAAAGATCGCGATCGAATGTTCCAGTGCTATGAACGTTCCAGGGACATGATCATGATCAAGAGCATGAGAGAAATCGAGGGAAAGTATATCGACTACCTGTCGTTCTTAATAGATAAGAGGGTGGTCCCAGTTGGCCCCCTTGTGGAGGATACTACTTTTGAAGATGGCGAAAAATCCAAAATTCTGGACTGGCTCGACAACAAGGAAGAGAAGTCAACCGTCTTCGTGTCGTTCGGGAGCGAGTACTTCCTCTCGAAGCAAGAGATGACAGAGATAGCTCACGGCTTGGAAGCCAGCAAGGTGAACTTCGTCTGGGTGGTGAGGTTTCACGACGGAGAGAGAGACGCAGCCGCCAACGGCGAATCCCACTTGCCAGAAGGTCAAGAGAGTTGCGGGACGAGGCCTGGTCCTAGAAGGGTGGGCGCCACAAGCGGCGATACTACAACACTCCAGTGTCGGCGGGTTCGTGAGCCATTGCGGATGGAGCTCGGTGATGGAGAGCATGAGGTTCGGGGTGCCCATCATTGCGATGCCGATGCACCTGGACCAGCCTGTGAACGCGAGGGTGGTGGAGGAGGTGGGCGTCGGCGTGGAGGCGAGGAGAGACGAGACGGGGACGATCCGGAGCGCGGTGGTGGCGAGGAGCATAAGGAACGTCATCGTTGACAAAGCGGGGGAGAGAGTGAGGCAGAGGGCGACAGAGATGAGGGGGATAATGAGAAGGAAAGGTGATGAGGAGGTTGATGGGGCTGTGGACGAGCTATGGCGAGTGTGCAGGAAGAGGGATTGGTGTGAAGAGAATCATAAGATTTTAGTACCCAACTGATGATGATAGCTGTCCTGTTTTCGTGCACTTCGTCCATAAGATAAAATAAACTAAAGAAAAGCTAAGCATGTGGATAATAATCATTCCATTTCTAAAAATAATTTCTAGCTAGAAATAAATATTTTCATTTTTATTTCCTGAAGTTTACCTTGACTATATGATAAGCTAAATGAATCTCAAGTGTGACAGCAACTACTATTGATGTCACGCCCGATCGCGCCCATCCTTTACTTGGTCGATTAAAAAATTTGCAATATCCCAGAACGTATTGCCGACCCTTTCATTTTCCGCAATTATAAATCCATAGACAATAAAACATTTGGGATAGAACAGTAGGACTAAATTTCAAACCCCTAAAAACATTTACTCTTATATACATTGCAAACTAGTGCACATATATATACAAAGTGAACTATTAAGTCCAATTCAACTTAAGCCAGTTTAAAAACAAGGTCTACAAGCAGGGGTGGGGTTCCACAAACTACGGGTCCTCTTCCTCCTCTTCATCATCGTCCACACTCCAACTGGACCTTCAGCAGACTGCATCGGACTTTCGAGATCTTCAAAATCCAGGTCTGCGGCATCTAGGGACTTGAAATATTGTCCCACAACCGGGATGAGACTACGTCTCAGCAAGTTCTACCCTCTAAGACTCGATTAGTAAACCAATACACCTTAGGGCTGCCTATACACAACACGAGTCAGATGACTTACCTTGGCCTCAGATTCCACCTGCATATTAGCACAGATCAAATAGGCACCCAAGCAATCACATCACTGATTGAAGTATCGATCAAATCGACCTAGTCGATTACATGTCAATAAGACCACTCACCGATCATTTCAACTCAATCAAATCGCGACATTAGGTCAAGGCAATGATCAATCGACTTAATCGATTACATGTCAGTCGGACCATTCATTCCCCATAATGTATATCTAATTATCGAGCACACGTGCATTCTCTTAGGCACTAGTTCGCCAAAGTGATGCATCAAATCACCGAGCCCACATGTCTCTTCCAAGATGCCACACTTAAATCATTGGGTCCACGTGCATTCTCTTAGACACTAGTTTGCCAAAGTGATGCATCAATTCACCGAGCCCACGTGACCATTTTACGATGCCCGGGTCCACGTGCCTTCTCTTAGGTGCTAACTCACCAAGATGACGCATCAGATCACCGAGCTCACGTGCCATTTTAGATGCCATACTTGAAATACTGGGTTCACGTGCCTTCTCTTAGGTACTTGTTTACCAAAGTGATGCATCAATTCACCGAGCCCACGTGCCCTTTTAGATTCCATTCTCAATCACCACTTTACTATTGATACGACCATCGATACCCAATCATTTTCCAGTTAAATAATAAAAACAACCACTTAGGACTATATCCTAAAAATTCACATTTAATTTAATTCAGCGCAATTCAAAGCTCAAATAAATAAACGGACTACACCACGACAATCAGCACGAAATTCCGGTCACCGGCCATCCCGGTTGAATTTCCAGAAAAATAATTAATTAAATAATTAATTTCAAAAATTAATTAATTAATTCAATATAATTTCTAAAATTACTAACCAAGGCCAAAATCATTGAATTAAACACCAATACGGACCCGGAAAATTCTTGGACCCTTCTAGATAAATAGCATAATTTTTCTAGGCCTCGCTTAATTTAATCTAACCACCTAACATGCATAATTGAATAATTAAATTTCTAATTTAATCTAACTAACCACCTAATTCCTAATTAAATAAACCTAAATAACCCCTAAGCATAATTAATAAACTAAGAAAGCATTAGTGAGTAAAACTCACTTGAGTTTCAAATTGCTGAGCTGGGCTTAAACGGACTTCGCGGGCTGAATCTGAAATTTCGTGGGCTGCTGAGCCAGGCCCAAGACGCTGGCTTAATGGGCAGAACCTACTTGAAGAAAGGCTGTTCTCTCTTAGGCTGAAGACAGGCCCAGCTGATGGGCCACGAAAATTGGTATGGGCTGCACTGGAATATCCGAAGATGGGCTGGATGGGCTGACTGAAGAAAACTAAACTGAGCTGGAATTCTGCTGGGCCGAAGATGGGCTGCAGGTTGAAACCGAACTAGGCTGCTTCTGAAGTCTGGGCCAAGAATTTGTTGCTTCGGCGGACTTGCGACTGGGCTGCTCGCACGAACTGAAGAAGACGCGGTGAAGAACGGAGCTGCTTCGTTCGGCGCTGCACGCAGGAAGAGGAGACGCCTGGCAGAGGTGTGGGCTTGCTGGTGGCTCGTGGACAATCGATGAGAAAATCTCGGTCAACAATTCCACCGAGAGCTGCAGCGTGGACTGGGACTCCGGTGGAAAACAGCAGGTGTCGCTGCTGGGTGGGGACGCTTCAGTGGACGCGTGCCGCTGGGGTTGATGAAGTTGTTGGATGCTTGACGGAATGGGAGCAACTCGGACGTGTGGGGCTTCGCTGGCAGACGTGGGATGGAGATGCGGAGTCAACAGAGGAGCTTCTGCTGGCTCGTTTCTTGACCGGCGTGCAGACGTCCCGCAGAAGCTGAGCACGGAGATGGAATCAACGAACGGGAAGCAGCTTCGCTGGCGTGAGATGGGGAAGACCGAGAAGTGGGCTGGCGTCGAACGCGCGCGGCTTCACCAGCTCGTTGACTCCATTTCACTGTTGGACGAGAGGCCGCGGGGATGGAGTTCGCTAGATGCTGGGCTGTTCAGTTGATGGTTGACCGAATGAGAACAGGAGATGGGCGAGTGGCAGCGTGAGAGAGAGCTGCTTCGGTGCAATTGGAGCCGTTGATGGTGTTGAAAAGAAGGAGTCAACAGCATGGGGGATTGTTGCGGACGTTGGCAGCACAAAGGAAGCTGTCTCGACGCTGCTACTGAGGGACGTGTGGCAGCTTCTTCAGTTGGGGCTGGGCTGTCTTCGGTGAGGATGAAGACAACGCTGCTTGAGGACTTCTCTCGATTGGAACTATGCAGGGCTTTGCTTCGTGGCAGCTGGAGGAGACGTGGACGATGTTTCGATGGTTTGCCGGCATGAGGCCATGTGAGCTTCGGTCAACAAAAGGCAAGAAGGAAGCAGCTTGGTGGGTTTTTTTTCTGGTTGCTGGTGGTCGCCGAAAATGGAGAGAGGAGCTGGGTCTTCGTTGCTGGCGGAAGAGAACGGGCAGCTGGCGCACGGGCGTGAACTCGGTGTAGAGATGAAAGGAAAAAATTGAAGTTGCAGGGAAATGAAAACAAAATCGAAGCCCACGGGAAGGAGAGATCGCTCGAGTGAGGAGGGGAACGGATGAGCGTGCGGGAGAAGTCAGCTGGGAGGGGGACAAAAATCACCAACCTTAGCCAATACATTGAATGACTTGGTCCCACAAGCTCTCAACCTAATCCCTCTTGTCCCCTAATTCTTTTTAGAAGGATAATCCCACCATTAATCAACTTTGAAGCCAAAATTTGTAGCCTTCAACCAAAGCTTCGAATTTCCCAACTTTAGGATCGATTTCTTCACTCAATTTCCCAAATTGAGATCCAATTTCAATGAAGAAAATCTCGAACAATTTTCGTAAATCGACACTCAAAGGCTCGGCTTGGAAGTCCAAATTTCCTTCAAACGAGCCCATCCGAATTTCCGTCAATTTTCCGCGACGTCCGAATCGATTTTCCGTAAAATCTCGGAATCTCCGAAAAATCTTCGAGAGGCGAGTCGACGTTCCTAAAATTGGCCGCGACATGACAGAATTTTCAATTTCGAAATCGGACTCGAATTCACGGTTAATTTCCAATTGACGCATTTTTAGCGTGACCTAGACTACCGGGTAACTTTCTGACATTTTTAGTGCAAATGACCCGTGGTCGATTTTCTTCGAGCCACAATGAACCCACTCGACTTATTGGCGACTCTCGGTTGTCGTGAAAATCTCGAGGATTCAAATACGGACACAAGGTACCAAAACAATAAGAAAATCAGTATAGTGCCAGTCGACGAGAATTTTCCAATTTAGTGGTGTCACCCACGATTGGCCACACATCTTTGTCGAACCAGCCTATCTCTGATTTCAAGTCGATTTTATACTATGCTGCAATGGCCTCTAAAGATAGACACGGTTGAGAAGCCGATTCCTAGTCGAATTCTCAAGTCTATTTGCCTTAAAATCCTTATTGGTTTCCTCGATAGTTTAGTTATCTCGAGAGTGATCGGTTCGAGAACAGCCCCATAGGCGCGTCAATGAAATGCTCGATTTATTTAGTAGAAAGCGAGTTGAAAATCTGGGATATCACAATTGAACCTCGAACGGAGACATGTAGACAAGAAGGGTTCTCATAATAAAAATTCGTTTGATAGGCCTTTTAAATATCTCCCTTTTATGCCCTTTTTCTATTTATCGTGCTCTAGTTGTTCGTGAGATAAAACATCTTTAATCGTTGAATTGAAAGCGTCAATGTAGAATCGTGCATCAATGTTGGCGGGCGGCCGGCGAGGACAAGCGACAAAAAGGATTTTTAGTTTTGTTTATGTTTTAGAAATAGAAAAGTAGAAAATTCTACTTCTCATTTCTCTTTTAAATCTATTTCTTTTTAGCCGAATAATTGTCACTTATTGACTCACCCTTAGATGGAGAAGCAAGATGGTGTAAAGAGAATGCTAAGATACTGATGGCTTTAAGATTGGCTGGGGCTAAAAGAAGATTGGCAAACTTGAAAGCTGATAGCTTGAGTTTATTGACCAAGGGATAATGATACAAATGGTTATTGAACTTTTACTCGATATGTAATGTGATCCCTAAACTTTTAATTTGTTCAATATAGTCAATGAATTTTTAATTGGTTCAAATATAATCTCTAAACTTTTTTATATATGTTCAATTTAGTCTATAAATTATATGGAAATGTTCAATATAATCCTTTCATTAATTCAAATTTAGGGATGATACTGAACATTTCATATAGTTTAAGGATTAAATTTAACATGTACCAAAAGTCTCGAGACCGCATTGAACAATTTAAAAGTTCAGGGATGGCATTGCACATTAAAATAAGGTTTAAGGATTATATTGAACAAATTAAAAGTTCAAAGACCATATTGTAGATTGGACCAAAGTTTAAGAACCATTTATGTCGTTTTTCCATTGACAAGAGAACGAGAGTGAGCTTTTGAAATTTGAACTGCTCTAAAAATGATATTGTCCATGTTATCCTAAAAACTAAATACGCCCCATGTTATTTAGTTGTCTAGGAAAAGTGCACACCGCCCTTAGAAACAGGGGATGAGAACATCAGTACTTCTCGCCTCTCCTAGCTAATTATCTGTAGCCTGTGATTTTGTCCATTATAACTAGCGGAAGAGCACATCCAAATTTGTCCTGAAGAACAGGAAGAGCGTGATAAACATGTCCATAGCGAAACGAACATGATACATGCGTGGTCCGATCTACACTGAGGATGACATTGTTCCGGACATCTCGTATAAGGCCTATAGTGCACAATTGTGCAGAACACCGAATTATGCTCTGATGATGTCTAGTAAACTGCTGATCATGGATGACAGCCTAGAGTAATCAACCTCGGGCAAGAGCAACTTGCATATTGTAAGATGACCGTGCCCATGTCAATAACATGCGCGGGGAATCAATCATCGGATGTGTACAAGCATAATAAAGGCTGATTCTCACAGAATATTTTTTAGCATCGTTGAGAAAACCTCCTAATATATTTTGAAGTTGGCAAAACATTCTAATATTATATCGATCTTGATAAATGCAAAAAATGTTTATGTTTCAGGTAACATTCACGCTAGAACGATTCTTAATGATTAAAAGATCTTCATGAACAAATCTATATAAACCTTTCAACTTTGTCAATTTAGTCCTAAATCTATTGCCTTCATACCAATTTAATCTTATAGTGCCAATTAAGTTCTGAATCTTTTGATATTTTGCTAATTTAATCCCAAACCTCTTGATGATTTGGTTAATTTAAGCTAGAAATCGCCGACATGATAGCTCATTCAACGCTAATTGTCCTAAGTGGTACGGCTAATGCTAACGTGGAGGATTTTTACAATATATATATATATATATATATATTTTATTTTCTTTCCTTTCTCTTTTATTTATTTTCCTTATTTCCCTACGGTAGAGGTCGCTAGCTACCGGCAAGGGTGAGGGCCAGGATTGTGACATCCGGACTTCGCCAGACCTCGAGTATGTAACTGTTCGAGATGGGTTGACAAATTTGTTGTCGAACTACGTCGTTGGCACCACTTGTGGATGCCGTTTCGTCACCACCCCCACCGTAACGAAACGTCACGTTCTCGCGATAGCATCTTATCTAGAAATTCCTTCGCGATGCCACTTGCGAGACCAACACCTTCCGCATTGGTATCTTACTAAGCTAGCTTTTTGTGCACCCGGAGACGTCGACTTCCGAAAATTTTAGCCACGTACCCCATGCATTTCCATGCAATAAGAGGAGATTTTGGACATCAATTTTGCAGTCACGTTCCCTCTCTTTAGCCAGCCAACAAAGTGAAGATTTGACCATGCATGGAGCTGTTTTCCGTCCAAGCTGCCCTTCGAATCTTCATTTAATTCACTAATTGAGTCAACTAACTTAAGTGAACGTCCATCAACCTGTCCATGCAAGGCCATGAAGCTACGTTTCCCTCCCCATTGTAGCCGGTCAACCAAAGGAACCACATTTGACTAAAAGCCACGTAAAATTCCCTTCATGCATGCGGCGATTGAAGCCACGACCATTTGGAGTCAACAAAATGGGAAAAGTGAACTCCAACTCTTGCTGCTACGTCGAAGCATACGGCCACAAACAGCCCCTCCTCCATGCAGCGAATGAGGACCGTGGAACCGAGATGCTCCATGCATGTTCTCCTCTTCGGGGGTCAACAATTAGAGGAAGTTGACCATTGCCGCCACGTCAATTGCATGAAGGAGACGAGCTGGCTTTCTTCGGTCAAGTAGCCCGCCAGAGGTGTCAACCTGCTGAAGACACGCATGCATGGAGAGAGGTGGCAGTCCAAGAACTCGCGAGAGACCACGTTCTCCCCAGCTGGACGCGCGCGACTTCCCTTTGCTGCCAGCAAACGGCCACCGAGGCTTGCACGTGTTGACTCTTAGAGTCAACAAAAAAAAAAGGGGAGGGGCAGAACTCTCGAAGAAAGCAAACGGAAGAGTGAGCGAGAGAAAGAGAACCGTGAGAGAGAGAACCGCGAGAGAGAGAACAGCGGGTGAGAGGGAAAGAAAGGGATCGCTCCCATCGACCGTGCACGCGCTGCCGACGCCGACGCCGCCGCACTTGCTATTGCCGAGCCATGTCCGTGACCGCGAGCTTCTCGATTTCTTGCCGTCGACACCGTCGGATTTAAGGCAAGTGAAAGTCTACTTGCCTATGTAATGCAATGCCGTTGTTGTCTGATGTAGTGCAATTAGATTTAGAAATATTTGAGTTTGGATGTTGGATGCTTAATCCTAGATTGATTGAAGTAGATTGGGTTTAGGAAATTGAGAAATCCTTGTGAGTACTTCGATTATGGACTTCGGTTGTGCATTATACTTTGTGGTGAAGAAACCTTGAAATTTTGTTTGAAAACCTGTTTTGGAAATCTTCCAATTTGTGTCAAAATCTATATATACTATGATATAGTTTCAAATGTTTAAAGGAATATATTGTACTTTCAATTACTGGAACCTTTTATAGAAAGTATTTTAAACTATTCAAGTTTGGATTGAAATCTGACTTCATCGACGTGCCGATTTCAAATTACTTATGGTTTTGATAAATTGTTTTATTTCGAGTTGTGACGTGCGAGCACAACTCGAGGCTTTACATGTGGATTTCGAAAAACATTTGAGATTTAAATGTGAAAATGGATTTTATGGATTCGGTATCAAGCTTTGGATTTCGTGAGTTGATTTCATCGATATGAGATTGACCTATTTTTAAAGACTATTGTTGTTGTATTGCTATGTCTCTAAAATCCCTATTTTGCAAATACTTGATACTATAAACTATGATTTTCGAAAACCCAAAGGATTTTCCATGTTGGTGATTCGAAAACATTTTGGTATTGAAATGATTTGGTTGCTATACCATGGCTGAGATGTTATTGATGCCGTTGGACCCTCGAGTCGACGATGCCCCGGGAGTCGGGATGCCCAAAGGTTCACAAGGGTCGATGCCCTTTGGATGCCTGGGGTCCGCAGTGCCTTAGAGGTACCCCGGGAGTGTCGGGATGCCCGGTTGTATTATGAATACATGCCCGGAGGGTAGGGGTAACCATTTTCATGGCGAGCCCCCGAGATTCCTCGTGATACCAGGTGGGATGCGAGATGCCTCGAGGTGTGACACAACATGCTCTGGATGCTTGGTGACAGAATACCGGAGACTTTCGCGACGCCAGGTTGGGTACGAATGCCCGAAGGGACGCAAACACTGGTCCTTTGGGATAGACATAGGGAAATGAAAATAAATCAAGTTTTATAACTAATGACCCTGCTAATAACTACGCCTGATTATGGGACGAAATTGTGTGGCATGGTGTGGGACGTGTCATTATAGTTTGGCCCTATAATTAGGACCTGTGTGACTGAAATGGTGCATTCTGGTTTTGAGATTACAATTGCCATTACTTTGAAAAAGTTCTATTGATTTGATGCATACTCATTCCTTTGATTATATGTTTTGTCTATCTTGCGTGAAATTAGATAGTGATGGTTCATCATAGCATAGTTTAGTGGATCTTTCGCTGCTGGGTGGTTCTACTCATCCCTTGTGGGGACTAACATTTTCAGACTAGATAAGATGCCTTTGCTGCCTACACCTTCTGGTACATTCTACGGGATCCCTATCGACCTACGGTGGGATCAAACAGAGCATGAGGATCCCGACTGGATAGGATCGATGTTTGTTCACGTGGGGGTGAACGTGATGTTTGACACCGGTCTTCCTTCCGGTCCTGTACGTCAAGTGTACGTCGTCTTATGCGTTCGCAGGAATGGGCAAACTCTGGGGCTACTGCCACTGCCACCAAAGGACGACAACGACGGGGGATCGAGCGGTGTGGAGTGACCGTGGATGGTCAGGTCAACAAAGGAAGAAATTTTTGGAAGCGGACACTACTTGATGGACTTTATGTATATAACCGTTGGAAATGTTGGGTATCTTTTGAAGTGTAGCCGGGTATAGAAAACTACGGCTTTTTTGGTGTACCGACTGAAAATGTCCATCCAGTTTATGTGAATAAAAGTGTCCGGCTATTAACTGTGTACGTGTTTAGTGTGTGCATCATTTCTTTGTGTAGGAAAGGGAGTTGTTGGACACGCTTCCGCCATATTTTTGCGCAGGGACCAACGGAAAAGATATAGACCCCCAGAACTCATGGACTTATTGAAATCCTATGGTATCAGAGTAACAGACTTTCAGGTTAAGAGAAAGGTATTGATATGTGGTGACCCTAACGGATTGGGGGCCGTCGAAGGGTGCCACAAGGATGCCCTCAATGACCTCACTAACCTTTGGTGAGGACTGGCCATCGTCAAGGCTAGCAATTGGTAAAAGGGAAATAAGGAAAAGATTAAAGAGAAAGAAAATAAAGGAAAAAAATCATAAAATTACAAAATTGTTCACGTTAGTGCCAATCATCCTTATGCTGGCCCTACCACGTAGGACAACCGTCATTAATTGGACTGAATTGATACAAGTATCATATAAGTTTAGGATTTTTTTGATAATTTTATGTATAATTATTTTTAGATTCTCAGAAATTTCAATTTGTATGTGTAATTATTTCATTCATACGACTCAAAGTTTAAAAAATAAGTCTATGAAATTATTGTTGAGCGGCCTATTCTTAAAGATTTGAATGATGTGATACTACCAAATGCTTATTCATATTTGCTAGGGGTAAAATGTTTATTCCCTCCCCGTTCTATCCCACTTCGCGCTTTCGCCCCTTTGCCATATCCGGCGGCACATGCCCAAGAGCTGGAATCAGATTGATGACACCGGTGGCGTACTCATCAAAGACGAGGATGTACTCGGGGGTTTTAAATTACTAGCCAGAGGCCATGCGGGGAACGATTTTCATTCCAAGTTGGGAAACTTCCAGTTTTTGACCATGTTAAAAAGGTTTTGTTGATTTCGGCGACATTGAAAAAGGATGGTATGACATTCTGCTGGTAAAATCAAAACGTTTAGCAATAAACGTTGGATTGGAACTACAAATGTCCTCAAGGCCGATGAAATCTTATTATATTACAAACTCACATTAACATGAGAAAGCAAAGAGGATAAATAGCGTAATTGTATTTAGATAAATTTCATTCTTACATGCTAGCTAGAAATTATAGCAATAATTTAGGCGGTGGACATCAAAATTTGAATGTTGGCTTTAGACGGCATAGTGTAGATAAATAACTGGTTTGTACTTCGTGGTGCCTTTAAAATATAAACTAAAAAAACCTCAATTAAGATTGTAAAATTTTCTTGATCAAGATTTTTCATTTTGCACTTACAAATTCAAACCGTTCTTTGATATATACAGATGAGCAAGCCTTATTCCTTATTATTATTATTATTATTATTATTTTAATATGAGCAAGTTTTATACACATATATCACTTTCACCACATTGACGATAATTGATTGAACCTGTCAACAATGACAAGCACTTTTGAACAACTTGTATACCAAAAGTTGATTCTCGGCGGCACTCCGAAAGAAAGATATCACTCTTCTAAGTGCAAGTTATCTGGCTTCTTTCTCGAATAGAGTTAGTGTTGGATATGATCTATATAAGTCCACTCAATTGTATCGTTCAATTGGATATCTCCCAGGTGAAGCTTGTCACATGCACTAGAAGTTCCCAAGAGGCAAGTCGTCTCAATAAAGTCTAATGTTGCGTCTTTGGTAGTTGAATAAAATCTTTCTGCCATTCTTCTTTTATGGCAATCATTGAATTCCATGTGCAGTCCATCTTCTGTGATTATACAATTGGAAACTTGTTAAATGGATGTACGGAAGTCATTGAATATTTCTTGAATAGAGTTAGTGTTGGGTACAATATATATGAGTCAACTCAATTGTATCGTCTAATTAGATATCTCTCATGTGAAGCTTGTCACATGCACCAGAAGTTCCCAAGAGGCAAGTGTCACGGTCGATCAATTTCGGTCGATCAAACACCGCGCGGCCTTAGGATTAGTGATCCTAAGTAAGCCTTTTCACTCACACACGCACAACACAAAGGGTCGGAAGCACAAAGGGCGTGTATATTCACTTTTAGTGAGCTGAGCTCAAATGAGGGGGAGGGACCCCTTTTATACAAATCCGGATCGATTCTCGGCCGTGGATCATCCCTCCGATCCAACGGCTATGTTTGAATTCGGTCATTATTACAATCAGATTAGCAGGTGGCCGCAGGCATGGGGAATCATCAACCGAGGTCTGTACAAGTCAGGAGCAGGTCGGGGCAGCTCAGGGACGCACGACCGGATCAGGCACAGCATGGGCGAGTCATGGTCGTCTGTCAGGGAGTAGGTGAACTGCTCCAGATTTGTGCAAGGGCTGATCGAGTATTGATCCGAGGCAGCTTGCTGGTTGTGCACGGATCATGCCCTGCATCGTGCACGGGCGGATCGTGCACGGATCTGTCAGCCGATCGTTGATCGGGGTCGGTCGACTAGGGGTAGATCAAGGATACATCGCATCGATCGGGGACTCGATCGGTGGTCGATCGGGGATCGATCATGGACCGACGGGGTCGGTCGGGGACTTGATCGGGCGGGCATTGATCGGGCGTTCCCTACGCCTACGCCCGGTGCATGACAAGGCCGAGCATGGACGATCTTGGTCATGCTCGTCCGTCGGCCGTGTTATTCTCCCCACCTAATCGGGCGACGCCCTCGTCGCGTCCGCAGCATGGAATGCTTTGATGTGATTCTTGAACTGCCACATGCCCTCGGAGGGTTCCCAACTCGCTTCACTCTCGGGAAGGCCCTTCCATCGGACGAGATATTCCCTTCTCGGTGCACAATACCGCTTTCGTATGATCCGATCGGCCATGATGCATTCAACAACCCGATTATAAGAAGTCTTCGCTCCAAGAGGTGCTCGCGTGATGTGCTCGATCCGGATCATCTTCGTCCGCATGGAATGGCTTTAGCATGCTCACATGGAACACGGGGTGTAACTTGAGCTTGGACGGCAAGTCCAGCTTATAAGCCACCTTCCTGATCCGCTGCAACACTCGGAAGGGGAGTTCGTAGCGACGGATAAATCCTTTGTGTACGTCTCGGTACCGAAGGACGAGGTGCAATTTGGCCAGCACCAAGTCTCCCACCTGGAATTCTACATGCCGTCGCTTCCGATCAGCCCACTTCTTTGTGCGTCTTGAGGCACGATCCAGGCACGCCTGCGCCAAGTCTGCGTGTTCACCCCATTCTTTGGCCAGCTTGTACGCGGACGGGCTGCTACCTCGATATCCCGAGGCGATCGCGCTCGGAGTGAGCGGTTGTTGCCCGGTCACGATCTCGAACGGGCTCTGGTTTGTGGATTCGCTCCATTGCAAGTTGTAGGAGAACTGAGCAACATCGATCAATCTAGCCCAATTCCCTTGTGTGTTGCTCACATAATGCCGAAGATAGATTTCCAGCAATGCATTCACCCGCTCCGTTTGTCCGTCGGTTTGGGGATGCATGCTGGTGGAGAAATTGAGGTTCGTCCCCAGCAACTTGAAGAGCTCCGTCCAAAACCTCCCGGTGAATCGAGGATCGCGATCGCTCACGATCGTGCGTGGAACGCCCCAATATTTGACGACGTGCTTGAGGAATAGCTTGGCCGCTTCCTCGGCTGGGCAATCCTTGGTGGTCGGCACGAACGTCGCATACTTGGAAAATCGGTCCACCACGACCATGAGAGTCCGACACCCTTCGGACTTTGGCAAGTTCACGATGAAGTCCATCGAGACACTCTACCATGGACATTCCGGGATAGGCAACAGCTCTAGGAGTCCCGCGGGGACCGTTGCTCTATCTTGTCTTGTTGGCACACAAGACATGTTCGCACGTAGGCTTCCACATCGTCCCGCATGTGCGGCCAATAACATTGATCCTCAACGAGCGCCATGGTGCGGTGGATTCCCGAATGTCCTGCCCATTTGGAGTCGTGGCACTCGCGCATCACCTCCTTTCGAAGCTTCCCATGGGGCGGCACCTAGAGTCGCCGTCCTTTGGTGTAGAGGAGATCATCTTCAAGCCAAAACCGCCTTGTCTTGCCCTCTTGAGTGTATCGAATGAGGGCTTGGGCCGTTTGGTCGCGCTTCAGCCCCTCTTTGATCCGCTCAATCCACGGACAGTCCGGCCGGCTTATGACATTGGCCAATTCCAACTTCCTGCTTAGGGCATCGGCCACGGAATTGGATTTTCCGGGCTTATATTCCAGCACATAATCAAACTCGGCCAAGAAGTCTTGCCACCGAGCTTGTTTCGGGCTGAGCTTCTTCTGTGTTTGGAAGTAGCTCGTGGCCACGTTGTCGGTCCTCACAACGAACCGTGATCCTAAGAGATAATGCCTCCAAGTGCGAAGGCAATGTACCACCGCGGTCATCTCTTTCTCTTGGACCGTATATCGTCGTTCGGTATCATTCAGTTTTTGGGACTCGAAGGCCACCGGATGCCCTTCCTGCATCAAGACACCACCGATAGCAAAATCGGAAGCATCGGTCTCCACCTCATATGGTTTGTTGTAGTCGGGCAGCACGAGCACCGGTTCTTCGGTCATGGTCCGTTTCAACCGATCAAACGCCTCTTGACACCGATCCATCCATTCCCACGGTTTCTCCTTCTTCAGCATATCCGTGAGTGGCACGGTGAGGCGTGAGTATCCCCGAATGAATCGCCGGTAATAGTTGGCCAGCCTGAGAAAGGATCTTAACTCGGTCACCTTGGTCGGTGGTTCCCAATCAACAATGGCACGGATCTTGGCCATGTCCATACGCACTCGTCCGCCCCCGACAATGTGCCCAAGGAAGGGAATCTCTTTTTGTGCAAATGCACATTTTTCCCGTTTCACATACAAGTCGTTCTCCCGAAGGGTCCGAAAAACTCGACTCAAATGATCAACGCGTTCCTCAAGCGTTCGGCTATATATAACGATATCATCAAGGTAAACTACAACGAACTGATCAAGGAACGGATGTAGTACCTTGTTCATGAGGGTGCAAAACGTGGCCGGCGCGTTGGTCAAGCCAAAAGGCATGACGAGGAACTCATATGATCCATAGCGGGTCACACATGCCGTCTTAGGCTCATCCCCTTATGCAATCCGCCCTTGATAGTATCCCGATCGAAGATCCAGCTTGGAGAACCAACGGGCTTCCCCGAGCTGATCAAACAAGTCGGCTATGGGAGGGATCGGGTACTTGTTTGAGAGGGATCGGGTACTTGTTCTTGACGGTCAGCTTATTCAATGCTCGATAGTCGATACACATGCAAAGGGACCCGTCATGTTTCTTTTGGAACAAGACCGGGGCACCGAACGGGGCCTTAGACGGTCGAACATACCCAGCATCGAGCAGCTCCATGAGCTGTTTTCTCAATTCTTGCAACTCGGGCGGGGCCATGCGATAGGGGGCCATGGCCGACGGTCGAGCATCAGGCACCAGCTCGATCCGATGATCAACTTCCCTTTAGGGAGGCAGCTTCTTGGGCAGCTCGGGCGGCATCACATCTTGGAAGGCGTCGAGGACTCGGGCCACCTCTTCCAGTACCTCCTTCTCTTCCGTGCCTTCCTCCTTCAACACGCCAAGAAGGTCACCTCGCCCTTCCGTAATCCCTTGGTGCCTGTATGGTCGATAGCATTTTCCTATCGCGTCCCGATTCGCGGTAAATCGGGACCATACATTAGCACCGCTTGTCGAAGATACAAATACAATCCGCGAAGGGCATAACACCCGCATTGATCCGATCAAGGAATCCCAAACCGAGTATGAAATCATAGTCATCTAAGGGGATTACCTCAATATCCTCTTGGCTGGTCCATGGACCAAGATGAAACTCCACGTCCCTGGCCATGCCGCTGGTCGGGACTTCTCTAGAATTCACCGTTTTAAGCCAACCGGCATCGTTCGTCTCGACCGGAAGATTCAACTTCTTCGCAGCTCTTTGGATATAAACAGATCGGACGCCCCGGTATCCACGAGTGCACTCATCGTGGTACTACCGATCTTCACGTCTACAAACATCATCCCTTTAGGGTCCTTGGCCTTCTTGGCCTTGATCGATCCGAGGATCCGCAACGATCCCAACCGCGCCTCCTCTCGCGGCTTGTCTTCCTTGCACAAGGCTGCTAGCTTTCCCCTTTTTGGGCAATCCTGAGCCATGTGGGGACCTTCACAAAAGAAGCACTTGTATGTGCGAGCTTTGTGATAGTTTCCACCACGGCTTGATTCGGGTTGGTTCCTAGTAGGAACCGAAGGTGGTCGTCCTCCGCTTGGACGCTGAACTGACTCCGATCTCCCCCACCAGTAGCCTTTTCCCTCGGTCGAGGATCGGGCTTGGTCGAGGATGCCGGTCGATACTCCACAAGGGACTCGGCCACGGAAGTAGTCGTTGTGAGGTCCGTTGCATTGCACCGCTTCAGATCTTGCTTGACCCATGGTTTGAGTCCGCTCATGAACTGGTGGAATGCCTCCGTCTCGGTCATGGACGGAATTTGGAGCAGCAGCTCCGAGAAACGCTTCACGTAGTCACGAACTCCGCCTTTCTGCTCTAGGCGCTTGAGTTCTCCGCGAGCTTCCTCCTCCGCATAAGCGGGATAGCAGGTTCGTCGAAATTCTTCGACAAACCGAGCCCAAGTCGTGATAGGATCGCTATTCCTATCGTCCGACCGACGTCTCCACCAAAGCGGCGCATCATCGGCTAAATACATGGCTGCTATGTTTACCCGGATCAAATCGTCGTTCGTTCCCATGGTCTGGAAGTATCGTTCCATGTACCACAGGAAGTTTTCCACGTCCTTCGCCACTCGGGAGCCCTTGAACTCCTTCGGCTTGGGTGGATCGGCACGGGACTGCACGGTGATCACCCCGCTCACGCGTGCTGCTTCAAGCTCCGCATCCTTGCCTTTCAGCTCGGCCATTTCCGCGCGCATGGCTGTCATCGCGGTCTCCCATGTCTCGTCTCGCTGTTGCAGCTCGTGCATGAGGGTCCCCTTCACCTCGACCCGGAGCTCTCCCATGCCGGCTTGGAGTTCTTGTACTTCGGCCAAGAACTCCTCCCTACCGACTTCCACTCCACCAACGGTCGGGTGTAGATCGTCCATCATGGCTTGGATGTCCATGACGGTCTAGGACCGTCAACCGATTCTCCAGATTTCCCTTTGGTTCCCTCGAACACGAGACGGCATGGCTTTTCTTCGACCGGGGGGCCTTCTCAGCTGGACGCCCACAATCATCACGGTCATCACCCAGCACGATCGGGACATCAGCTTGATGATCAGCCATCGCAATAGGAACGATTGCTCTGATACCACTTGTCACGGTCGATCAATTTCGGTCGATCAAATACCGCGCGGCCTTAGGATCGGTGATCCTAAGTAAGCCTTTTCACTCACACACGCACAACACAAAGGGTCGGAAGCACAAAGGGCGTGTATATTCACTTTTAGTGAGCTGAGCTCAAATGAGGGGGAGGGACCCCTTTTATACAAATTCGGATCGATTCTCGGCCGTGGATCGTCCCTCCGATCCAACGGCTATGTTTGAATTCGGTCATTATCACAATCAGGTCGCGGGTGGCCGAGGCATGGGGAATCATCAACCGAGGTCCTGTACAAGTCGGGAGTAGGTCAGGCAGCTCAAGGACGCACGACCGGATCAGGCACAGCATGGGCGAGTCATGGTCGTCTGTCAGGGAGCAGGTGAACTGCTCCAGATTTGTGCAGGGGCTGATCGAGTATTGATCCGAGGTAGCTTGCTGGTCGAGCACGAGATCTGTCGAGCCGATCGTTGATCGGGCGTCGATCGACAAGGGGTCGATCAAGGATACATCGCATCGATCGGGGACTGATCAGTGGTCGATCAGGGATCGATCATGGACTGATACGGGGTCGGTCAGGGACTTGATCGGGGCAGGCATCGATCAGGGCGTTCCCAGCTACGCCCTGGTGCGTGACACGGCCGAGCATGGACGGTCTTGGTCATGCTCGTCCGTCGGCCATGTCACAAGCATGCTCAATCAATGCTTGTTCATGAAATAGGGGACGTTCGACCATTTTGACGGAGGTCTTTTTAAGAGTTTGAAGGCTGGCTCGAGAGGAAGCTCTCCGGAGACGAACCAAGATCTCACCTTCTCCGTTCATCTCTTCTCGCGGCCGCCTCATAGTCCTCCCGATGGTCCCTCTGCCCGTTCACCTACGATCTCTCCTCTGAAATCCAGCCACCGCCTAAACGCCATCCGCTCATAACCATTCACTGCCGTCGCTGGCCTCGTCCTCAAAGAATGACAGACGCTTTGTTCGTAGGGCTTCGCAACGGGGACTCGTGCAAGCTCGTGGCATCTCCTTTGAGCGGGGAGAGCTTCGGCCAGAGGAGGAAGCTTCGGCGCCATTGGAGAACCTCTTGCGCGACCGCCGATCATCACTCTGTCCACAACTAAGCGGAAGTCGCAGGCCTGATCCTTGGATGTGAAAGAAAGCTGTTCGTCGTCCGTTGAAAGCTTCGCCAGTGACTGCATGATGACTAAGACCCATCTTTAACCGGGTGGGCTCCCGCTTGGCTTTATTGCATTCTGTAAATTTTTGTTTAAGCGTTGAATGCCCGATGAATTTAGTCGAAGATGAGTTTGTTCTGTAGCGATATATGTTGAGTTGGACGTTGATGCATCTTGTCTAAGTGGAGCGCGGTAATGAAGTTGCTTTTGAAATCCATAGGCAATAGTGTATAATGTGTGTTCGATGATTTGCCTGAATGAAGTTCCGAAAATCGATGTTAGATTTCTGTCTAATGATTGATTGTTCACACATTATCGGCGCACGACTGAGTCTGGTCTTTTTTTTATCGGTTTTCATGTAACTCATCACCGACTCTACACCATTGTCGGATGTCTATTCCCTTTGTTGTAAACCTCTCCCTCGACAGCAAAGGCAGTGGTTAAAGGCCATCCAGTTAGGCTATTCTTTCCACATATTAACATTTTTGTGCTTGTTTGTCTGATGGATGGCTGGTTTTAGAAATTTAGGATCTGTAGGTTTTTATTTCGTTAAATTTTGAGATCGCCGAAATGAGCGGCCGGAGTTGGTGGACGTCGGTCAGGACAGGTGACCTGCGGTTGGTGGTTGTCTAGCAGTGATGTGTATGCTGGACACGACGCGTGTGGAGGTTGGTGTGTCGCTGGTATCTCCGATATGGCTAAGTTGCAAGTTGAAGACACCTTCAAGAAGGAGATGGGCTGAGGTTGAAGACGATTGAAGAAAAGGACAAAATAGGAAAAAAAAAAAAAAACGAAAAGAGAAAAAGAATAAAATAAAATAAAGAAAGGGCAAAGAGAAAAAAGGAAAATCGAAGAAAAATGAAAAGGCTAGAAAAATCAAGAGTAGGGCTAGGGGCTGTTTTGTTGTGGGCTTGGTTCTTTAAGTATTTGGGCCAAAGAAAAAAAATTAAAAAAGAAGAAAAGTGTTCATGGGCTTATTTAATTAATTCCCAAAGGGCTTTAGGGTCAGCCTGGTCTTTTAACCTAATTTGATCTGATAGGGTTCGGTCAATTTAGTTGGGTTGAGTCTCTTGACCCAGTCCGAATTTCTTATATGTTAATATTAAAAGATATTAATAATAAAAACTAAAAAATAAAAATTCGAAAATAAAATAAATAAATAATCAGAAAATGATAAAAAAAATTAAAAGCTTTAGGAAATAATAAAATTTTAGAAAATTCAGAAAACATTAAAAAATAAGAAAATCCAGAAAATAATAGAAAGTTTCGATAATAATTAACAAACTTGAAAAATTCTAAGAAAAAAAAAACTTTCAAAAAATTGGAATATCCCAAAAATTAAAAATCTGAAATTGGATGAGTCTCTAGGGCTTTACAATAAGATTCTTTGTTTTGGATTGTCTTTTTCTTTTTAGAGACAATATTATGATGCCTACATGTTTTCTTTGTAATTTTATTTGGTTGCACTTTTCAATATCTTTGATGTTATTTCCCTATTCTACAATGATTATGACAAGTTTTAGATTTCTTTTGGATGGGCTAATATATGGTGTTAGTTAGCATGATCAAGTTAAGCATTGAAAGGACATTAGTCTTAGGATTCGAGTCTAGAATCTTTGGTTACACAAAAAGTAAGATACCCCCCATATCTTATTTGCTAACCCCAAAATGGTTAGTGGCGACTCTTCAATCAAAATTTGCACAAGCTTAATTAATTTAAAAACTTGCACACTTGATGTCATGCAAGGTATGTACTTAGAAGAGTTCGAGTCAATGAAAGGCCATCAACCTAAAGTTGACAATACCCCTTGACCTAATAATCTCTTTCCCTGTGAGGGGTTAGGTCACAACGCATGTGTAATCCATTTTTTGCGATTCTACAATTAGAAACCTGTCAAATTAGTGTGCGGAACCACTAAGTATTTCTCGAATAGAGCTAGTGTTGGGTACTATGAACATGAGTCAACTCAATTGTATCATCCAATAGAATATCGCCCATGTGAAACTCGTCACATGCACCAGAAGTTCCCAAGAGGCAAGTTACCTTTATTAAGTTTAATATCACGTCTTTAGTGGTGGAGTAGAATCTATTTACCATTCTTCTTTTACAATAATCATTGGATTTCATGTGGAATATATCTTTTGCAATTCTACAATTGAAAACCCATCAAATCAGTGTGTGGAAGTCATTAAATATTTTTTAAACAGAGTTAGTGTTGGATACGATGTATATGAGTCAACTCAATTGTATCGTCGAATCGGATATCTCCCATGTGAAGCTTGTCACATGCGCCAGTAGTTCCCAAGAGGCAAGTTGCTTTGATTAAGTCTAATGTCACGTCTTTAGTAGTGGAGTAGAATCTATCTACCATTCTTCTTTTACCACGATCATTGAATTCCATGTGTAATTCATCTTTTGCAATTCTACGATTAGAAATCCGTCAAATTAGTGTATGGAAGTCATTGAATATTTCTAGAACCGCGTTAGTGTTGGATACAATGTATATGAGTCAACTCAATTGTATTATCCAATAGAATATCCCGTACATGAAGTTTGTCATATGCACCAGAAGTTCCTAAACGGCAAATTACCTTGATTAAGTCTAATGTCGTGTCTTCGGTGGTGGAGTAGAGTCTATTCAATATTCATTTTTTATGACAATCATCAAATTCCATGTATAATCCATCTTTAGCAATTTATGACAATGTGTGGAAGTCATTCAATAATTCGCGAACAGGGTTAGTATTGGATACGATCTATATAAGTTAACTCAATTGTATTGTCCAATCAGTTATCTCCTATGTGATGCTTGTCACATGCACCAGAAATTCCCAAGAGGCACATGGCCTTAATTAAGCCAATGTTGTGTTCTTAGAGGTAGAGTAGAATCTATTTACCATTCTTCTTTTACGACAATCATTGAACTCCATGTGTAATCTATTTTTTGCGATTCTACGATTGGAACCCGTCAAATCAGTGCACGAAAGTCATTGAATATTTCTCGAACAGAGCTAGTGTTGGATACAATGCATCTGAGTTAACACAATTGTATCGTCCAATTAGATATCTCACATGTGAAGCTTGTCACATGCACTAGAAGTTCTCAAGAGGCAAGCTGTCTTGATTAAGTCTAATGTCACATCTTTAGCGACGGAGTATAATCTATCTACCATTGTTCTTTTACGAAGATCATTGAATTTTGTGTGTAATCCATCTTTTGCGATTGTACGATTGAAAACTCATCAAATCAGTGTGTGAGATCATTAAATATTTCTTGAATAAAGTTAGTGTTGGATGCGATGCATATGAGTCAACTCCATTGTATCGTCTGAGAAAATATTTAATTTTTCAAATCACCACATCACCTGCTTACTTGGCGCGCGTAAACCTACGTGGCTCCACTTAAAATGCGACCTCTCTTTTCTTACTCTCCCTAGTTGAAACAATTGATACACGCAACATTAAATGCAGAATTTATTACCTCTTCTCTCTCTTCCCTTTTCTCTAACATAGAACTCACTCAAAGTCCTTCCTCACGACCCCATCTCTTCTACAACTCTCTTCCCCTCCCATACGAGTCCCTTTCTCTGTCCCTCCCTTGGTCCCTCTTCTTCGCATCCATCCTCATCCCCCTTCTTCTTCACATCCATCCTCATCACCGTTATCGCCTTTCCGGCTCTGGCTGCATCATACATTAAGATTTCTAGTATATTATGTATATCTCTACGTGGCAAAATTTGTGTCTAAATTCATAATATGAAACTTACATTGAATATTTCTTTATCCTGTTCGACCCCAATAAATACCCATGATTGGAATATTGAACTTAAGCAATCCACTCATCCCATTATTCTCGTTTTCTAAGTTTAACATGAACAATGGAATAGGAACATATAACGTTTAACTGTTCGTTGAGTTTTGTTAGGTCTTGTAACCGGATCCCTTAGATTATTCAATGATTCTTGGCGGTGGGGAGCCCATCTATGAGAGAAAGAATCAAATTATTTTTAATACAATCATAGTGATTAACTTTTTATTTAAAATCTCAATGATACATCATATCCCTTTTCAATATCCATCGAGACATAGCTGTAACTAAAGGTGACATTAAAATCTGTAATTGGACACCACTTGCTCAACAACCGCAGTGATTTATATTCATACAAAAAGAAAATGTGGTCAAAAATATTATGTCAATAGTTGCCGGCCATCGAACTTGGACATACAAAACTCTCTATATCCATCAGGACACGATTGCACATGATGGTTACATTAATCACTCTCACATTGGATGCCACTTGCTCGACAACCACAGCAGCCTGTATTCGTACAAAAAAGAAAATGTTGTCCAACATATTATGTTGATAATTGCCAGTCATTGAACTTGGACATACAGAACTTCTGTTATGCTGAGGTCAAATGTTTACTTCGATGATTTTCCTAGAGTAGCTTGTTTTCAATATACAATCCATACGTCCCATCTATGAGAGAAAGAATCGAATTCTTTTTAATACAACGATAATGATGACTTTTTATCTAAAATCTCAATGACACACTATATCCCTTCTTTTCGATATCCATCAAGACCCGGCTGTACCTAAAGGTGACATTAAAGTCTCAAATTGGATACATTTGCTGGACAACCACAGTGATTTTTTTGGTGTGTGTACAAAATGAAATTGTTGTCAAAAATATTATGTCAATAGTTGCGGGCCATCGAACTTGGACATATAGAACTTTCTATATCCATCAAGAGACGCTTGCACATGAACGTGACATTAATCACTCTCAGATTGGATACCACTTGCTCGACAACCACAATATAGTCATACAAAAAGAAAATGTTGTCAAAAATATTATGCAATAGTTGCCGGCCATCAAACTTGGACATGCAGAACTTTTTATATCCATCAAAAAACGCTTGCACATGAAGGTGACATCAATCACTCTCAGATTGGATACCACTTGCTCGACAACCACATTAGTTTATGTTCGTACAAAAAGAAAATGTTGTCAAAAATAGTATGTCGATAGTTGCCAGTCATCAAACCAGGACATACAGAACTTTCTAAATTAAAAGAAAAAAGAAGGTTTCAAACTTGATTCCCTAATAAAGTACGGTAATATGCTTTCACCCAACATCCGAGTGAAAATCAAAGTTCGTAAACTAATTCCCTAGCAAACTTCACATTCTCCATAAGTGAACTTATTTGGTATGCTATGAAACGACCTTAAAAAGCCACTATAATTGCAACATCTTATGGAAGGCTGCCTTAAAGTTTTGGCAATAATGCTTAAATTGTTGCCTTTACATTGAAAGTACTTTCATGTCCATTTTATGATGATTGGGTCCTTTTGAAGGTGGTGATAGATTGAACTTTACGCATACTTTAAACCTTGCCTTTTCTTCTTCTCTATTTACAAAGAGTTAAATATATAATATAGGTCAGATAACAAACATTTGGGTGCACCTAGGCCTACTCAGCACCGCAAATGAACCTATTCAAATTTAGATACAAGTCGATTGACCTAATGCTCGTACAAACTAGAAAACTTCTTTTTGAGCAGTTTTGTGATCGGCTAATTAACTCATATTTGTACGTGGATGCGTCCTTAATTTGTAATTTACCATTATTATGAACATTACATTACTAGTCACCTAACAAGTAATCTACCAATTAAATGCATGTTCGATGAATGTTTCCTCCAACTAGGGGTGCGGGAAATACAATCCTAAAAAAAAAAAGTGGGGATGTCCATGGTTGTATCTTAACAATTGATAATTGGTCAAAGGAAGTTCCTACCGACGAGGAACGACGGAAAGAGCCATATTTTGTTGTCGAATTTACTTAAAAAATACTCATATCCAAACCCGAGCCTTAACTCTCTCTCTCTCTCTCTCCCCCTCCCTCCCCCTATTCTCTCTCTCTCTCTCTACTTTGTTGAGGAATTTACACCAAAGTACCGACACCAGAACACTATCGATAATTTAGTTTTGCTACTCAATAATTCAAATTGCAAATCTAGGCATGCCTGCGCTTTGCACGTGTCGGATATCTAATTATTAAGCCTCAGTTACAACACGTCCCGTTAGCCAATGTGCAGTTTTGTAGTTTAATTATAGCATATCTAGCATCAGGTCCTTCCGGATGACCTTCACTATCTTTTGTCATCTCGGGTACGTCATTATCCTGATATTACCTTGGAAGCCAGCAGGTGAACTTCGTCTGGGTGGTGAAATTTCACGACGGAGATAGAGACGCAGCGGCAAACGGTGGATCCCACTTGCCAGAAGGTTTCCTCAAGAGAGGCATGGAAGAGGCCTGGTCCTAGAAGGGTAGCCGAAGCGGCGAAACTACAACATTCGAGCGTTGGCGGATTCGTGAGCCATTGCGGATGGAGCTGGGTGATGGTGAGCATGAGGTTCAGGGTCCCAATCTAAGTGATGCTAATGCACTTGGACCAGCCCACGAATGCGAGGGTGGTGGAGGTTGTTAGAAATTAAACCAAGTTCATAAATGTTGCCGTTACCGAGTTATCGATAACAATGGAGGAGTTGCTGAGGTTAATCAGTTAGTGTGTTGTCAATTTTCTAGACTTGATACCGAAGACTACTCGATATAGACATTGAAAAAGAGTCATCATTGTAGCATTACTTTTGAAAAGTCTGTTTGTACTTCTATTTCATGTCTGTTCATGTTTCTAGGTAAGATCAATATTTTGTAAGTTCATAAGATCTTATTTCCTCGGAACACTAATGAGTCATTTAATAGAAAGAGCAAAAGTCATGTAACAAGTTTATAAATAGGAGAGTCTTATAATTGTTTTTTAGAAGTGAAATAAGGAGAGTCAAATGAAAAGCCTATATATCTCCTTTTCTTTGAGTGAGTTGCAAGCATTTCACCTTCAAAATTTTATCCCCACAAAGTGGTATCATAGTTGCACCTCGACGTTCAACAAATTGGTATCATAGCTCACGGTTTGCGATCACGGCCTCAATAAATAATCAGCTTCCTCTTTAATACCCTCATCTTACCAAATATAATAATGGTAACTAGGCCGTTAGAATGAAAGCTCTACTTGGTGTCTATAGTGTGTGGGAACTTGTTAACATTGGCTATGATGAGCCAAAGGATGAAGCCACCTTCTACCAAAATCAGAGGAATGCCTTGGAGAAGATTCAAACAAAAGATCAATATGCCCTGTCAATCATCTATCGAGCTTTAGATGATTCCATATTTAAAAAATTTCGAACACCACTACTGCTAAGGAGGCATGGGAGATTCTTCACAACACACACTAAGGAGTTTAGAAAGTTCAGAAGATTCACCTTCAAACTTTGAGAGCCGAGTTTGAGGTGATTCATATGAAAGATCTGAATTGATTGCTAATTATTTCACAAGAGTTTTGGCGATCGTCAACCAAATGAAAAGAAATGGAGAAGACATTTAAGATGTTCATGTTGTTAAGAAAATGCTTTGCTTCTTAGACAAGAAGTATGACCACTGTCACGCCCTGAACCTCGAGAGCGTCAACATCCCACCATGGTCATGCAAATGCAACATTCCCAAGTAGTGTCGCCGACCCCATTCGTTATTAATGCACATGCGGAAGCGTATTATTAAACCCCGACAAAAACTCGGGGATAGGAAAGCAGGAAAACAACTCATATATAAACAAACATGCTTTCAAAGATAATCACTCTAGAGATTACATATATACCAAAAAGGGGTCAGTCTACAAAAAGATCGGTCCACCAAAAAGAAGGAACAGTCCTAGACCACTAGTCGGACTCGTTCGCCAATCCCACTTCTGACTGAACAGCTTCTGGAGACGATGGGTCCTCCACCCTACCATCGGGAGGATCAGCTATGCCCTAACCTAGAACGGCAGCAAGTGGAATTTCAAAACCACTAAGAGTTCCAACCCTGAAACCGTTGGCTCCAAAGCGGAACCATGCCCTATATCTATAAGGCACCCTGACAAACAAGGCCTCCTGGACCCAGACCGTGGTCTTGACAAGCTCGTAGATCAATTGACTATCAGGATCAGGAAAACTATACTTCTACTACGTAATATCCACGGGAAAACCATAACGCTCCAGGGGTTCTGCCATCTACGGTCCTAAAATTTTGGCCCACAACGGGGTGATATATTGTCTCAGCAAGTTCAACCCCTAAACCCCTATTAGAAAGAAAATACACCCCGGGGTGGCCTAGCCACATCACACAGAAGACTAACCTCGCCTTATTTCCTTCCCGCAGGTCAATTTAATCAATAAATACAGACTACCACATCATCCAGACAATTCAAATACTCAGATCGACTCAGCAATCAATCGACTCAGTCAATTACATGTCATCGAGGTCATCACACGGTCATTTTGACTATTCATTCACAACTCTCAAACACGGCCTTACAGGCAAGTCTAAATTTAGTGGTAATCACGGCCCCACTCGGCAAATTAAATTTAGTGGCGTCACAGCCCCACTCGGCAAATTAAATTTAGTGGCATCACCACCCCACTCGGCATGACCTTTAATGGGTGGTAGATCACAGCCCAATGGGCACGACCTTTATCAGGTGGTAAATCACGGCTCGATTGGGCGCGACCTCTATCACGTGGCATATCACGGCCCAATTGGGCGCGACCGATTCCAATTCGGTGGCAACTCTAGTCCAAGCGGCATGGCCATAATTCGGCGGCTCTCTAAGTCCACTCATAACCACTCACGGTTATTTTCCCATCAAATATCGACATTTTCCAATTTTGGGATAATTTTTCCCATAACCACGAATTCACTCAATTCTCATAAACTAGCACTCAACTAAATAAACAGACAGCGCCATCTGCGATCGGCACGAAATTCGACAAAATAAGATCCCAAAATAATTGTCGAATTTATTAAATAATTAATTTTATTCCGAAATTAATTAAATAATAATATTTCAATAATTTCGAATAATAAAATATTATTAAATTATTAAAAAATTTCGAAATATTTATTTAATCCAAAAATTAATTCATTTATGTCAAATCACCATTATACTAATATAAACATCAATTTAACCTTAACTAAACATACTTTAAATTAAACACCACCTTAATCTAATCTACTCTTAAATAAATTAAACTAACCACCTAATAACATTTAACATAAACTAAGCACACCTAAAGCATCATTAACCCTCTAAGCGAGGTTTAGTGAGTTAAACTCACCGGAATCGCTTTCCGACGAGTCCCTTGGCGAAGAGGACGGCTAGGTCGTCGACAAATCTCCTCGGAGCGGCACAAAGGAGGACCGGAAGGCACCCAAAATGGGCCTTGAAGATCCGGTGGAGAGCTGGAAGTCCGGCTGCTACTCCTTGCTAGTCGAAGGCAGTCCGGTGGCTGGTGAGGCGCGAAACCGGCAAAGAGGGACGGCGGCTGCTCGGGCGAAGGCTAGCGGTGGCTCCGGTGGCTTTCCGGTGAAGCTTGGCGACCGCGGGTAGCTCGGGACGATGAAGGACGATGGCTGGGACGCGTGGACGAAGGCTGAGCAAAGCGCGACGGCTAGCCAGCAAGCGCGCGCGCGCGGGCGTGGACGAGCGGCGCTGACGACGGCAACATGCGGCGGCGAGCGGCCGAGCGGGCAAACGAAGGGGTGGCGTCGATTGGCTGGTTCCGATCGGATCCTCCTTCTCTCTCCTCTTTCCTATTTCCAAGAAGCTAAAGATTGAAGATGATGTTGATGGGCGCTTTTTGAGGGCCAATCTACACCATCCACTTGTCAAGATCTCCTTCAATTTGGTCCAACCACCATGACATCACATGATGTCATACTCCACTATCTGCAATCTCCCACAACCTTATTCTATTGGTTGCAATTTCCTTTTCCGCCGTGGCATGAAATCTTGTACATTAAATTCTTCAATTCCATTCAATTCTCTCCCAATTGAGTCCAATTAAAGTCCATAAATTAATCCAATTTCACCTCACTTAAATTCACATATTTACTTGACCATAGAACCGTCTTGATCTCAAAAATACAACCAAAAGCGGGCCTACCAATTTTCCGAACCAAATTAACCATACTTTGATTATTTTGTTGGAAAACTCGGCTTGCGTGAAAAATCTTCCGAAGATGAGTCAATGCTCCTAAAATGATTTGTGACACACCCGGACTTCCAATTTCTGAATTTGATCTCAATTCACGGTTAATTTTACTCTGGCATGATATTAGCGCGTCCTAATCTACCGGGTAGTTTTTAGAAATTTTCGTGCATTTGACCTATGTTTGATCAAGCTACAATGTACATCTTTGACACATTGGCGACTCTTGGTTGTCGTGGTAATCTCAAGGTTTCAAATACGGACACAGGGTACCCAATTGACAGAAAAGCTGGTCCAGTGCCGATCGACAAGAATAGTGTGATCTGGTGGAATCACCCACACTCGATCACATGCCTCTGTCGAGTCGACCTATCTCCGGTCTCTAATCGATTTTTAACTGTGTCGTAATGACCCTTGCAGATTAGCTCGGTCGAAAGGTCTCTTCCTAGTCAAATTCTCGAGTCTAATGCATTAGAATCTCTTACTGACTTCACCTGATAGACTAGTTTTCACATGAGTGGCCAACTCAAGGAAAAGAACTATATGTGTGAAGATAAAATGCCATATTATTTTATTAAAAATAGAATTGGAAAATTAGGATGTCACAACCACATTGGTGTTGCAATTGAAGAATCTAATGGCTTGGATGCCATGACGATTAATGACTTTCTGGGTTCATTACAAGCCCATGAAGAAAAGTTCAAAAGAATAAAGGTTAAACCGGTGGAGGAAGTTCTCCAAACGCGATTGACCATCCGAGATGAGAAGGAGCAAAGAAGAGATCCCGTGCAAACTCGCGGGACAAATCTTGATCATGGTTGAGGCCAAGGTCGCTCTCAAGGAAGAGGTCATGGACAAAGCAGAGGAGATGCTACTCAAAGTGACGGTATATACCAGTATCAAAGAGATGTTCGTGGAAGAGGCAAGAACTCGATAGGCCAATGGTATGATAAATATAAAATTCGATGTTATCATTACAATAAACTTGGCCATTATGCTTTTAACTACGGAACAAAGAAAGTGGCGAAGAAGGCGAATTTGGTGAATGATGCCAATCAAGTTCTTTTATTGGCATTCAAAGAAGATGAAAGAGATAAAAAATGATACGTGGTATTTGGATATTGGTGCAAGCAATCACATGTGCGAGAGAAAGGAGATGTTTTAGATGAGATAAAAATTTTGTTGAAGGCAAGGTACAATTTTGATTCGTTTGAAGAATGATGCATGTCAATTTATTACTAATGTTTATTATGTTCCAAAAATGTCAAGCAATATTTTGAGTTTGGAACAGTTTCTAGAGAAACGCTATGTTGTTCATATGAAATATCTTAGTCTTGTGCTAAGAAATAGGAATAATAAACTGATTGCGAATGTGAAGATGTCGAAGAACATGATGTTTATTCTCAATATAAAGAATGATATGTCTCTATGTTTAAAGGCATGCGTGGATGATCCTTCATGGTTGTGACATTTGAGGTTCGACCACTTCAATTTTGGTAGACTCAATTTGCTTTCCCCTAAGAAGATGGTTTATGGCTTATCACATATATATCACCCCAATCAATTATGTGAAGGATGTGTTATCAATAAGCATTCCAGAACTAGCTTTTCAAAGGAAGCAACTTATCGAGCAAAGAAGTCACTTGAGTTGATTCATTTTGATGTGTGTGACATAATCACTCGTCACTCATATGGTAATCATCGATATTTTATTACTTGTATTGATGATTTTACTTGAAACACTTGGGTGTATTTTTTGAAAGAAAAAAACATAAGTGATTGATACTTTCAAAAAATTCAAAAACTTATTTGAAAAGGAGAGTGGCTATTTTATCAGAGCTTTAAGGACCGATTGTGGCGGAGAATTCGCCTTAGCCATATTCAATAAATTCTATGAGGATCATAGTATTCGGCGTTTCTTGACAGCTTCGTATTCTCCTCAACAAAATGGCGTAGCTGAACAAAAAAATAGAACCATTCTTGACATGGTTCAAAGCATGTTGAAGAGAAAAAATTCGCCAAAGGAGCTTTGGGCTAAAGTTGTTTCGTGTGTGGTTTATCTTCAAAATAAAAAGTATATGTGGGGCTTAAAGGCATGACCCCATAAAAAGCGGGACTGGGTGAACACCAAGTGTTTCACACTTGAGGATTTCCGAGAGCATTGCCTATGCTCATGTCTTGGACCAAAAAAGATTGAAGCTGGCAAATAAGAGCAAAAAGCTCGTCTTTATTGGGTATGACTCCTCATCCAAAGCACATCGATGATTTAATCCTAACACTTTGAAAGTGTACATGAGCAGAGATGTCAAGTTAGATGAAAATGGCACGTGGAAAGACAACCGAAAAGATGAAGCAGTTGCTCATGGTGGTTTTGATCAAATGGAGTTGAAGGATCATTCTACACCTTATTCTCCAATATCTTCTTCAAATTCATCATCACCGACTTCTTCAAATGGTGTCGATGAACTGCTAGTGCTAAAATTAAGGACATTGTTTGACATTGATGAAGGTACCGATGAGCTTCATCTTGTATGTCCTCTTGCAGATTGTGAACCACATGTCTATGGTAATGTTGCTAAAGAAGAGGAATGGAAGAAAGCCATGAATGAAGAAATTGAAGCCATTGAGAAGAATCAAACATGGAAGCTTGCTAATCTCTCACAAGACAAGAAAGCAATTGGTGTCAAATGGTTGTAAAAGACCAAGAAGAATGAAAAAGGAGAAGTGACAAGATACAAGGGTAGACTAGTTGCAAAGGGATACAAGCAAAAAGCTAAAATTGACTATGATGAAGTTTTCGATCCTGTCATACACATGGAAATGATTGAATTGATTATTTCCATTGTTGCTCAAAATGATTGGCGAATTTATCAAATAAATATCAAATCAGTATTTTTGAACGGCGTCCTTGAAGAAGAAATTTATGTTGAACCACCCAAGGTGTTTGTTGTGAAAGGTCATAAAGACAAAGTGCTAAGTTGAAGAAAGCTCTATATGGGCTTAAAAAAGCACCGAGAGCATGTAATTCCAAAATCAATGCATATTTCAAGGTGAATGGATTCTCTCAATGTCCATACAAGCATGCACTCTATTTGAAGCAAGAAAAAGTGATGTTCTACTCACTTATTTATATGTCGATGACCTTGTTTTTACAATAAGTAATCCGATAATGATTGATGCTTTTAAGGCATCAATGGTGAAGGAATTCGAGATAATTGATAATGGTCTCATGAATTATTTCCTTGGCATCAAAGTGAAGCAAAGTGTCGAGGGGATTTTTATTTCCTAGAAAGGATATGAAAAAAATATCCTTGAAGAATTCAACATGAAGAATTGTACTTCAGTCAATACATTAATGGAGTGCGGAACCAAGCTTTCAAAGTTTGATGATGGTATCGATGTTGATTTGATATATTATAGAAGCCTAATTGAGAGTTTGAGATACTTGACATGCATGAGACCGGATATTATGTATAGTGTTGGAATTGTGAGTTGATATATGAAGAAGCCGAAGTCATCTCATCTTAAAGTTGCAAAAGGGATACTTCGGTACATCAAAGGTACTACTTCTCATGGCTTATACTACTATCACTCTGAATCCTTCCAACTTAAAGCTTATTTGGATAGTGATTATGGTGGAGATATCGATGATTGAAAGAGCACTACATGCTTTGTATTTTTCTTATATGACATTGTTTTCACATGATCATCAAAGAAGCAACCCAGTGTCATTCTATCGGCATGTGAAGCTAAATATATAGCTGCATACTCATGTGTTTGTCATGCAATATGGTTGAGAAGACTACTCAAAGATATTCTTATGGAGTAGAAGAAAGCAACTGAGATTTTTGTTGATGATGTTTCTATTATTGCATTGGTGAAAAATCCAGCTCTTCATGAATGAGACAAACATATCAATGTTCGATATAACTTTATTCGATAGTAGGTTAAAGAGAATGAGATTGAAGTGTTGCATATGAAGACGGGAGATCAAGCAACAGATATTTTTACTAAACCTCTCAAGGTCGATGAACCTCTCAAGGTCGATGCTTTTCAGAAGTTCAAGAGTATGCTTGGAATGATCGATGGAAGAGAATTTGGTCTAAAGGGGATTATTGGAAATTAAACCAAATTCATAAACATTGTCATTATTGAGTTATCGAAAACAATGGAGGAGTTGCCGAGGTTAATCGGTTAGCGCGTTGCTGATATTCTAGACTTGATATTGAAAACTACTTGATATATGCATTGAAGAAGAGTCATCATTGTAGCATTACTTTTGGGAAGTCCATTTGTATTTCCATGTCATGTCTATTCATGTTTCTAGGTATAATCAATGTTTTGTAAGTTCCTAGGATCTTATCTCCTCAAAACACTAGTGAGTCATTTAATAGGAAGAGCAAAAGTCATATAACAAGTCTATAAATAGGGGAGTCTTGTAATTATTTTGATAAGGTGAAATAAGGAGAATCAAATGAAAAGCCTATCTATCTCTCTTTTTTTTTTTGAGTGAGTTGCAAGCGTTTCACCTTCAAAACTTTATCCCGACAAAATGGTACCGTTGCTATGCCTCCGACGTTCAATAGAGGACGTGAGCTTCGACGCGGAGGCGAGGAGGGATGAGACAGGGACGATCCAGAGCGTGGAGGTGGTGAGGATCATAAGGAACGTGATCATCGACAAAGCGGGGGAGAGAGCGAGGCAGAGAGCGAGAGAGATGAGGGGGATCGTGAGAAGGAAAGGTGAACAAGATGTTGATGAGGCTGTGGACGAGCTATTGCAAGTGTGTAGGAAGAGGGATTGGGGCGAAGAGAATCATAGGATTTTAGTGCCCAATTGATGATGATAGCTGTCCTGTTTTCTTGCACTTCATAAAAAAAAAAAAATATATATATATATATATATATATATATATATATATATAACTACGGAAAAGCAAAGCACATGGATATAAATCATTCTATTTCTAAAAATAATTTGTAGTTAGAAATAAATATTTTTATTTTTATTCCCTGAATGAGTTTTTAAGCGTAGATACACGTTTGATAACAATATTTTTATTTCCATAACAAAAATTTGTTGGATAAGCCTTCTTAAATATCTTCCTTCCATGCTCTTTTCCATTAATAGTGCTCTACTATTTTGTGAGATCAAATATCTCTAATCAATTGAATTGAAAGCATCGATATAGAAATCATACATCAACATTGGCAAGTCTCCGGTAAGGGCAAGCGATGAATTTTTTTTTTTTTCATTTCTATTTATGTCTTAGAAATAGAAAATCGTACATCAATTTTGGCGGGCAGGCGGCGAGGCAAACGATGAAAATAGTTTTTTTTTTCTATTTATGTTTCAGAAATAGAAAAGTAGAAAATCCTGCTTTTCATTTTTGTTTTAAATGTATTTCTCTTTGGCTGGATAATTTTCACTTATTGACTCCCCCTTAAATTTATGTCTTTTTGGCTAAAAAAAAATTCATTTATCGACTCGCTCTTAGATGGAGAAGCAATGCTGTGTAAAGAGAATGCTAAGATACTGGTGGCTTTAAGATTGGCTGGGGCTAAAAGAAGATCGATAAACTTGAAAGCTAATAGCTTGAGTTTATTAATAAAAGGATAAAAATGGTCTTTGAACTCTCACTCGATATGCAATGTGACCTCTAAACTTTTAATTTATTCAATATAGTTCATGAATTTTTAATTTGTTTAATATAATCTCTCAACTTTTTATGTATGTTCATTTTAGTCTATGAATTATATGGAAATGTTTAATATAGCTCTTTCATTAATTCAAGTTTAGAGACAACATCGAATATTTTTATATAGTTTAGAGATTAAATGTAACATGTACCAAAATTCTGGAGACCGCATTGAACAATTTAAAAGTTCAAAGACGATATTGCATATTAACTAAAGTTCAAGAATCATATTGAACAAATTAAAAGTTCAGGGATTATATTGCAGATTGGGCCAAAATACCTCAATGCAAGCTTTGACGCATGGGAAATGACGAAATTTTTATGGCACAATCAAGGATGAGGATCTTCATTTGCCGATGAGGTTTATCAATAATAGGCTTATCGATGAGAGTTTTGTCGAACTTGAATGCGTGCTGATCGTCCTGTTTGAATGAGTTGGTTTTGAATACGGATGGCATCAGTCCTGGAGATTGTGACTTCAGTAATTGTTTATCGTGTGGTTTCACTCTTCCATTTACCACATGTATCAGGAAGCTCTTGGCTCTCTTCTTCATGATAAGATATTATATGGGAGAAGTGCACGCCGCCCTCAGAAACCGGTGATGAGAATATCAGTGCTTCTCGCCTCTCCTAGCTAATCATCTATAGCCTGTCACTTTGTCCATTATAACTAGCAGAAGAGCACATGCAATTTCGTCCCGAAGAACAGGAAGAGCATGATAGACGTGTCCATAGCGAAACGAACGTGACACACGCATGGTCCGATCTACACTGAGGATGACATTGTTCCAGACATATTGTATAAGGCCGATAGCGAACGATTGTGCGGAACACCGAATTATGCTCTGATTATGTCTAGCAAAATGCTGATCATGTCTAGTAAAAGGCCGATAGTGCACGATTCTTTCCTTTCTCTTTTACTATTTTCCTTATTTCCCTGCAGCGGAGGTCGCTGGCTGCCAACAAGGCTGAGGGCCGGGATGCCCTCAACGACCTCACTGGCCTCTAGCGAGGGCTGGCCATTGTTGAGCCTAGCAATTGGCAGAGGGAAATAAGGAAAAAAGATTAAAGAGAAAGAAAAGAATTGGAAAAAAATCAAAAAATTATAAAAATTGTCTACGTTAGCTTCGATTGTCCTTGCGAAGGCCCTACCACGTAAGATGACCGACACTGACTGGATTGTCACATTAGCGATTTTTGGCCAAAATTATCTCAAAGAATAAAATTGGCAAATCATCATCAAATATCTCCCATGTGAAGCTTGTCAAATGTACAAGAAGTTTCTAAGAGGCAAGTCATCTTGATTAAGTCTAATGTCATGTCTTTAGCGGTGAAGTAAAATCTATTAACCATTTTTCTTTAACAACAATCATTGAATTTCATGTGTGATCCATCTTTCGCGATTTTAAGATTAGAAACCCGTTAAATCATTGTGCGGAAGTCATTGAATGTTTCTCGAACAGAGTTAGTGTTGGATACAATATATATGAGTCAACTCAATTGTATCGTCGAATCAAATATCTCCCATGTGAAGCTTGTCACATGAACTAGAAGTTTCCAAGAGGCAAGTCGCCTAGATTAAGTCTAATGTGTCTTTAGTGGTGTAATAGAATCTATCTACCCTCTTTCTTTTACGACAATCATTGAATTCGAAGTGTAATCTATCTTTTGCTATTTTACAACTGGAAACCCTTTAAACCAGTGTATGGAAGTTATTGAATATTTTTCAAACATAGTTATTGTTGGATACAATATATATGAAAACTCATTTATATCGTTTAATCGAATATCTCCCTTGTGAAACTTGTCACATGCACCAAAAATTCCTAAGAGATAAGTTGCCTTGATTAAGTCTAATGCCGCGTCTTTAATGGTGGAATAAAATCTATTTATTTACCATCATTATTTTATGACAATCATTGAATTCCATATGTGTGACATCTAGGTCCTCGCTCACTGGAACCATGCATTTTTAGATACCAAGCCCGTCATTGCTGCCACCAAGCTCACCACTGTCACGCTGACTCACTGCGTGACACCGTGCCTCGCCGCCGTGTCTCCGCCGCACCACAACACCTCACCGTCACCACCACGACTGCACGCCACCCCACTGTCCATTTGAACACTATTGCAGGGATTATGGTATCAAGCTTATTCCAAAAACACCACGGCATAATGGAGTAGCGAGAGAGAATGAACCGGACAATTAATGATCGGATTCGGTGTATGCTTTCTCATGCGAAGTTGCCTAAGTCATTTTTGGGGTGAAGCGATGAGAACAGCAATGGGATAAATCAAGCCATCTAAAAGTGTTCGGTTGTCGGACATTTGTGCATGTTCCAAGAGATGAAAGGTCCAAGTTTGATGACAAATCTAAACAATGTATCTTCTTGAGTTATGGACATAAAGAGTTGCTACAGGTTATGGGTCTCAATTGCAAAGAAAGTCATTAGAAGCCGAGATGTAGTGTTTTGTGAGTATCAAACTATTGAAGACATTGACAAGGCGGAGAGACCAAAGAATATAGCGCAACGTTCGGTTAGTTTCAGCCCAAATCCTTCTAATGTTGATAGAAATCATGGGGGAGAAGTGCATGGAAATCATGAAGACGAGGTGAAATAGGCTGAGCAAGAGCAATCTATCCTACCTCAAGTTAGAAGTGAAAGAGAGCGTAGGCCTTCTCAAAAATATTTGCCACATGGTATGTGTTACTCACGCGATGCCGGAGAGCCGAAATTATAGCTATATCACGAAAGAATGAGTGGTATGAAGCCATCACCCTTCGATCACGCCACCAAGCCACCGGCCGCTCCCTCGTATCACGCCACCAACTGTCACGCTGACTCACTGCGTGACACCGTGCCACCGTGTCTCCGCCGCACCACAACACCTCACCGTCACCACCACGACTGCGCGCCACCCCACTGTTCACCCTTCGATCACGCCACCAAGCCACCGGCTGCTCCCTCATACAAAAACGTGGCAATTAACCAAGACAAACTAAGCGTAAATCAGCCAAGTCCCCTCCTCTGCCAGCTGTCTTCTTCATGGAATAACCACCGCCGACCACAGGCGGCAATTAATCCCAAGTTCGGGCATGCAAGGCGGTGGGGGAAGGAGTATAAAACCAACACTTTCCCCTTCACCTCACGACCCCATTCAGCATCCTTCTTCTTTCTTTTAACCACACCACTTCATTACCTTCTTCACCATCACCGTTCCCTCATTCTGCCGCGTAACAACCGCAACTTGATGCCGTCCTACCGCCGGCAACATGCCTTATTCTGCTTGCGCTGCCCACTGTACTCCCTCGGCCTGCCGCGACTCACCGGAAGCCAGCCGTGAGTCAGCACATTCGGGACTCCCGAGACCACGTCAACCCACGTCAACACTTGCTTTGGACTAGAGCAAGTGAACTACTTCTCATTTATGCTATGTGGGTCGATTTCGTTATGTGGAGGTTGATTTACTCGAATTTTAGTCACCTCGGTTGTTTTTGCGTTTAATCACGTTTATCAACGGTTTCAGAAAATGTGTTGCAAGTAGTGTTAATATTTTAGTACATTGAGTATATTAATATATTGTTGGAACACTGGACATTGAAGTGTGCATTGATTTGAGCTTAACTAACACGAGTTGTGGACGAATCTGAGGTTACGACGATTTTCGGGTCTATTTATAGTAGGCCGAATTTTGCTAATTTTGTGCAAGTCTTTGTATTACAAATTTGATGGGACTTTCTTTATGAAAGTTGTGCATTTTGCCTTGTTCTATGACATATTTTAATTTCATATTTTTCAGACTTTGTATGTACAAAATAAATTTCAAAAATTATGCAGGTTCGAAATTGTTTTTATAAGTTGTTTCCAAACCTTTGCTTGGTTTCCAATTTTTTACAGGATGTTTGATAAAAAAATTTGGACTAGTATCCTTCATAAAAATTTTAGATATCTACGACATGAAATTTTTCCATGATTTTTGGAGTTCATTTAGGCATCCAAAATGCGATTTCCTTAACCTGTTGCAATCTGGCTTTGTGCCCTGTTTTGATCCGAACTTCAAAAAATTATTAGGACTTGTACAATCTAAATCGGACCACGAGTTCTTCACAAAAACATTCCCTGGAGTCTCATCCACGTCATGTTAAAGGTTCGTAATATTTTGAACTGATTTACTTGGCCAATGCCCCCAATTTCTATCAATGGGCGAGCTGCCCCTTTTTTTTTTTTTTTTTTTGTAGATTTTGGATAAACTCTCGTTTTGTGACCCATCTTTTGAATTGGTATTGCCGACTAAATGTTTGTATCCCTTCTCTAGTTTACCAAAAATAGTTTATGGTGGATATTGAACTATTCATGTGCATTTTACTTGGTAGATGTCCTTTATAAGTTGTGATGAGTGTGATTTGGGAATGCCAACTATTCTTGAGACGATGATGCTCCAGGTGGTAGTAGGGATGCCCGGAGGGATAAATGGGTTCCTCCGGATGCCTAGGGGGTACAACACAATTCCCCCATATATCTTTTCGATGCCAGATGGGTGCGAGATACCTTGGGGGATAACGGGGTTCCCTAGAAGATGGTGGTGTCACTCCCTGAACCCCGAGCACACGAACATCCCTCAGCGGTTGATTAAAAATGCGACGTCTTAGGACACGTCGCCGACTTATTCTTTTTATCTTTTAATTAAACGCATGTCTTTTTATCTTTTAATTAAACGCATGCAAAAGCGACTTAAATAAACACCCAGTCAACCAACAAATCAGGGATAGTAAAACACAATGAATATTGCTGAAAACAACATGTTTATTTATCCACTGTTACCCCTTGGAAGTTTAATAATTATAAGCCTTTCTACAGCCACTCCCTATCGACCCTCTCAAAAACGTTTAAGGATTAGGGTTAATCTAAACTTCACTAACGGCAGGGCCAGCCAAAAAGTGTCGCATCTCGTGCCCACCACATCCGCACTTAGCATATCTCCATGCTACGGCCCTGAAAATGGTTAACAACAATGGGGTGAGATAAAATCTTAACGAGTCAACTTCCTAAACCTCGATTAGGACGCAAATCCGTATGGAGGCAGCCTAATCATGCAATGGCATACAATCTTACCTCACTTTGGCACGCCTCTACATATTAGTAAATCACATATGCCTTTATCAATACAATGAGCATAATCAATAATCAGAACACATAACTCATGCACCAAGCATCCACACGGGTCTAAACCCGTTTTGGCACGTCCCATATCATGCCTAACAATTTTACCCCATAATCAAGCGCAATGCATCACAATCATTCACACGTGTTCCGATTATTACGACCCCTCGGGCCACGGCCAACACACAAGTTGGCGGTCTTCTGGCATAACCAAGCATCGTCCCACCCCATCGGGCACGGCAACGTCTAAAACCACCGCCTAAATGACATTCCATAAAGGAGCATCGGTCCAGCCTCACGCGTGACTAGGCATCCGGACCCCCGGCGGGCATCCAATAAAAATCCGGCATCGCCCCCAAACTCCCGTTGGGTGACGGGTTCAATTAAATGACCACACAAGCACGCCAACACTCAAGCCAATTTTTATCTTCCGTCAATTAGCCCGGTGTAAAAGAGTTCGTGCTTAGATAACAAACCTCAGAAAATCTTTACTTTTAAAATTCCAGTAAAATAACCGCATGTGATCACGTATTTAAAATCAACCCATCAAACTTTGCACACTTTCATTTTAAAACATTGTTGCCCCTTTTATCACGTAAAATATGGCGTCCAAACACGACACCTCAAAGTTTGCTATTTTCTCACCAATAAACCATCTTTGAAAAATAGCATTTCAAATACATTAAATGGGCAATCAACATCATGGCATTACATGCTCAAACGATGAGAATTAAGTGTAAATTCATCTAGTAAAACGAGCGTAAAATTTTACTTAATGTCTAATGTCATTAATTCCGCTAATCGTGATTAATTAGGCTAATCACGATTAATTAAACTAAACTCAATTAATTATCCTAACTATAATTAGTTAGAAATTAATCGAAATTAACTTAAATAATTATGATTAATTAAATAAATAACGATTAAATAAATTAAACTCAATTAATTAATCAAACCACGATTAATTAATCTAATCGTAATTATTTAAACTAATCGCAATTAAAATTAATCTAAACAATACTTAATTGCAATAAAGAATAAACCAAGATTAACTAATATTAACCGCAATTAATATTAAAATAACCACTCATTAAGTGCAATTAACGGTCTAATCCATGATTAGGAGGTTAACTCACCGATTTCGCGGCGACGGCAAGCCCGCGGCGACGGCGCGCGCGACGCTCGTGGCTCAAACGGAGGCTCGACATGGCGGCGGTGGCTCTTGAAGCTCACAGCCAAAGGGGGGGGGGGAAGGGAGGCTTGGGGTGGCTCGCGGCGGCAAGCGGGTGGCTTGCGGATGGCGGCGACGGCACGGCGAATGACGTGATGGACGCGGCAGTGGCTTGCGATGGTGAGCAAGCGGCAGCGTCGAGCGAGCAGCAGCAATTTGGGAGCTCGGCGGTGAGGACGGCAAATGGCACGGCTCCAAGCGGCGGACGAAGGTGGCGTGGTGGTGAGTTGGGGGCGTGGGCGGCAGTGTGGTGTTGGGTGAAGTGGCAGCCAGCAAGAAGAAGGAGAAGAGGAGGTTTGGCGGGGGGAGGGGGGTGAAGAGAGAGAGAAGAAAGGACAAAAGAAGGGGGACCGCAGGAGGTAGTGTGAGGGGGAAAGGGAAGAAGAGAGAGAGAGAAAAAAAAAAAAAGGGGAAGGGGGCATGGAAGGCAGAAAAAAGGGGGAAGGCAATGTGAGGGAGAGGAGAAGAAGGAGAGAGAGGAGAAGAAGATAAAAGAGAGGGGGAGAAGGGGGATGTCACAGGTAGCAATTAATTCACATTAAAAATAATTAAGTGCATTTCTAGATTTAATTGAAGTTTTCCTATTTTCAAAGGAAACCTTTCCTATTTGCTATCATGGTTTGAGAAAGGTTCTTAGACAAATTGATATCATAATGATCTTTTGTCTTTTATAGTTAAACTTTCTCGTATGTGTTATTATCGACTTACGTGATATAGACAGGTTAGTGGTTTGCTTGTTGAGCTTTGTGCTCACTCGTGGTTGATAATTGTTTCTTAGATTAGAAGCATTTTGGGAAGACCAAGCCATGATTTTGGATGTATTGTGGGTGGGAGACAGATGACATAGCACATACGTAGTATCTAGGTTGGGATGATGCAGTTACTGGAGCTTTTGGGCATAGTATGGAGTAGTGGTACTTTTTGCTCATCTCCTAGTGTATCCCGACCTTGTCACCTAATATATATATATATATTTATAAGTAAGAAATGAAATGAGATTGCCAAGTTTATAATTCTGCATGTGTTTCTTTGAATTTTTATATGTCCTGGTCTTTTGCATGCTTAAAAAAGTTAAAAGACTTCAATAAATGCGTTTGACATACTGGAGGTGCCTCAATATGTAATCCATCTTTTGTGATTCTACCATTGGAAATCCGTCAAATCAGCGTGTGGAAGTTATTGAATACTTCATATAAATACCGTCTTCTCTCACGTGACATGAGAAGTTTACAAACATTGAAATATCATATTTCTCCAGGAATCACGGGTGACGATCCCATCTCTCTCCTGCATATGCCATTACGTAAATGCCACTAAATCCTCCTTGGAGTCAGTTTTTTTTTTCGTGGGCAAAGACAAAATTAAATATTAAAGAAGAGGAACCCATGAGAGATGATCAAATACGCCATTCTTCTATAAATTGCCATCTGAAATCAAAATGATCAAAAGCTTAGAGCGAACAATAATTAGATAAGAGAGTCGCACACGCGAGAAAAATCACATCGAGCATGGCTACGAAAAGAAGGACCATTAGGGTTCTCATGCTTCCCTGGCTTGCTCATGGTCACATAGGTCCGTATCTAGAGCTAGCCAAAAATCTCTCGAAAAGGAACTTCCACATCTTCCTATGTTCAAGTCCTGTCAACCTTAGTTCCATCAAAATTCCTCCTGAATATTGCGCCACCATTGAGCTCGTGGAACTCGATGTCCCATCTTTGCCTGGTCTCCCTCCTCAATACCACACAACTAGGGGTTGCCGCCTCACCTCATGCCAAAACTGAAGACGGCCTTCGACATGGCAGGCCCTAACCTCTCTGACATCATCGCTGATCGCCAACCTGATTTGCTTATCTTCGATTATGTCCTCCCGTGGGCGCTGGAAGTCACAAGGTCACACGGCATCCCGGCGGTCAACTTCACGAGCATGGCAGCAGGGGCGAGTTCATTCATATTCCACTCCATCAAGAGGCCGGGCGATGAGTATCCTTTCAAGGCGATTCATCTTCAAGACCATTGGATGGCAAAGTATAGGGACCAAATGGAACAAGCATCGGGGAGTGGCATGAGCGACATAGAAAGGGTCATGCGTTGCATTGACCATTCGTCGGACCTGAACATCCTGAAGACCTTTACGGAATTGGAGGGCAAATACATTAACTACCTAAGTGATCTTTTGGGGAAGAAAGTCGTGCCTGTCGGGGCACTGGTTCAAGACCCTGTCCAAGAGGATGGGAATCACATAATTGAGTGGCTTGATAAAAGAGAGAGAACGTCAACCATATTCGTGTCCTTTGGCACGGAGTACTTCCTCACGGAGAAGGAAAGAGAAGAGATAGCCTATGGGTTGGAGTTTAGCAATGTCAAGTTCATTTGGGCGGTTAAATTTCCTGTGGAAGAGCACATCAAGCTTGAAGAAGCACTTCCTAAGGGATTTCTTGAAAGGGTGAGAGACAGAGGACTAGTGATAGAGGGATGGGCACCACAAGCTAGGATTCTAGCACATCCAAGCATTGGTGGATTTGTGAGTCACTGTGGATGGAGTTCGGTCATGGAGAGCATGAAGTTCGGCGTCCCGATCATGGCGGTGCCGATGCATCTTGACCAGCCGCTCAACGCGAGGATCATCGAGGACGTTGGGGTCGGATTGGAGGTGCTGAGGAATGAGAGCGGGGAGCTCGAGAGGGAGGAGATTGCTAAAGTGATCAAGGCTGTTGTGGTGGAGGAAGGTGGGGAGCGGTTGAGGAAAAAGGTCAAAGAAGTAAGCATCGGCATTAGGAACAAAGGAGATGAAGAGATTGATGAAGTGGAGCATGCGATCGTGAAGCTTTGTGGAGTAGCGACTGGTAGCCTTTGACTGTTCGTTGGGTTTATGTTGTAGCTTTCAAATAATCATGTATGCTGAAGGTCAAATTTTTTGTCGCGATGTTTTTTCCTAGAGTAGCTTTGTTTTTGGATTGCAATATATACGTACGTCCCCACGAAGGAGGGCAGAATCAAATCCTATTTTTTTCTGAAATTATACAACTTTTTTGAATGTTGTCTTGAGTTAATATTACCGACAACAAAAGGTCATGCATAATTTAATCTTGCTATGTTTGTTTTTTTTGTGACCGTGGAACCGTCTCACAGCTAACAACGCTCAGCAAAAACCACGGGGGACACTAGCGGGGACCCACCTCCCACGGCATTCCACTTAAGTCGCGCAATGGAACGAGCTGGGGAATCAAACCCTGCCCGGCAGGGGGGCAACGACTCACTCACAACGGCGTGGGTTTAGTCTAATTTGTCACGTTGTTTAATATATCAGGTTTGTCAGTCAATTTTAGCGGATCTGAACTTACTAGGTCGTTACCCGCTTCATAAAATTGACACTAAACTCTTTAGACCTGCTTCCACGCATGTCCATCAACGCAAGGTTTCCGCTTCCGTCCTCCACCTCTTGGCCACGTTTCATGCACGCACAACCGCATGCACTTACCTATGCACACTTGCTGAACGTTCAAAAACCAACCCTAGAGCAAACACCCAAGAAGGTGAACTAGAAAAAAGCAAGAAATGAGCCCGCAGAGAAGCCCGTTCACAAGCATTCTCATGCTTCCATGGCTTGCTCATGGCCGTATCTTTCCATTCCTCGAGCTTTCCAAGCGATTGCCCGATAGAGACATCCACATCTACTTATGTTCCGCGCCTGATAAAGAAGGAAAACAAGAAGTGGTCATGGTGCGCAACCACAGCCCAATAGGCCCAAAAATCTGAAGAATAAGGATCTTATCTCATTTTTGAAGTGTAAGTTAAAGATCAAGATCATCATTACTTAGGCTTTATATATACGATTTTTTTTTTATAACATTGACTCATTTTCTTCCTTTTATCATTTGCCTTCCTATAATGGAGTGTTCGAGTATATATTCTAAGAAATTTGGACAATAAAAAAAAACAATGTGATTTATATTTAATATCTCAATATGTATGTATGTTTTGGTCCTACATGTTATTGAAGAAGTAAACACAGCTGATTTTCTTTATTATTATATTAGAGAGTGTGAGAGCAAGATGCCCTTAGTATTATTACTCTTCGATTAGACAGGTTGAATTGGGGGTTGAATTGCATTATTAACGATGAATTAAATTATTAATTGTTATGGAATTCACATATGACCAATGCAAATTAAAACTTAAATAGGCTATGTATGTTAGATTCGAGGGCAAAATTCTAGCGTCAACATCTTATAAATGGAGATGGCAATACTGCCCCACTGAATAAACTAACTCCGCATTAGCCTATTGTGGGGCCTAGGATCATATTCCTCATCCAGGCCTTGTGAGGTGACCTTTGCTCCCCGCGGGGTGTAGCGTGGGCGGGACAGGTCCTAACGGGGCACCGACGCCCCGTGGGACACCGTGCCCCATGTGGAGTAAAAATTCGTTGATCTTTCAAAATTATATACTAATATAATTAATTAGAATGTTTATGATAGTTATGAACTTTACTACTTTAAGCTTATTCATTTTTTATAACTCTTTTTTAAATGTATCATAATGTCTTAGATATACAGTCTTAGATATACATACACACACATAAGAGCAAGCTTTGCTCCCTTTCTTTATTAATTCATAAGACCAAGCATTTATACGCATATATCACTTCCACCACGTTGATGAAAACGGGTTGAACCCATCAACAATATCTGATTCTCAACGCCATTTCAAAAGGAATATACTACACTTCAACCAAAAAAAAAAAAAAAAAAGTGCCAGCTGTCTAGCCTCTTCCTCTAATAAAGGTGGCATTGGCTACCTATGTATATGTATCCAGCTCAACTGCATCGTCAAATCAGGGAAGTCTCACGTGAAGCTCACATCTTTATTGATGGATACATGTAAATTGGGTTCGTATGCATCAAGTTACATAGGAAGCTAGCTTCTTTCTAGTTCGGAGGCAAAAACTTGTGGTCACTCCAAAAATTCACATGGTACAAAATAATTTATTCCAATCTTGAGTCTAATCTCATGTCCTTAGTGGTGGATTATAATTTTTTTACCATTGTTATCTAGGACAATTATTGAGTTCCATGTATAATCCATCTGATGCGATTTCAGGAGTGGGAACCCATTAAATCAATTTGTCTGGATATCATTGGATATTTTATAAATGCCGTCCTCCTCCCATGGCATGAAGAAGTTTACAAACTCATAAAATGTCATATTTCTCCTGGAATCACGAGTGACGGTCAAATCTATCCCGCATTTGCCATTTCGTAAATGCCAAATCCAACTTGGACTCGGCCTTTTTATTTGGACAGAGACAAAAGTGTCTCGATCTGATGTGTCATATATATGTGGAGGAAGAAATGTAAAAGGAAAAACAAAAAAACCCATGACAGATGATCAAATGCGGCATTCTTCAATAAATAGCCATTTGAAATCAAACCCTTAGAGCCAACAATAATAAGCCGAGAGAGTCACACAAAAGCGAAAAATTATATCGAGCATGGCTACGACAAAAAGATCCATTAGGGTTCTCATGCTTCCATGGCTTGCTCATGGTCACATAGCTCCGTTTCTAGAGCTAGCCAAAAAGCTCTCGAAAAGGAACTTCCACATCCTCCTATGTTCAAGTCCTGTCAACCTTAGTTCCATCAAAATCTCTCATGAATATTGTTCTACCATTGAGCTGGTGGAGCCCCACGTCTTATCTTTACCTGATATCCCTCCTCAATACCACACGACTAGGGGCTTACCGCCTCGCCTCATGCCGAAACTCAGGACAGCCTTCGACACCCTAACCTCTCCAACATCATCGATGATCACCGGCCCACTTGCTTGTCTTCGATTATCTCCTCCTGTGGGCGCTCGAAGTCGCAAGGTCATGCGGCATCCCCACAATTGGCTTCTCGAGAGTGGCAGCAGGGATGAACTCATACCTATTCCACTCCATTAAGAGGCCGGGTGATGAGTATCCATTCAAGGCGATTTGTCTTAAAGACTATTGGATAGCTATGAAGACCTTTAGGGAATTGGAAAAGATCGTGCAATGCAACGACCAATCGTTGGGCCTAATCCCTATGAAGACCTTTAGGGAATTGGAGGGCAAATCATTGACCACCTAAGTGATCTTTTGAGGAAGAAAGTCGTGCCGGTCGGCCCTCTAGTTGAAGAACCTACCCAAGAGGATGGGGATCACATTACTGAGTGGCTTGATCAAAATAAAAGATCGTCGACCATATTCGTGTCCTTTGCCACGGAGTACTTCTTATGGAGGACGAAAGAGAAGAGATAGCCTATGGGTTGGAGCGTAGCAATGTCAACTTCATTTGGGTGGTAAAATTTCCAGTGGAAGAGAACATCAAGCTTGAAGAGGCACTTTCCAAGGGATTTCTTGAAAGGGTGAGAGATAGAGGACTAGTGACAGAGGGTGGGCACCACAAATTAGGATCCTAGCACATCCAACTTGTGGTGGATTTGTGAGTCACTGCGGATGGAGTTCGGTCATGGAGAGAATGAAGTTTGGAGTCACGATCATCACGATGCCGATGCATCTTGACGAGCCGTTCAACGCGAGGCTGGTCGAGGACTTCGGGGATGGATTGGAGGTGATGAGGAATGAGAGTCGAGACCTCGAGAGAGGAAATTGCGAAGGCCATCAAGGCTGTTGTGGTGGAGGAAGGTGGGGAGTGTGCGAGGAATAAAGTCAAGGAAATGAGTGTAGGCATCGGGAATAAGGGAGATGAAGAGATTGATAAGGTGGAGGATGCGATTGTGAAGCTTTGTGGACTGTGAATCGTTAAAAATATATCGTTTAGACATTGAGAAAATATCATACATATATCATATGTTGTGCAAATCTTTTAAATAACTGCCATAATATGTATATCTTGTACATGGTCGGATGTGCTTATAAATTCATAATGGAATATTATACTGAATTTTCTGTGATTTTGTTTGATGGTTATAAATAGGCCACGGTTGTAATTTCGAATTAAGTAATTCGTTTGTTCCATTATCTTTCTAAATTTTTCATAGCTAGGAAAGTTTGAGAAAATTTTGAATGTACTCGGTACACGCCCGAATACCCCCTGCCAAGCCAATACAACTGTTCATAACATGCATCTGTCCTCATCAGTTCTCTCTAGCAAAGGCGCCAAACAAGTCCTCTAGGCCTCGCCATGTACTATATCAACCTTGTCGCATTGGTCCCAACACAACTTAATTTGGATCCTTGTCATGCAATTGGCATCAGGAGATGTCCTTCATTGCATGCTTTTTAAAGATTGTTTTGCTATTTTGGAGGCTAATCCAAATCGCACTCAATTTCAATTGGAGTCGTCCTTTAGTATCATCTACCTATAAGCAAAACTAAGTGGCGCTAGCTTTCAAACGGTGTTAGTTATCATATGTTCACATTGTTTACTAAAGGACTCATCAGGACAATGCTTCTCATCAGGACAATGCTTACTTTTCAGACGATGCTATTGCATATCGACATGATCTATTATTGGAGAAGCTAATGTTGACTGCACTAGCTTTTCATGGCATTGTCTATCCAAAAGTTTTGCAAACTTGGGTGATCCCGTGCAATTATTTCCAAACTCAAGTTAGTCTTACCAACTTGAGTTTGAACGACGTATTAAAGATTTCTTCTAAATATTTGGAGAAATCGCTGATGCATCATATATTTTGTAATTCATTAAGATATTTAGCATATTATGTATACCTCTACGTGGTTAGATTTGTGTCTGAATTCATGATATGAACTTACATTGAATGTTTTTTTTATCCTGTTCGACGCTTATAAATACCCATGATTGGAATATTGACGTTAAGCAATCCAATCATTCCATATTCTCGTTTTCTAAGTTTAACATAAACGATCGAGTAGTTCGTTGAGTTTTGTTAGGTCTTGTAATCGGATCCCTTGGATTATTCGATGATTGCGGAGAGAGAAAGAGAGAGAGAGTAGCATTAAAAGATTGCACGGTAGCTTTCATAATTCTGTTAATGTTTATCTCGATGTTTTTCCTAGAGTAGCTTGTTTTCTGATTGACAGTTCATTCGAACGTCCCATCTATGAGAGAGAATCGAATCTTTTTGGTCAAACATAGTGATAACTTTTTATTTAAAATCTCAATGATATAACTTTTTATTTAAAATCTCAATGATACATTATACCCACTAGGGGTGAGCATGGTCCGGGTTGAGTCGGTTCGCCTCCTAACCCTAAGACCAATCCGCACGGTGCTGCTCCTCAATTTTTGGGACCGAGAACCGACCCTATTAAGCTTAGGACCAAGGACAAGACCGACCCAATGTATTTGGTCCGGTTCCAAAGTCAACCGGGACCAATCGATAATTTTTTATTTCATTTTTTGTACTCCTTAAAAAAGCGATTGAAGACCAAACTGACCCAATGGGTTCGGTTCGGTTTCAGGGTCAACCCAGGACCAACCAATAATTTTTTATTTCATTTTTTGCACTCCTTGAAAGTTTAACCGAGGATGGGACTAACCCAATGAGTTTGATGATGGGTGAGGTCAGCTAAGAAAAGCAAGCGATAAGAGTCAAGTGGGGTGAGTGTCGAACAAAATGAGCATCGAATATCGAGCGGGGAGCAACAAGCCAAGCGAGCATCAAGCGACGAGCGGCACGAGTGACCCAAAGCAAGTAAAGCGAGTGTCGAGTGGTGAGCGGAAAAGTTGTTTCTTTCGATTTTGGCAAATTGAAGACTAAGAGGACAAATAAGACAGAAGATAATGAATACTAGAGGAGGATGCCATTAGGAGCTGTTTATGTCTTTTTGGACACCGTGAGGACTCATCACACAAACATTTTCCCCCTTTGTAAATTATGACTATTGACGCTATAAAAGATATTAAAAATCTAAGTCATTAAAGAACAATGTAAAATTACTTGAACTCCTCACTAAAAAACTGTTTAATGTTGTTGACGCCGTTTATTTTAAAGTTTTCTCTGTATAAAAAAATTATAAGTAATATATATATGTTGGTCCAGGTTGGATCGACCCGGAACTCTCGGAATTGAGGACCAACCCACATAGTACTGGTCTAAGAATTCTAGGACCAAGGACCGACCTAATCTTCCTGAAAACCGGATCAAGATCGGTAGGGTTGGGCCGGTCCAGGGTTGACCCTGGACCAATGCTCACCCCTAATACCCACTCTTTTCCATATCCATCAAGACAAGGTTGCACATGATGGTGACGTTAATCACTCTAAGATTGGATACCACTTGCTTGACAACCACGATGATTTATATTCATACAAAAAGAAAATGTTGTCAAAAATACTATGCTAATAATTGCCGGCCGTCGAACTTGGGCATACATAACTTTCTAAATAAATAAAAAAAGGTTTCAATCTTAATTCCCTAACCTGAAAAAATAAAATAGATGGACAAATTAAATGAATAAAGTACGGTAATAAGGCTTACACCCAACGTTCAAGTGAAAATCAAAGTTTTGGAAATTAATCCCCAGCAACTTTCACATTCTCCATAAGTGAATTTACTTAGTATACTATTAAAGGACCTTAAACAACAACTACAATTGCAACATCTTATTGAGGGTTGTCTTAAAGTTTTGGCAATAATGCTTAAATTGTTGCCTTTACATTGAAAGTACTAATGTTTTCCTGTCAATTATATGATGATTCGGTCCTTTTCAAGGTGCGATAGATTGAACTTTACGCATACTTTAAACCTTGCCTTTTCTTCCTCTCTATTTACAATGAGTAAAATGTATATAATAGGTCAAATAACAAAGATTTCAGCCTCCTAGGTCTCTTGGAGAAATGCTAGAGCATTTGACAAGCATTTTAATATAAATTTCAATCAAATTTTGGCATTGGGAATGCTGAAAACCCAATACTACTTCCACCCAGCCTTCTGAAGTAGCATTTGCGGAATGCTGAAATTAGGATAAAAAAAAATTCTTTTCAAAACTGCCCTCACCAATTCTATAGTTTTCCAATTTCGCCCCTCTTTGTAATTGTTCATATTCTTCGTGTGAGGGCAGCCAACAAAGCTAAATCTAGCTGACGAAGGGCCAATGAAGCACTGGCTAGTGTCGCGTGGCCCTAGTAACCTCTACCAAGGGTCGCTTGGGTTGTGCGATCCTCACTGAGGGTCGCCCAAGGTTGTGAGTCCTCAAGCAACCCTTGCCTAGGTCACGCGACTCTTACTAGAGGTCCCTTGAGGTCGGGCGACCTTAACCGATGGCCAGCGGTGGTCATTGCCATTCATTGGCTCCGACAAAAGGTTTGGGTTCTTTTTAATAAAAAAAATATATAAAAACTAGGTTCAAAGCCCATTGCAAAAGTTTTTTTACCAATCACCACTTGAACTCAAAGTCTTTTTGCAAAGAGTTTTTACCGGACATAATTTGCATTTCTCCAAAGGGTTATGACTTTCAGCATTTGCATTTAAAGTTGAACTAGACCTACCCTCAACACCGCAAATGCATCTATTCAAATTTAGGCTTTGTTTTTTTCACATAAAATGAGCAATTTAAAAAATATTTTCTTAAAAATGATCGCATGTATCACTTGAAATAATTAATCAATAGAAAGTGTGTCGATTATTGACAATAATTTGTGTCTAAACATTTGCATAAATAATAAAAATATCTTTCATTCATTCATTTTTATAAGCGATATAAGCGACTATTTTTTGGAAAATTTATTTCAAATCACTCATTTTTTATAAAATAAACGGAGCCTTAAATTTGGGTTGAGTGACTTAATACTCAAATGTATTAGAAAACTTATTTCCAATCAGTGCTTCGATCGGCGAACTCACTCATATTTGTGAGTGAGTTCATAACTTGTAATCTACCATTTGTTACGAACATCACATTATTAGTCTCCTAAGAAGTAATCTACTGGTTAAATGCTTGTTCGGTGAATGTTTTCTCATGCGGGAAATATAGTCCTAAAAGTAAATGTGGGGATGACATTTGTACCTTAACAATTGATGAATGATCGGAGGAAGTTCCTACCAATTGGGAATGACGGAAAGAGCCCTAGTTTGTTGTTATATTTACTCAAAAAATACTCAAATCCAAACCCTAACTTTTACTCTCTCTCTCTCTCTACTTCGCTTTGGATTAACACCAAGTACCGGCACCAGAACACTATTGATAATTTAGTTTTGTTACTCAACGAAAAAATTATCCAAAAAGTAGTAAACTTATTATATGGTGATCAATTCAATCTTAAACCTTTTGTCAACTTATTAATTTAGCAATAAACCTTTCGATTGTACTAATTTAATCCTAAACCTTTTAACAAATCATTAATTTAATTCTCCCGGCTAATTTTGTCTGAAAATTATTGATGTAGTAACCTAGTTAGTGCCTGTCATTGACAGCCAACACTGATGTTGACAATTTTTTATATGTTAATTTTTTTCATTAAATTTTTTTATATTTTCTTTTCTTTTTACTCTTTTTATTGAGGGCCAAGCGCAATGACCTCCACTAGCCACTGAGCAAGGGTCGAAGGGGGTCACTGGCCCCAAAGCGAGGGTCGTGAAGCCCTTGCCGATCGTGGGTGAGGGTTGTGGCCCTTACTAGATTTGGTGAGGCTGTCCCAAGGCCCTGTGAACCACTGTAAGAACCTTACGTTGTGGCGACGGCACCAACGAGGGTTGCAATGCCCTCGCCAGATATAATGAGGCAAGGGTGTCATAGCCCCTACCTCCACAGTGAGGGTGAGCGAGGGCCATGACACCCTTGTTGTGGCTTGCAAGGGCTCACGACACCCTCATCGGCCACAACAAGGGCTGTGACCCTCTCCCGTGACTAATTAGGGCTTCGTGGCCCTCGCCTAAGGGCCAGCAGAGGTCACCAGCTCTCGACTAGCGATTGGTGGCCCCACTGACCCTTTGTAAAAAGGGAAAAATTAATAGAAATAAAAGGTAAGATAAAGTAAAATAAAAACTCCACAAAGAAATAGTCCAATTGATCAAAATGCACAATGAGGATCATATCCATATGATTTTGCACTTATCGACAAATATAACCTCTTTCATTGTTTAAAGTGGTTATACTATTATGGGTAATGAAGAATTTGTTATTCTTAACTCTTGGGTTCAAGAGTTCCTATATAACTTAAGTGACACAATAAATCTTTTTCTATTCTTTTATTAACTAATTTATGTATCGGATTCCATTTGTCCCATGGTTGGGAACTAATGATTGGCTATATCTACAAAGATTTTGGATTTTCTCACAATGATCAAATTATATTGGTCTTGTTTCTACTTTTCCAGTCATTGTTGATACAATTTTTAAATATTGGATCTTCCATTATTTAAATTGTGTATCTCCATCATTTGTAGTGATTTATCATTCAATAAATGATTGATCCAGCTATAATATTTGTTACTATTTAATAAAAAATTTGGAAACCTTTTTAAAAATTTAAAAATTTGCCTACATCAGTGCTGGCCGCGCTGCGTAGGACGGTTGGCGCTAAGTAAGTTATCATGTTAGTGATGTTCGGTCAAAAGTAATTGGAATGACTAAATTAGCAATTCGTTTAAAGGTTTGGGACAAATTGGTCTAATAAAAAGTTTATAACTAAAAGATAAGTTATCAAAATATTTATGATTGAAGTGATAAAAATAAAATATTTAGGATTAAGTTCACCGTCATACAATGAATTTAGATTTTTTGGACAATTTAAATAATTCAAAGTGTAAATCTAGGCATGCCTGCGCGTTGCACGTGTTGGGTATCTAGTTATTATTAGGCCCCAGTTACGACACGTCACGTTATCCAATCTGTAGTTTTGTAGTCCCATTACAACCCATCTAGCATCAGGTCCTTCCGGATGACCTCGCTATCTTTTGTCATCTCGAATTTGCATCATTATCTTAATATTATTATGGAAATACGACAATTCCAAACGGCACAAAAGGTTGAAAAAAAAAAAGCAAAAGACGAGAAGGCAAATGACACTAAGCCCTTTGCACCTGCTTCCACGCATGCCCATCGGCACATCGTTTCGGCTTCCGTCCTCCACCTCTCGGCCACGTTTCATGCACGTACATCCTCATGCGGAAACAGCTCTGAATCGCCGTCCTCTTCCCATATAACCTACGCACGCTTGTCGATCATTCCGATTCCAGTTCTTTATCATCAAAAACCAACCCAGAAACAAAGTGAACTAGAAAAGAGCAAGAAATGAGCCCAGAGAGAGACGCATCCGCGAGCATTCTCATGCTCCCATGGCTTGCTCACGGCCACATCTCTCCCTTCCTCGAGCTCTCCAAGCGATTCGCCGATAGAGGCATCCACATCTACTTCTGTTCCTCTCCCGTCAACCTTGCCTCTATCAAGCCAAAACTCGTAGGCACCACATACTTCAGCAAGATAGAACTCATCGAGCTTCATCTTCCTTCGCTGCCTGAAGTTCCGCCTCGCAACCACACCACGAAAACACTACCTCCACACCTCATGCCGACCCTCAAGAAGGCCTTCGACATGTCGAGCCCTGGCTTCGCCGATATCTTGAAGCTGCTCGACCCGGCTTTGGTCGTTTACGATTTCCTCCAGCCTTGGGCGCCAGCCATTGCCTCATCACTGGGCATCCCGGCGGTCGAGTTCTTGTGCACGAGTGCAACGATGTGCGCTTTTGTCAACCATGCTAACATGAAACCCGGCGACAAGTTCCCGTACCCCGGGATCTATCTTCACGATCATGAGGTCGATCAGTTTGCCAACTTGCTAGAGTGTTCTGCCAACGGGATCAAAGATCGCGATCGAGTGTTCCAGTGCTATGAACGTTCCAGGGACATGATCATGATCAAGAGCATGAGAAAAATCGAGGGAAAGTATATTGACTACCTGTCGTTCTTAATAGATAAGAGGGTAGTCCCAGTTGGCCCCCTTGTGGAGGATACTACGTTTGAAGATGGCGAAAAATCCGAAATTCTGGACTGGCTCGACAACAAGGAAGAGAAGTCGACCGTCTTCGTGTCGTTCGGGAGCGAGTACTTCCTCTCGAAGCAAGAGATGACAGAGATAGCTCACGGCTTGGAAGCCAGCAAGGTGAACTTCGTCTGGGTGGTGAGGTTTCACGACGGAGAGAGAGACGCAGCCGCCAACGGCGAATCCCACTTGCCAGAAGGTTTCCTCAAGAGAGTTGCGGGACGAGGCCTGGTCCTAGAAGGGTGGGCGCCACAAGCGGCGATACTACAACACTCCAGTGTCGGCGGGTTCGTGAGCCATTGCGGATGGAGCTCGGTGATGGAGAGCATGAGGTTCGGGGTCCCCATCATTGCGATGCCGATGCACCTGGACCAGCCTGTGAACGCGAGGGTGGTGGAGGAGGTGGGCGTCGGCGTGGAGGCGAGGAGGGACGAGACGGGGACGATCCGGAGCGCGGTGGTGGCGAGGAGCATAAGGAACGTCATCGTTGACAAAGCGGGGGAGAGAGTGAGGCAGAGGGCGACAGAGATGAGGGGGATAATGAGAAGGAAAGGTGATGAGGAGGTTGATGGGGCTGTGGACGAGCTATCGCGAGTGTGCAGGAAGAGGGATTGGTGTGAAGAGAATCATAAGATTTTAGTACCCAACTGATGATGATAGCTGTCCTGTTTTCGTGCACTTCGTCCATAAGATAAAATAAACTAAAGAAAAGCTAAGCATGTGGATAATAATCATTCCATTTCTAAAAATAATTTCTAGCTAGAAATAAATATTTTCATTTTTATTTCCCGAAGTTTACCTTGACTATATGATAATCTAAATGAATCTCAGGTGTGACAGCAACTACTATTGAACCTCGAACGGAGACATGTAGACAAGAAGGGTTCTCATAATAAAAATCCGTTTGATAGGCCTTTTTAAATATCTTCCTTTTATGCCCTTTTTCTATTTATCGTGCTCTAATTGTTCGTGAGATAAAACATCTTTAATCAGTTGAATTGAAAGCGTCAATGTGGAATCGTGCATCAACGTTGGCGACGTTGGCAGGCGGCCGGCGAGGACAGGCGACAAAAAGGATTTTTAGTTTTGTTTATGTTTTAAAAATAGAAAAGTAGAAAATTTTGCTTCTCATTTCTCTTTTAAATCTATTTCTTTTTAGCTGAATAATTGTCACTTATTGACTCACCCTTAGATGGAGAAGCAAGATGGTGTAAAGAGAATGCTAAGATACTGATGGCTTTAAGATTGGCTGGGGCTAAAAGAAGATTGGCAAACTTGAAAGCTGATAGCTTGAGTTTATTGACCAAGGGATAATGATACAAATGGTTATTGAACTTTTACTCGATGTGTAATGTGATCCCTAAATTTTTAATTTGTTCAATATAGTCAATGAATTTTTAATTGGTTCAAATATAATCTCTAAACTTTTTTATATATGTTCAATTTAGTCTATGAATTATATGGAAATGTTCAATACAATTCTTTCATTAATTCAAATTTAGGGATGATACTGAACATTTCATATAGTTTAAGGATTAAATTTAACATGTACCAAAAGTCCCGAACCGCATTGAACAATTTAAAAGTTCAGGGATGGCATTACACATTAGAATAAAGTTTAAGGATTATATTGAACAAATTAAAAATTCAAAAACCATATTGTAGATTGGACCAAAATTTAAGAACCATTTATGTCGTTTTTCCATTGATAAGAGAACGAGAGTGAGCTTTTGAAATTTGAACTGCTCTAAAAATGATATTGTTCATGTTATCCTAGAAAACTAAATACGCCCCATGTTATTTAGTTTTCTAGGAAAAGTGCACACCGCCCTTAGAAACAGGTGATGAGAATATAAGTACTTCACGCCTCTCCTAGCTAATTATCTGTAGCCTGTGACTTTGTCCATTATAACTAGCGGAAGAGCACATGCAAATTTGTCCTGAAGAACAGGAAGAGCATGATAAACATGTCCATAGCGAAACGAACATGATACATGCGTGGTCCGATCTACACTGAGGATGACATTGTTCCGGACATCTCGTATAAGGCCGATAGTGCACAATTGTGTAGAACACCGAATTATGCTCAGATGATGTCTAGTAAACTGCTGATCACGGATGTACTCGGGGGGTTTAAATTACTAGCCAGAGGCCATGTGGGGAACGATTTTCATTCCAAGTTGGGAAACTTCAGTTTTTGACCATGTAAAAAAGGTTTTGTTGATTTCGGCAACATTGAAAAAGAATGGTATGACATTCTGCTGGTAAAATCAAAACGTTCAGCAATAAACGTTGCATTGGAACTACAGATGTCCTCAAGGCCGATGAAATCTTATTATATTACAAACTCACATTAACATGGGAAAGTAAAGAGGATAATAGCGTAATTGTATTTAGAAAATTTCATTCTTACATGCTAGCTAGAAATTATAGTAATAATTTAGGAGGTGGACATCAAAATTTGAATGTTGGCTTTAGACTGCATAGTGTAGATAAATAACTGGTTTGTACTTCGTGGTGCCTTTAAAAAATAAATTAAAAAATCTCAATTAGGATTGTAAAATTTTCTTGATCAAGATTTTTCATTTTGCACTTACAAATTCAAACTGTTCTTTGATATATACGGATGAGCAAGCCTTATTCCTTATTATTAGTATTTTTTTTAATATGAGCAAGTTTTATACACATATATCACTTTCACCACATTGACGATAACTGATTGAACCTGTCAACAATGACAAGCACTTTTGAACAACTTGTATACCAAAAGTTGATTCTCGGTGGCACTCCGAAAGAAAGATATCACTCTTCTAAGTGCAAGTTATCTGGCTTCTTTGTCGAATAGAGTTAGTGTTGGATATGATCTATATAAGTCAACTCAATTATATCATTCAATCAGATATCTCTCAGGTGAAGCTTGTCACATGCACTAGAAGTTCCCAAGAGGCAAGTCATCTCAATTAAGTCTAATGTTTTTTTTTTTTGGTAAGTAATTAAGTCTAATGTTGCATCTTTGGCGGTTGAATAAAATCTATCTACCATTCTTCTTTTATGGCAATCATTGAATTCCATGTGCAATCCATCTTCCGCGATTATACAATTGGGAACTTGTTAAATGGATGTACAGAAGTCATTGAATATTTCTTGAATAGAGTTAGTGTTGGGTACAATATATATGAGTCAACTCAATTGTATTGTCTAATTAGATATCTCTCATGTGAAGTTTGTCACATGCACCAGTAGTTCCCAAGAGGCAAGTCACCTTAATTAAGTCTAATGTCACGTCTTTCGCGTCAGATTATAATCTATATACTATTATTCTTTAACGACAATCATTAAATTCCATGCTATTGACACCCGGATTTTTGTTGATGTTTTAAATATCCTTTTATTTGCAAAAATATACAAAATAAAAAGGTAAAAAAATATATATAATAAAAAATAGAAAAAAATTGAATAAATGAATAAAATAAAATGAAATGAAATGATCGTGCTAGCGCCCGTGATGCAAAGGAAAGGCGGGCGAGTGACCAGAGCCAATCAATGCTTGTTCATGAAATAACAGAAACGCCATCCGCTCATAACCATTCACCGCCGTCGCTAGCCTCGTCCTCAAAGAATAACAGACGCTCTGTTCGTAGGGCTTCGCAACGGGGACTCGTGGAAGCTCGTGGCATCTCCTTTGAGCGGGGGGGAGCTTCGGCCAGAGGAGGAAGCTTCGGCGCCATTGGAGAACCTCTTGCGCGACCGCCGATCATCACTCTGTCCACGACTGAGCGGAAGTCGCAGGCCTGATCCTTGGATGTGAAAGAAAGCTGTTCGTCGTCCGTTGAAAGCTTCGCCAGTGACTGCATGATGACTAAGACCCATCCTCGAACCGAGTGGGCTCCCGCTTGGCTTTATTACGTTCTGTAAATTTTTTGTTTGAGCGTTGAATGCCCGATGAATGTAGTCGAAGATGAGTTTGTTCTGTAGTAATTTATGTTGAGATGGACGTTGATGCATCTCGTCTAAGTGGAGCGCGGTAATGAAGTTGCTTTTGAAATCCATAGGCAATGGTGCATACTGTGTGTTCGATGATTTGCCTGAATGAAGTTCCAAAAATCGATGTTAGATTTCTGTCTAATGATTGATTGTTCACACATTATCGGAGCACGACTGAATCTGTGTCTTTGCTGGGTTTTCATGTGACTTTCTCGAAAACAATCAGTAGTCACCGACTCTACACCATCGCCGGATGTCTATTCCCTTTGTTGGAAACCTCACCCTCGCCAGCGAAGCCAGTGTGGTTCGAGGTCACCCAGTTAGGCTATTCTTTCCTTATATTAACATTTTTGTGCCTGTTTGTCTGATGGATGGCTGGTTTTAGAAATTTAGGATTCGTAGGTTTTTATTTCGTTTAATTTTGAGATTGCTAAAATGAGCGTCCGGGGTTGGTGGACGTCGGTCAGGACAGGTGATCGGCAGCCCGTGGTTGTCCAACAGTGATGTGTATGCTAGACACGACACGTATGGCGGTTGGTGTGTAGCTCGTAGCTCCGGTTCGGTTAAGTTGCAAGTTGAAGACACCGGAGATGGGCTGAGGTTGAAGACGATTGAATAAAAGGAGAAAATAGGGGTAAAAAACAGAAAAAGAGAAAAGGAATAAAAGAAATAAAAAGAAAGGGAAAAGAGAAAAAAAGAAAATCGAAGAAGAATGAAAAGGCTAGAAAAAATCAAGAGTGGGCTAGGGGCTGTTTTGTTGTGGGCTTGGTTCATTTAGAATTTGGGCCAAAGAAAAAATTAAAAAAGAAGAAAAGTGTTCATGGGCTTGTATAATTAATTCCCAACGGCTTTAGGGTCAGTCTGGTCTTTTAGCCTAATCTGATCTGATAGGGTTCGGGTCGGTTTAGTTGGGTCGAGTCTCTTCACCCGGTCCGAATTTCTTATATGTTAGTATTAAAAAATACTAATGATAATAAACTAAAAAACTAAAAAAATTAAAAAAAATCGAAAATAAAAAAATAAAAAATGATAAACAAAAATTAAAAGCTTTAGGTAATATTTAAAGCTTAGAAAATTCAGAAAACATTAAAAAATAAGAAAATCCAGAAAATAATAAAAAAAAATTTCAATAATCATTAACAAATTCGAAAAATTCTAAGAAAAAAAAAAGAAACATTCAACAAATTGGAATATCCCTAAAATTAAAAATCTTAAATTGGATGAGTCTCTATGGCTTTACAATAAGATTCTTTGTTTTGATTTTTCTTTTTCTTTTTAGAGACAATATTATATGCCCGCATGTTTTCTTTGTGATTTTATTTGGTTGCGCTTGTCAGTATCTTTGATGTTATTTCCCTATTCTACAATGGTTAGGACAAGTTTTAGATTTCTTTTGGATGGGCTAATATATGGTGTTAGTTAGCATAATCAAGTTAAGCATTGAAAGGGCATTAGTCTTAGGATTTGAGTCTAGAATCTTTGGTTGCGCAAAAAGTAAGATACCCCCCATATCTTATTGGCTAACCCCAAAATTGTTAGTGGTGACTCTTCAATCAAAATTTGCACAAGCTTAATTAATTCAAAAACTTGCACGCCTGATGTCATGCAAGGTATGGACTTAGAAGAGTCTGAGTCAATGAAAGGCCATCAGCCTAAAGTTGACAATACTCCTCGACCTAATAGTCTCTTTCCTTGTGAGGGGTTAGGTCACAACACATGTGTAATCCATTTTTTGCGATTCTACAATTAGAAACCCGTCAAATTAGTGTGCGGAATCACTAAGTATTTCTCGAATAGAGCTAGCTAGTGTTGGATACTATGAACATGAGTCAACTCAATTGTATCATCCAATCGAATATCCCCCATGTGAAACTCGTCACATGCACCAAAAGTTTCCAAGAGGCAAGTTGCCTTTATTAAGTTTAATGTCGCATCTTTAGTGGTGGAGTAGAATCTATTTACCATTCTACTTTTACAATAATCATTGGATTTCATGTGTAATCTATCTTTTGCAATTCTACAATTGAAAACCCATCAAATCAGCATGTGGAAGTCATTAAATATTTTTTAAACAGAGTTAGTGTTGGATACGATGTATATGAGTCAACTCAATTGTATCGTCGAATCAGATATCTCCCATGTGAAGCTTATCACATGCACCAGAAGTTCCCAAGAGGCAAGTCGCTTTGATTCAAGAGGCAAGTCGCTTTGATTAAGTCTAATGTCGTGTCTTTAGTAGTGGAGTAGAATCTGTCTACCATTATTCTTTTACAACGATTATTGAATTCCATGTGTAATCCATCTTTTGCAATTCTACAATTAGAAATTTGTCAAATTAGTGTATGGAAGTCAGAACCACATTAGTCTTGGATGCGGTGTATATGAGTAAACTCAATTGTATTGTCCAATCGAATATTAGCCCAACATGAAGTTTGTCACATGCACCAGAAGTTCCTAAATGGCAGTTACCTTGATTAAGTCTAATGTCATGTCTTTAGTGGTGGAGTAGAGTCTATTTAATATTCTTTTTTTTTTTACGACAATCATCAAATTTCATGTATAATCCATCTTTTGCCATTTTACAATTAGAAACCCCTTAAATCAATGTGTGGAAGTCATTCAATATTTCACAAACAAAGTTAGTATTAGATATGATATATATAAGTTAACTCAATTGTATTGTCCAATCAGTTATCTCCCATGTGATGCTTGTCACATGCACCATAAATTCCCAAGAGGCACGTTGTCTTGATTAAGTCTAATTTCGTGTCCTTGGCGGTAGAGTAGAATGAATTAACCTTTCTTCTTTTACGACAATCATTGAACTCCATGTGTAATCTATTTTTTGCGATTCTACAATTGGAAACCCATCAATTCAATGCATAGAAATCATTGAATATTTCTTGAATAGAGCTAATGTTGGATATGATGTATATGAGTTAACTCAATTGTATCATCCATTCAGATATCTCCCATGTGAAGCTTGTCACATGCACTAGAAGTCTTCAAGAGGCAAGTCGTCTTGATTAAGTCTAATGTCGCGTCTTTAGTGATGGAGTAGAATCTATCTACCATTCTTCTTTTACAACGATCATTGAATTCTCTGTGTAATCCATCTTTTGTGATTGTATGATTGAAAACTTGTCAAATCTGTGTGTGGGATTGTTAGATATCCTTGGCACGCATAAACCTCCACTTAAAATGCGACCATCTCTTTTCTTACTCTCCCTGGTTGAAACAACTGACGCGCAACATTAAATGCAGAATTTATTACCTCTTCTCTCTCTTCCCTTTTCTTTTGACAAAGAACTCATTCAAAATCCTTCCTCACGATCCCATCTCTTCTACAACTCTCTTCCCCTCCCTTGCGAGTCCCTTTGTCTGTTGCTCCCTTGGTCCCCCTTCTTCTTTGCATCCGTCCTCACAACCGTTGTTGCCTTTCCGGCTCTGTCTCCATAAATAGCCAACTAGCCTCTTGAACCCTTCTTCGTCTTCTACTTCTAGTTCAGTCCCGACTATCGGCCAGTTGCATCGCCAACAATTTTAAAGCGAAAGAGGCTTGCGAAGCTGGTTATTCTGGTGTTCGCACTGAAACTCAGGGTTCCGCTAACGCCAGCGACGGACGTGAATAATTTGTGGTAGAGGATAGAGAGTTGCCGGACTAGCGGGTTTCCTCGATTCTATTGGAAACCTATGTTTAACGTGGCTCGAACTTATCGTTGCGTCGGTGGCACTTAAGGGAATGACACGAACGTGGCTTGGTTGGGACATTGTGACGACAAGGCGTAGCGACTGTCAAGGCTTAACATCAAGGCGTAACGGTGGCAAGGATAAGGCGTAGTGAACGTGGAATATGGACGATATCTCCTTTTTTAAGAAATCTTGTGCCTTAATTGTTGAGATTATTCCTTTCAAAAGATGGAAAAAAAATTCTTTTGTTTTCCTTTTTTCCTTCATTGAGTAAACGGCCCTACACACTTGCCTTGTTAGTTTGCTTTTTTTCCTTATTCGATTTTCATATACACTTGATCGATGATTAGTCTATTATGTAAACTGCTAATATTTCAAATATTATAAGACTCAATTATTCTTTTTAATCATGTATCATTGGTGAAATTTCGGTTCGGTTTTAACTTGTGGAAGGCCAAAATATCAACTTCAACTACATTCCTTTCACTTTAGTGGCTCTTATTATAGCAGCATCACTAGCCCTCAAAATTTATGCGAAATGGAAGCGAATTCCAAATCCTTTTCAGCATTTTTGTATATAAGTCCCAAAATCCAGCTTAGTGATTCCGTCCTGCTTAGAAACACTTCCTCCCCAACATTAGGCAGGGAAGTTTTTCTGTAGATTCCTAACATTGAGAAAAGAAAAGCAAACATAAAAGAGAAAAAAAAAATAAAAGGACTCCAACCAAAAGAAAAGAAAATAAAGAAAAAAGGCTAGAATTGTTTTGCATCAAACATTTATCACGTGCAAACACAGGACCAGAAGATGATGAAATAGACAAAAACAAGTTTTAAGCCACATTATGTATCTTCATGCATGCATTTGTTGTCCGTAGTCCTCTCTGTCCTCTACCACAATATTCTTTGCGGCCATTACCGAGTCAGAGAACCCCAAAACTCACCAGAGCCATTGGAATAACCAGCGTGGCAAGCCTCTTTTATTTCAAAATTGTTGGCGGCATAACTGAGCCGAAAATCCGGACCGAACTAGAAGTAGAAGATGAAGAAGAGTCCAAGATAGGGGTGATCATGGTCCGGGTTGGGGCGGTCCGACACCTAACCCTAGGACCAACCCGCACAGTGCTGGTCCCCAATTTTTGGGACCGAGGACCAACCTGATCGAGTCTGGGACCGAGGACCGGACCGACCCTATAGGTTCGGTCCGGTCCCGAGTCAACTCGAGACCAGCCGATAATTTTTTTTATTTCATTTTTTTATTTCTTAAAAAGTAAAACTCATTAATTCAAATTACATATCAATCAACAATACGATGTTGAGCAACCAAACTATAAATATAAATACATATTCAACATAAATTTAAGATAAGGTGATCATAAAAATTTCACACTAGTTAAAAACAACAAACTATATAAATGATCGAGATTGCTAATAGAGATAAAGTGTTTTCATTGCTGAAGCATACTATAATTTTCTTGTTTTTGATTTGTCTTTGAATCATTCTTCCCTTCGGGAAATGGGATGAGATGGGAAGTTTAAGAGAAAAGAATTCTAGGCCAAAAAATGTTTTCTAGGCATCTTCTCCTGCAAGCATCTATTAATAATACTTGTAACACTATATGCAAAAACGATTCATACATTCAATCAAGCAAAGTCTAATCAACCAATAATTAAGCTTCACACCACTTGATAAGCACATCATCATAACAACAGCAATACTACTATTCGAAAACTTCTTCCATTTGACACAAACTCAAAAGCAAAGTGCAACTGAACAATTAAACCATAAGAAGTTCAAAATACTTAATATAAACCATGAATATACAACTTCACATTTTGTTAATTGTTAGATGATCGTTTCAGCTTCTGAATACCTGAAAACAAAACAAACAACACACATAATAAATACCTAACAAAATTTTTAAATTGAAATCACTATTAGTGCCGATGGAACATCTCACCATTTATGGTCATTCAACTTCAACATACAAACTCTATTTACTAATGGTAATCTCTTTGGTAAAACAATCCATATCTAAATTCGTTCATTAGATATACAAAAGAATTAACAAGTAAAAAGAAATAAGCATGATTTAAGCTTACCAATTCAAACTTTTTGGCATTTTCAATGGACTTTTCAACATTAATAGGCACATGAGCAGCTCTCAACCAATCTTGAGTACAAATTAAAGCTTCCACCACTTTAGGGGTCAATGAACTTCTAAAACCATCAAGCACCCGGCCTGAAGTACTAAAAGCCGACTCTGAAGCAACAGTAGTCACGGGAATAGATAAAACATCCTGAGCCATCAAAGATAGAATTTTATACTTCGAACCAGTACTTTTCCACCACATCAAAATATCAAGATCAGGAATATCTTTAGAATCCTCTTCAAGATACCGTTCAAGCTCTGATTTGTTGTCATCACGCCCTCTTTTCTTTTGATGGAAAAAGTTTTTTCTCCAAGCTTTGATGTTAATCTTGTCATTTCCATCATTTCCATCGGTATTGGAAGCACTGCTACTTTCAGTAATCATAGTTTGACCACCCAAATATTGGTTACCATGACCAAGAAAAGATTGTTCATAAAATGCATACAAACGCTCCAACATGTACTTCACCTTATTATGCATCTCATCAATTTTTGCGTCATCATCATAAATTTGCTCATAACAATACTTCACATAATGCAACTTTTTGTAGGATCTAATGCCACCACAATCAAAACCATCATATTTACTTTATCCAAACTTCCATAATATTTATCAAACTTCTCCTTCATCTTTGTACCCATAGTTCTAAGCTTAGGATCCAAAGCATTACTCGCATCTTTCAAATATTTGTACAAAAAAGTTATCCCCTCAAAATAATCATTCGAAGTAATATATAAACTCCCTGACATTTGAGTGGTGGCATCATAAAACCGTTTCAGGAATTTGGAAAGAATAATGGCATTTTCCCAATCTTCATTTTTAGGAGAATCATAATTAAGCTCAATTTCGAAAGACAAATCTTCCGCCATCCTTTCAAAAGCTTTCTAAACTTTATGGCTGTGTTTAACATGAAATAAGTGGAGTTCCATCTAGTGGCAACATCTAGACAAACCGAACCCTTGTAAGTAATCCTTTCAACCTCAATGCAAGATTGGAAAGCTTTAGCTCTCATGGGAGAACTCCTCACATATCTAACAACATTTCAAATACGAGCAATAGAATCACATACCTCAGACAAGCCATCTTTGATAATCAAGTTTAATATATGCGCAGTGCACCTCATGTATAAAGCATCACCAGCTAAAACCAATGACCTGTCTCTTGAAAATTTATCTTTCAAATAATTAATGGCAACATCATTTGCACTAGCATTATCCACTGTGATTGTAGAAACATTTTTTTCTATTCCCCAATCATAGATGCATTTTTCAACTACTTTCTCATTCTCCCTACCCTTGTGACTATGTATCACCACAAAATTGATAATTCTTTTATGCAATTTCCAGTCTTCATCAATGAAATGCCCAGTAAGACATAAATAGTTTAGATTTTGAATGGAAGTCCATGTATCAATCGTCAATGCAATCCTTGACCTAAGCTTACCAAAGTAATTTTTCAAACAACTTCTTTCACTCATATACAATTTCATGCAATCTCTAGCCACTGTAAATCGAGATAAATGTGTGAAGAGAGGTTGTAACTCAGTGACAAAATCACGAAACCTAACACGCTCAACTATAGAAAATGGTTGTTCATTGAGGATGATCATCCGAGCAAGCATGTGCCTACACCGATCTTGATCAAATTTCCATGTTGCTAAGACATTACCACTAGTGGCATCAGTACCAGTATCTCCCCCTATCTTGCAGGCACATTTACATCACGTGGTACAAACAACTTTTGCTTCTTATTTATATTAGGAGGATACTTGTTGCACCTTTTCAAGTGCTTCAACATTGTTGAAGTACCACTATTAACAGCATATGCATACTCCTTCCCACAATGAATGCATTTTACCATACATGTTTTTTTGGTCTTCTCATCTATAATTCACAAAACCCAACATGCTCAACTATAGAAAATGGTTGTTCATCGAGGATGATCATCTGAGCAAGCATGTGCCTACCCGATCTTGATCAAATTTCCATGTTGCTAAGACATTACCACTAGTGGCATCAATACCGGTATCTCTCCCTGTCTTGCAGGCACATTTCCACCACGTGGTACAAACAACCTTTGCTTCTTATCTATATTAGGAGGATACTTGTTGCACCTTTTCAAGTGCTTCAACATTGTTGAAGTACCACTATTAACAGCATATGCATACTCCTTCCCACAATGAATGCATTTTACCATACATGTTTTTTTTTTTGGTCTTCTCATCTATAATTCTCGAAAAATTATCCCACACAATAGATTTATCCATTTTTCGCTTCTTACAAAGAGGAGGATGACTAGTAGATAACTCAGTCAACTCTTTTAAGTGTTCTTCACATCCATGGCTAGGCGATTCCATTATGGGACTCATCTCGTAACATCCCTCCACTTCAGTTGACATGTTACCTGAATTCATCAAGTTCACATAAATATTTAAGTACTAGCATGTAAACTTTAGCATTTATTATCTGTACTTCATGATTTGCTAAAGTAGTAGCAACCATCAGCAACCATAAGCCAATTTCACTTGAACATAACTTAAGAGAATGCAATCAATCAGCATCACATATTATCAGACAAGCAGAAATAAGAAATCACAGTTTGCCATCACTAATTAAGTCAAAAGTTGAAACCCATATTCCCCAGTGCTATCATATAACATGGCTATTATACCAATAAATTCATCAACAAACAGATTTCCCTATACTAGATGCTTATAGAGAATAATATTCTTGCTGAATGGATCTAGTAAAGGATGCTGTAAAAAAAAATGACCGTTTTTATATTCTAAGAAATATCTTCAAATGCAACAATTTTTTTTTCCATATTTCAAGATGCTATTGCATAATTCTGTTTCCAGAATCAAAGTAAGGGCCAACACAACATAAGGAAAAAGGCTCAGTGGATGTCATGATTGCTGCAGATGCAGCTCCTATTACACACTTAGTCGAGGGGAGGATGACCTCCCCAAATTATTTGCACAAAACAACACCATGCCATCTGTTTGTTATAGTTGTAGCAATGTTATGGTTTTTCTATGAAGTGGTGTAACTTGTGTGCTTCGCAATATATGGTTGCAGCACTTCAAAACTAGGTGAGGCAATTTCCTAAAAGCTGCAACAAGTTGTTGCAGTTTGAGGGTGCTTCACTCGTGGGGAGTTTATCAATCACCCAACAAAAATTACAAAACCACTTTTCCTAGTTGTAATTGCTGTAGGAAGCTGTACCAAACAAGCATTCAATTGGAAAGTATGCATTAAAAGTCACATATAAACTAAGCCCCTAGTGTTGGCTTTGAATAGCACTTGCACTACAGTTACAATAAAGTGTGTAACACTAGGGATACAAAATGTTTGCAAGGAATGTAGATGAAAGCTTATGTGGCTCAACTCCACCAAGCTTATGGTTTCAATCACTCTATTTATAATCCAAACATATGTTCAAGCATATTATTTAACCACCAGCTCAACTCCACTTAGATCCCTGTCCCCCAAACTGATGTAATAAGAAATATTTGAAGGCAAAAACTTTTACTTTGTCATGGGTAGCTGTCTCAATTCATGAAGTCTAGTTCATGGAAAATGCAACTCACTAAATTTAACTCTGCTCATTGTTGAGCAACCATTCCAGAATTTATCGTGCATACCGCAGCCCATCAACCGAACAGAAGTTTCAAGAGGATCCTGTCCCTTTCGTGGAGTTAACAAGAATCACGCGGTGATCCAGTTCTAACTAAACCCCCCAGCACACGCAGGCACAAAAATTTGAGAAACCCGACACTACTATGCAGAGTTGCCAGCTCCATGAATGTATTTTGACCATATTCGAGCAACGGTAGAGCTCAATCACCTCAATCAAGCATCTACCCTACTTCTTAAACCAATCTAATTTCCCACCACCCATCTAGCAAAAATCAAGAACATACATGAGCTTGAAGCTCTAAAATCAAGCAAAAAATGAAACTTACTGGTCGAGTTATGTTTGTAAAGGTGAGCGAACATGGGCGAGCCGCGAGGCGAGCGACGAATGGCAAGTGTAGTTCACGAGCAAAGAGGGTTTCTAATTGGGGCTTTTATTTTCTTCTGATTTACTCGGCAAAGAGTGCGGCCGGCTAAGAGAGGCAAGCAGCGGGACCGTTAAGCGGCGAGCGGCACGGGCGTTGAGCGAGGCAAGCGGCAAGTGGCAAGTGGCCAACGGTGGCAAGCGGCCAACGGCAAGCAGCACAAGCGTCGAGAGAGGCAAGAGTCCAACGGCCAGCCCCGAGCGGTGAGCAAGTCGAGCGGCCAGCGGAGAACGACGAGCAATGAGCCACGAGCGGGTGAGTGTGCACGGTGAATAAGGCAAGTTTGCTCTTGCTCACGAGGGAGAGTTTCGTTTTTAAGTGAAAAATGAACAGGATAAAGAGGGAAGAATAAGACAAGAGGCTAAGGACATTTTAAGCCATTTCACAACACTATTCACACCATTTCACGGCATCATTCACGTCGTCATTCAAGCTGTTCAAGTGAAGAACGCTGGCTGGGTTTGCTATTTATAAGAAAAATATTAAAAAATATTATATATTAAATATCTAAAATATATTATATATAAATATACTTTATCAGGGTTGGTCCGGGTTGGACCGACCCTAAACTTCCAAGATCGAGGACCAACGCGCACAGTACCGGTCCTAGAATCTTAGGACCAAGGACCGATCCTATCCCCTTGGAAACAGGACCATGACCAGCAGGGTTGGGCCGGTCCAGGGTCGACCCTAGACCGCTGCTCACCCCTAGTTCGAGAGGTTAGTCAACGGTTTATGGAGCTAGAGTTGAAAAGGTGATGATGGCGACGAGGACGAACGCAAAGAAGAAGGGTGAGCAAGGGAGGGATAAATAAAAGGACTCGTGAAGGAGGGAAATAGAGTTGCAGAAGAGAGGGGATCGTGAGGGAGGACTTTGAATGATTTCTTTGTCAAAGAGAATGGGAGGGAGAGAAGAGGCAATAAATTCTACATTTAATGTTGCGTGAAGAGAGAGAAAAGAGAGCCTCCCAAGTTCAATTTTTTAATTCCTCATCAAGCGATGTGGGTCGCATTTTAAGTGAAGCCACGTAAGTTTATGCATGCCGGCAAGTAGGTAACATGGTGGTTTGAAATCATTGATGTAACATCCTCAATCCCACTCCAATCTTCGAAACGAGATTACAACAATTGCCAATATTTGGAATGGGATTATAACGGGGATCAATAGACTACGGAAAAGTCAATAAAGCTACTTGAGGACAAAAACTTGATTTTGCATTAGCGGATTGCAGAAATTCGGAAAAGCGGAAATGGACTGTGGACAAGAACACACGTGGGCCCAATGGGCCTCATGCCCAAGCATGGGTGGCCCAAGGAGGTTCATGGACCATTCCAACCACTTTTGGTCCCCGTAGGATTTCATAATTATGACTTCATATGCTTGAATAGCAATGTGCCTTTGTAATTACCATCCTACTCCTTCTAGAAGCATTAAACAAATGAGACAAATAATGACAAGCATGAAGAGGAGGGGCCACCCAAGTAGAGAGAAGAGAGAGAGCGAGATATCATCCTAAATCCTCATATGTGCATATCCAAGCATTAATTACCTTGGATCGGCTATCTTTGATAGCCTTCTTCTCCAAGTATTTGTATGGGTATGAGGGTTTTGGGGATTGTGTTAGTACAATCTCATTAATTGCATATCTTTCATATTCTCTCTATCTCTCTGTCTTTGTCTCTGTCTTTGTCTCTCTCTCTCTCTCTCTCTCTTCCTACCTCATTCGGCCACTTCCTTTTTCTCTCTCGCTTCTTTTACTTTCTTTTATTCTTTCATTTCCCTCAATCTCTCTCTTTCCCTTTGCACTAAACCCCCATGCCTCCATTCCTCCCTCATTTCATACCCATTTCTCTCTCACTATCCTCTTTAGATCTCACTTGTCGGCAACCATTCACTGCCCACCATTCAAGCCCGCCGTTCCCATGCTGCCATCCTCCCTACCTTCCCAAGCTTTAGTCATGAGCTGTGACTATCCAACCCTCATGCTACCTCTTCCTCTCTCTTTTTTCCTTCGGTTGAACCACCGCAAACCACCAAAGACCCGCTTGCCCCTTGTCGTGGCCGTTTATAGCCCTTGTCGTGGGCTGTTTGATGATTGTTTAGCCACCACCATGCACCCCCGCCACCGTCAACCCCTTTTGTCATCGTCGCTGTTGGAGAAAACTTCCTTATTTGTTTTGATGCTGACAAAACGTTTTCATCAGTCTAGTCTGAAGACTTGCAGACTCTTTCGACAAAGTCTAAAGACCGCCAGACTGCTAGACTCAAGATGTAAAGTCTGCCCTCATTGACAGTTTCTAGACCGACAAAGAAGATTTATCCAGATTCGAGTATTTCTTTAAGGATTTGATTTAAGCGGTTTAAGAAGATCTCACGGTTGGAGATAGCGTCTCAAGATCTATTATTCGTTTTGAATTTAATTTGAGTAATTAGGATCCGTTGATTAGAGAAGTGTACTTGGAAGGTTCTACTTATGGAAACCTAGATCCTGATTGTATGGGCGAGCAGGATTGGTGGGCTATCTTCACATTCCTTAAGTAACTCGAGATCTCCCTAATTGATTTTGTCCAACGAGTAGATTGGAAGAACTCCTTTGGAAGGTGCCAACGGTTGTGAAGGCATGGAGGAGTATATAAGGAAGATGCTCTGGTTATTTGAGAGTGTGCGCGATAGATAAATTCCAAAGTCTGAAGCTTCTTGTTCTTTGTCGATTCAATTGTTGAGCGTAAACTTGTACTCAAAAGAGAGTTTATACATTTATGAGCCTTGAGGAAGTGTAGTAGAGTCTCTACATTATGGAATTAAGGAAGTGATACTATAACAACTCTTTTGATTCATAGTGGAATCCAGCCGGTGGGGCTGTCGGTGCGGGAGAATGGACGTAGGCTTGGTTTAAGCCGAACCACTATAAACCTTGTGTTCTTATTCTCTTCCTTAAACTCTTTTACTTTGTTCGTAACTCTATTTGATTGTTAAAGTCCAATTTCCTTTTCAAAGTCTTTTGCCAAACAGACTCGAGTTAAAAGCAAAATTTATATTCTACTTTGCAAAAATTGTTTTCGCACCTATTCACCCCCTCTAGGTGCTCGTACTAGCATTCACAATTGGTATCAGAGCTTGTGTACTAATTTAAATTGAAGTGTTTTTACTTCAGAGTTAACGATCCATGGCTAGTATGTTGGCTCCAAGTCTGGTTGAAGGGTAAAGCAACACAAGACCGCCTTATTTTGATGGAAAGGAATACAACATATGGAAACAAGATGAAGGCATTCCTAAGATCTAAAGATCCTCTGGAATGGGACGTGGTAGACAAAGGAATCATTCCTAAAGCTACAACAGTCTCGAAAGAGGAAAAGAAGCTGTTGAGTCCGGCGAGATGACTCAAGAAGAGATAACCAAGAGACAAGCTCTCGATGCAAAAGCAATTTATTCCTTATATTGTGCATTATCTCCTACTGAATATAACAGGATATCTTCTTGTGAAACAGCTAAAATAGTCTGGGATAGGTTGCACATCACCTATGAAGGAATCGATCGAGTGAAAGAAACCAGAATTAATATTCTGCTCGGTCAATATGAAGCCTTCAAGATGAAACCAAGAGAATCTATCACTGACATGTTTAGTCGTTTTACAGAAATCGTGAATGGTCTTGAGTATCAAGGTCAACCAATCTCTGGACCCATGAAGGTTAACAAACTGCTGCGTGGACTTTCCAAAGATTGGAATCACGTAAAGACCTCAATAAGGGAGACAAAAAGGATCATGCCACTCTCTGTTGACGAATTAGTTGGCACTCTTCAGTCTTATGAAGTGGAGTAAATCAATGAAGATGAAGATCACAAAGGTAAAAAATCTATTGCTTTAAAATTTAATGATGACTCTGACGTTACAGATTCTAAAGATGATATGGACGATGAAGAGCTTGCTCTCATGATAAGAAAGTTTAGAGAACTGAACAAAAGGGGAAGAAGATTCAATTGGAAGAAACAAAGCTCTCAAAAGTTTCAAAACAAATCAGCAAAGGACGATGAATCCAATAAAGATGTGATTTGTTTTGAATGCAAGAAAAAGGGACACATCAGACCCAACTGTCCTTTACTAAAGGAAAAGAAAGGAAAAGCTGAGAAATATAGAAAGGCTCTCAAAGCAAAAACTTGGAGTGATACCGAATGCGAAGAGAGTGATGATGATTATGTCAATATTTGTCTAATGGTACAATCAGAATCAGATTCAAACTCGTGACGGACTCGGACTCGAGACAGACTCGAGACGGTGAAATCAAAGTAAGTACTTTTAAAATTCCTACTAAAGTCTCTAAATATATTGATGAACTGTGTCTTAGTCTCAAAACCTCTCTCAAGAGGATTTCTGAACTAAAAAGGGAAAATTCTGCATTCAAGCAACAAGAGTTTGTTTGGAAAGAAAAGGTCGAAAATTTAAATAAAAGTGTTATTACCTTGAAAGAAAATGCAGAATCTCTTTCTAAAGAAAATGAACTCTTGAAAAATGATATTTCAAGCATCTCAAAAAGGTTTTCAATAGGATCTGAGAAATTGGAAAAGATTCTTTTAGCGTAAGGACCTTACTTTAACAAATCAGGCTTAGGAATGACTGTTGAAACCATTCCTCTAATTGATTTTCCAAAAGTAAATGAAAGAATCAAACAAATACCTACAAAAGACTTTTATAGAAATCATTTTCAAAAAGTCTTTGTAAAAACTGTAGGCCAAAGTGCTCTTAAATGTTCTAAGTGTAATAGCTCAGAACATTTTGAGAAAGAATGTCCTATGGTTTGGAAACTGTTAAGAAGGCTTGAGCAAAGGCGTATATTGCACTAACTCCATTGGACCCAAAAAAGTATGGGTACCAAAGAAAGCTTGAGTTTTCTTTTTAAATACAGCTCACTATCAAGAAAAAAGTCAAATGGTACTTGGATAGTGGATGCTCAAGATATATGACAGGAGACTCAAGTTGTTTCATAAAGCTTATGCAAGTTAATGGTGGAAATGTTTCATTTGGAGGAAATAGTAAAGGCAGAATTGTCGGATGCGGAACAGTAAAGATTGGAAGTCTCACAATCAGCAACGTTTCTTTAGTAGAAGGACTCAACTACAACTTGCTGAGTATCAGCCAACTGTGCGATACAGGTTTCAAAATTAACTTTCAAGAAAGAATATGTTCAGGAACCAGCAAAGACTCCTCTCAGACTTTCACGGGACGAAGACATGGGAACATCTATCTTCTGGACATCAAACTAGAAAAATCCCAATGTCTAATTTCAATTCAAGAGGAAGCTAATCTCTAGCATAGAAAACTTGGTCACATCAACATGAAGTAAATAGCCAAGATCTCTGCAAAGAAGCTTGTTTGTGGACTACCCAATCTGACATACCAAAAATCCGATCTATGCACACCATACGTGTTGGGAAAACAGGTAAGAAGTTCTTTCAAACCAATAAATCAAGTTTCCACTAATCGTGTGCTGCAACTCTTGCATATGGATCTCTTTGGATCAACCAGAACTCAGAGCATTGGTGGTAAGAAATATTGCCTAGCAATAGTAGATGATTACTCACGATTTACTTGGGTATATTTCTTGGTAAGTAAGTCTGAAACTTTTTCTTATTTTATAAAATTTGCTAAGAAAGTACAAAATGAGAAAGGGTATGTTATTTCTTGTATACGGATAGATCATGGAGGTGAGTTTGAAAATCAAGATTTTGCTAAATTCGTGATGAATCTGGTTTTCAGCATGTGTTCTCCTCTCCATACACTCCGAACATAATGGAGTTGTGGAAAGGAAGAATAGATCGTTGCAAGAAATGGCTAGAACTCTTTTAATTGAAAGCAACATTTCTTCTCGTTTTTTGAAGCGGTTTCTACAGCATGTTATATTATTAATAGAATTTTCTTAAGGCCTATTATGGAGAAAACTCCTATGAATTGTTCAAAGGTAAGAAGCCAATTGTTTCCTATTTTCATGTGTTTGGTTGCAAATGTTTTATATTGAAAAATGCAAATGATCGAATTGGTAAGTTTGAAGAAAAATCAGATGAAGGTATTTTCCTTGGATATTCAACCACCACAAAGCTTACGAGTTTACAACAAAAAGACTCAATCGGTGGAGGAATCAATGAATGTTAAATTTCAAGACTTCATACAAATTCAATCAATTCGAGACTCAACTTTGAAGAATCGAAACTGCTCAGACTTACAAAGTCTAAATCCCCGAAGTAGCTCGAGACTTCAGAAGACCAACAAAGAACGATCATTGAAGAATCAGATGAAGAAAAAGATTAGTCTGTCAGACCAATCAGCAACTGGAAGCACAAGTCTTGTCATCCCAAAGAACTTATAATTGGCAACATTGATGAAGGAATCCGTCCAAGATCCAAAAGGCATGAAGAGTCTAGTGCTATGGCTCTTATTTCTGAAATAGAACCCAAGAGCATAGAAGAAGCTTTAACTGATAAAAGTTGGATTGAAGCTATGCGAGAAGAACTCAGGCAATTCAATATTAACGATGTCTAGGAATTGACTCCTAAACCAAAAGGTAAATCTGTTATTGGAGCTAAATGGGTTTTCAGGAACAAGATGGATGAAAAAGGAAAAGTTATAAGGAACAAAGCAAGACTCGTGGCCAAAGGATATACGCAAGAAGAAGGGATAGACTATGATGAGACTTACGCACCAATAGCAAGGTTAGAAGCAATTAGATTATTACTTACTTTTGCTTGTCATAAGAATTTCAGGTTATTCCAAATGGACGTCAAAAGTGCATTCTTAAATGGATTTATCCAAGAGGAAGTCTACGTGGAAAACCTCCCGGACTTGAAGACCCAAGGAAGCCAGACTCTGTATTTAGACTAAAAAAGGCGCTATATGGTTTAAAGCAAGCACCTCGAGCTTGGTACGACAAGTTAAGTAAGTTTTTAATCCAAAATGGCTTTGTTAAATGTAAGTAGACACTACCTTATTTATTAAAAAGAAAGTAAAAACTTTTTACATGTACAAATCTATGTTGATGATATTATTTTTGGATCACCTAACAAAAATCTTTGCAAGAAATTTTCTATGTCAATGCAAGATGAATTTGAGATGAGCATGATGGGTGAACTATCATTCTTCCTTGGACTACAAGTAAAACAATTGAAGGAAGGGACTTTCATTCACCAAGAAAAATATGCTAAAGAACTTGTTAAAAAGTTCGGTTTGGAGAATTGCAAAAAGATGATATACCAATGTCAAGTTCTTGAAGCTGGACAAAGATGAAGGAGGAAAGAAAGTTGACCAAAAGCTATATAGGAGTATCATTGGTTCACTTCTTTATCTTACGCTTCTAGACGACATTTTGTTTAGTGTTTGTATTTGTGCAGATTTCAATCAGATCCCAAATAATCTCATCTAAGTGCTGCAAAACGCATCATGAAATACGTTGCAACAACCTCCAAGTTGGGTCTCTGGTATCCTAAAGAAGGAGATCTTACCCTCCTTGGCTATTCAAACGCAGACCTAGTAGGATGCAGAGTTGATAGAAAGAGCACCTCAGGCACTTGTCAATTGCTTGGTAACGGGATAGTATCTTGGTTTTCGAGGAAGCAAAGCACGTAGCTCTTTCAACAACGAAGCGAGAATATGTGGCTCTTGGAAGTTGTTGTTCTCAAATCTTATGGATAAAACAACAGCTAAGAGACTTTGGAATCGAAGATTCATGCACCGAGATCAAATGTGACAACACCAGCGCAATTAATCTCACCAAGAATCCAATTCTTCATTCAAGAGCTTATGCTTCGACATCATTTTATTAGAAACCATGTTCAAAATGGAGAAGTATTGATTCAATTCATTGACTCAAAGAATCGGCTGGCGGACATCTTTACTAAGCCCTTTGGAGAAAAGTCAATTTGAGTCTATTCGATCCAGACTTAATATCTTAAAGTACGAAGAGGTTCGAGACTTAGGGACAAAAGTCTAAAGATGCTTTGAGACTCGGGAGATCAAGATCCACTACGTAAGTTATTTCTGTTTTGGAAATTTATCTTTCGGACAAAATCTCGAAAAGGTACATTCATCTATTAATCTGTAATTGATTGTTGTTATCTTTCCATGTTTTCGTAATTATAGCAATCATTCATTTTCGAAAAAGAAGTTATCTTTTTTACAGTTATATATTTTTCAAAAAGGCAGTTATTTTTGAAAAGGCATTTTTTATTTTCCATTTACGGCGATTCGTATACCCTGTTTCGATCGCCTTATATACGATTGTCTTCTTCACAAACCCTAGAAGCACCTGAGAACATCACTTTCTCACTTTTACTCTCTAGTTTAATCTTCAAAGTTTGCATCTTTCTCGCGAATCGAGTTTGGAATCTCCTAAAGACTGTGATAATGGCTTCCCAAAGAAAGTTCTCTCGGATCGCAAGCAGGGGACCACCGCCTTTGCATGAGGGTCCTACGCACTTTGACCTTGCCGAGGAAGAAGAATCTCCAAGGCAACAGCAAAGCCCACAACATTCTCAACCGCGCCACACTTCCTAGGCTAGACCACAACAACAAGCGGAGGAAGAAATCGTCGTGGATGCCGAACCTGTAAGATCTCAAAAGCCTGCTTTTACCTTCAAACTCTACTCTGCTTTAAAGGAAGGAGGTTCTGTTTTGAGTTTCATTGATGAATTCTTGATAGAAAAGGGGTACCGGAATGAAACCCACTTTTTATGAACGATGGAACGTTTGGGAATCACACCCGGGTTCGGCGAGATAGAGCCTTTGCAAATATTCCAAGCAATCCACGTGTTAGTGGACATAGTCAACCCGATGGAAATGATGATGAAAAGATGTTCACTAATTTTAAGTCTAAAATGGGTATTGCTATGAATATTCGAAGCAAAAGGACAGATCTGTTTCGTTATGAGGAACACAAGCGACTTTACTCTAAGTTGCTGAAGCGAGGGGTGATGAACCCAAGGAGTGTAGACTTTGATTTTCTCGACTCTCTGAATGTGAATTTGTGGGAGAAATTTGCCTTACTTCAACTTGATCGATTTTGCTCTAAGACGACAGTGGCTCATCCAGAACTTACTGCATATTTCTATTCAAATCTAAGCTTTTTGGATGCGAATAGATTCTCTTTCAGTGTTAGAGATCAAGATTATGTAGTTGATATGGACACTCTGGCCGATATGATTGGAGTAGAAAGAGGGGAGTCTCAATCAATCGGTGTGTCTATTGGTCGTACAACGGTAGAGCTTGTTCGGGATGGGATGGCAGAAGGTCGAATTTTGTACGTGAGGTTGAATTACTCAAATGTCTTGCTTCACAAGATTGTGATCAACCGTCTTAGACTCAAATCGACTTCGAAGACTGACGTTTCAAATTCAGAAGCAAAGCTGATGTATGCTATCAACGCTGGCAAAAATTCTCTCTACCACACACTATAATGTTTCACATGTACAGATCGGTGGTGAAGGACAAGGGCCAACTTCCTTATTCAGCACTTGTTTCTAAGCTATTCAGACATCTTAATATTCAGCCGCCCAATATTCTGTGTTCGATCGTGTGATCAAATGGTGGTGGGACTGAAGATGGTTTCCAAAATGCGTCTAAAAGAGCTAAACAAGGCTTTGGAGTGATTTAAGGAGAAAACTCCTATCAAGACTCATCAAGTCTCTACGGCTGCAAAACGAAAAGGAAAGGAGCCCATGATAGCTCCATCCAAGAAAAGAAGAGCACTCATCTTGCAGGATGAAGAAGATGAGGAAGATGTCACCATTTCAGCTCTTGCTTTAAGCAATCTTCAGCATTTTGTTCCAGAGACAGAGGAGAGAGAGGATCAAGATAGAGAAGAGGAAGAGCAGAGGGATGAAGAGAGAGAATCAATGAGGAAAGAGTCAGAGGAAGAAAGAACTCCAGAAGAGGAGGAGCGAAGAGAACCGGAGCATCTTGAAGATGAGACAGAGCATGAAGAGTACTTCTCTCCACCTGAAGGCACTAAAACAGGGGGAGCTGCTTGAGAAAAGAGGTACCTCTTCAATTGCTTTTACTAGTGAAGATGTTAGTCGTTCACCTACAGAACCAGAAGATGTTTATGCATCTCAATTTCCTGAGGAAGGTCATGAGGTTTCATCTCCAAATCTGGGTGTTCATGCTAATATGTCATCATCTGCCAATACTCCTCAAACTGATCATGCTAAGGCAAGCACTTAGACTGATAACTCGGCAGACTTTCGACGAGTGCTTGATGTTCTTATGGAGATGCGAGGTCAGATTTATGCCCTGGGATATGAAGTTCAGAATCTGCAAAATGCCAGTCAAGCCTCTTCAGTTTCTTTGAATGATCAAATACAGACTCTTACTCTTCAAGTTCAAGCCACTGCCAAGAGTCACTAGGTAGAACAACTAAAGGAGGATTTGAAAAAGTTGGAAGAGACTGTCCAGTCGATGGGAGATTTCTAGCTTGTTCACATTCCAAGACAATCCTAATTTTATTCTCTTTTCATTTATTCCTTTTTAATGATGACAAAAAGGGGGAGAAGCTGAGTGTAGATTTGACTTCATTTGACTTCTGTTTATTTTTGTTCGATTTATTTTTGTTCAACTTTACTTTTGTTTGGGTGTGACTGATTTGGATTTGGATTGATTGCTTAATGCTTGCTTGCAGTATTTTAAGTGTTGATGGTATTCATGGCAAAGATAGTTGTTTTTGCAGGACTAACACATTTCCTGTGGATGCATATTCAATATTATCTTTATCCTAATCCATTTATCTTTTATGAGATATCCATGTTTACTTAAGTATTGTCTTGCAACTCAAAAATATCAAATCTGCTGGAAAGTTTTGTCACCATCAAAAAGGGGAGATTGTTGGAGAAAACTTCCTTATTTGTTTTGATCTTCGACAAAACATTTTCATCAGTCTAGTCTGAAGACTTGCAAACTCTTTCGACAAAGTAGATTAAAGTGATAGGTTATCATGTTAGGTGATAAGTGATAGCAATTAATTATCATGATCGATGATAAGTAATGGCGATAGATTATAGTGATAAGTGATAGTTAGACGCGATAAATTATACTAAATTGCAATAAGTTATCGTGATAAGTTATTATAATATGTGATAAGTTATCGAGATATGATGTTATAATATGCGATAGCTATCATGATAAGCTATAATGTGTTAGGATAAGCTATCGTTATAAGTTATGTTAGGATGCGATAACCTATCTTATTTATGATAAGTGCTATCTATGTTATGAATTCTAAAATGATTAGTGCTTGTTGAATGTTAATTTTAAATATGGTATTTGCTCATGCAATCCCTAGTGTGCATTCTATGATTGTAATTAATAGGTATGTATGCAAGGTTATTTGGAAGGATAAATTGTTGAAGTGATTAAGTAATATTGTGGTGCGATACGTAATGAGATAGATGTATGATTGTTTTGACGGATGATTAACTGGGATATGATCATGTGGCATGATTATATGCGCTTAATGTTATTGCATGTGGTATGAACATTATACACTTTTACATTGGCTAATGAGGAAGATAAGAAATGGGCTTAAGTTGTGGTATGCTCGTGTGATCACATAATAGCTTTGATGCATATGATTATGTGAGGGTGATGGTTTCGTCCTGATGCGTGTAATTATGCGGGACGATACCCAATTAAGTTCTGATGCTCCCATGTAAACCGGATGCCATTCGCGGATAGATTTCAGAACGAATCTTCTCAACTAGAATGTTGTCCTAAGGCGTATGCATACACAGGATGATGATGTACCAAATAGGGTGGAACAATGCCCAATCATGTCAGAAGATTGATGACTTTTAGATTGGCCATGGTCAAGAGCGGTCATAATAATCTGAACATATATATGTACAACGTGCAGGAGAATGATATTTGATCACGTCAAGATTATTAAATGACATTCATACATGATTATGAGAAATTACACGTTCTTGTTTATGCCGCATGAGCATGTGAATCATTGTGAGATTTGTCTGTGCTACTATGTATTGAGGATATTGAGAGGATTAATTATCCATTTCTCGTTAATAAACAAGGCAAAGTAAAGACTTTACTATTGATCTGCCATCAATAGATAACTACACGTTTTAGGTGACTCCAAGGTGAATTACCTCCCTACACTAGGATTAGGGAGCTTATTCACTGAATTTTATCTCACTATTGTTGTTTACATGTTTCCAGACGCTAAGCATGTTTGAGCTCTTTTGCCACGTCCAATTGGGATCCTTGTAAAACAAAGTCGGGAAGTGATCGAGTATTCAATGATGGGGATGGACACCCGCTACGAGCGTTATATGATAATGATATTGGTAGACGAGGGGTTACCGAACCTAGCATCTTACCGCTTTGTGACTTGATATTTTTGGGTTGGGGAGGACATGCACAACCCCATTCAAGGCTTTGATGGGCCTCTAAATGTGCGATCAGAGAACCAAAGTTGCAACTCGATGGCCTTGGACTGCCTAACGAGATGGTGTCTAATCCAGAAATCGACCCTGATAAGGACCCCGACCCCGACCTCGACCCGGAACCTTGATATCTAAAGCCTCTAGGGTACTAGGAGATAATAGGGTGCATTACTTTTTGAAGTCGCCCTCATAGTACTACAGGTACAAGGCATACCGCCGAAATCCCCCTTTTGGAAGTGTGTATGAGTGTGCTTCTGGAATGTGCATGAAGTGGCGTGTAATGGGTGGTGCATAAGTATGTGAAAGTGTGACATTCTAAATGTATGTATAAGTGTGTTTTATGCTATCCCTATTTGGAATGGTCGGGTGATTTTATTTCTACTTTTGTTTGTGTATAATTAAACGATAACACGGATGGGTCAATGACGCCTATCGGGACATCACAATCAAATGAGTGATCAAGAGTTGTCGCCCGTTTGAGAGTCAGTGCATGATAATGATTATTTTCTCGTATTGTCCAATCAAATATCCCCCATGTGAACTTTGTCACATGCACTAGAATTTCTCAAGAGGCAAGTTGCCTTAATTTAGTCTAATGTTACGTCTTTAGCAATGGAGTAGAATCTATCTACTATTCTTATTTTACGACAATCATTGAATTTCATGTGTAATCCATCTTTTGTGATTTTACGATTGAAAACCTATCAAATCAAGGTGTGGAAGTCATTGAATATTTCTCGAACAAAGTTAGTGTTGGATATGATGTATATGAGTTGAACTCAATTGTATCATCCAATCAGATATCTCCCATGTGAAGCTTGTCACATGCATCAAAAGTTCCCAAGAGGCAAGTCACCTTGATTAAATCTAATGTTTCATCTTTAGCAGCGGAGTAGAATCTATTTACCATTCTTCTTTTACAATAATCATTGAATTCCATGTGTAATCTATATTTTGCAATTCTACAATTGAAAACCCATCAAATCAGTTTATGGAAGTCATTAAATATTTTTCAAACAAAGTCAGTATTGGATACGATGTATATGAGTCAACTTAATTGTATCATCAAATTGGATATCACCCATGTAAAGCTTGTTACATGCACCAAAAGTTCCCAAGAGGCAAGTCGCTTTGATTAAGTCTAATGTTGCTATCATAACCTACCCCTCGATATGGAGAGAAATATAGGTTTAGGAATATTGCCTAAAAGACTAGTCTAATGGCCCTTGATTTATATGTAGGTTCTTTCAACCCCATACCTCACGCGACATCAAGTTTTTAAATTAATGCTGTGAAAATTTTCTAAAAATAAAGAGTCACCATTAGCCTATTATGGTTGATTATAAACCAAGTGAAGTGTGGGAGTGCACTTCATTTCCTACACAACTAGAGAATATAGGGTTGCGGAATTGATTATACTAATTAATCAATTAGTGTCATTTTAGTGCCTAATCTTGTTCACTTTAGAAATATCTTTGTCAAGCATTTTAGATTGATTTTAAATCTATCCACTAGCTGTGAAGTGATGATGCAGGTGTGCAATCCTTAAAATAACAATCAATAACTAAGGAAAATATTAAATAAATTGCTAGGATCTAACATTACTAAATAGGGAGCATGCCATCTTTAATTAAGCTGAAGGGAGGCCGTAATCAACACATTGAAAGTGCACAATTACATAATAGTCAAAATAATTATGTGCAAGCAATGTCCTATCATTTGTCTCTAATAATGCTTAAATCATGAAGTCAATTTTAAGCACAAAATTTTCTCATTGATTTTCACTATTTTTTTGTTGTTGTTTTTTTTTTTTCATCCTAAGCTAATTCTAAACTAGAACTAACATGAAAAATCTAATTTCTAAGATTTCCCCATTTTTTTTATTCTCGAATTTTTTTATTTTTTATTTAAATATTTTCTCTAAAATTAATAATCTGAAAATAGATTCTTGGCTAGAATATGGGATGAACTTGGACTGTGGGGCCTGGGCAGGGGATATAAATTAGACTCTCATGTCAAGTCCACTCGTCAGCCAAATCTAATTTGCAACAGTACAAACCTAATCCAAACAAAACTAAGCCCACAATCGTGTAATCGAAATGAAGCCTAGACTACCACACTAACGCATAGGCCTAACATTTTGATGGCCCTATAATCGGAATGCGGCCCATTCTACTCATGACAAGCCCACTTTTGTTAAAATTGAAAGTGCTAGTAAGGACACCTAGAGGGGGGTGAATAGGTGTAAAAACATATTCTGCAAAATGCAATGAAAACCTTTACTTTTAACCTGAGTCTAAATAACAACAGACTTTTGAAACTGAGTCTGAAGAGTAGCAGACTTTGAGCGAGATCAGACTTTAGCAGTTAAATAGAATTTCAAACAAAATAAAGGAGTTCAGGGAAGAGAATAAGAACGCAAGGTTTGTAGTGGTTCGGCTTAGATCAAGCCTACGTCCACTCTCCCACGCTAACAGCCTTCTTGGCTGGATTCCACTATGCAATCAACAAGAGATTACAACTTTGAGTGCAAACACTTAGTAGTAGATCACACTATCTCGCTAAGTCACTCTTTTGGTATTTCTCTCACGATCACAAACATTTAAGCTCACAAGAGACAAGTGTATGATCGAAGATCGCTCAGACTTTGGAATTATAAATTCTACGCTCCGTCTCTTACTTGCTCATCGGTCCTTCATCTCCTTAAATACTCCTCCACTTCCAAACTAACCGTTGGACAGCATCTCGAAGATCGTCTTCCAATTTACCCATTGGATAGTTCTGTATCTAGAAGATTTGGTAGCCGTTGAGTGATAGAGGTAAAATCCCAAATTGATTCCGATCGCCCATATAAACAGAATCTTGGTTTCCATAAGTAAAGCTTCTTCGTATAGAAAGTTCTTGTCTTTAAGATTTAATTGTCAATCAATTAGATTGAGTCAATCAAATCAGTCTTGATGTGGAATCCAAACCAGATCACTAGCCGTTATATCTTCGGGGCTTTTGTTACGTTCTATCGAATTTGGATGTAAAGTCTGAGAGTAATAAACTTTACAATCTGAGTTTGAGTGCGATAGACTTTGCAATCTGAGTCTAAAGATATTCTGCTTCTGAACAAATTTAGCTTTAAGATCTGAACACAGTTTATTACGTTCTGCTTCAGCATAGAGTCTGTCTTCTGGTTTTTCCAAGTATAGACTTTGACAATATCCTTTACATGTTCTATCATCTGCATAGTCTATTACTCAACCATCAAACACGTTAGTAGCCTTTGATTTATTTTGTCATCTTCAAAACATCATAAGGGATTTCCCTAACAAAAATGACAATCAATTTGTTCTCAACGAAGACTTCGCTCAACCCCCATTTCTCTCTTTCTAATTTTTTTCATCAAACCATCCCTTTCTTTTTCTTTTTTTCTAAATTCTTCCTCCCATTGCCCAGCAACTAAGACCTTAAGCCTAGAACATCAAAGCTCCTGTAACACTATACGCCCAATCAAAAAGACCCATTTTAGACCTCCATCCTTGGATGCTTTCGACCATCGGACAAAGCATTTGTCGATGTCCATCTCTATCATCATCTTTTCAAGACTTACACTCCTAGCCACATCACAAACATAGAGGACATTCACAGGACTATGGCAAAAACACAAAGCTAGGGCAGCCGAAAATTGAAAGGATCTGGACACAGTAGAAATGAAATCTAACTAAATATATACCCAATAATCAAACAAAGAGCCTATACCACACAACAAATGTTCACCTACCCCTAGGTTAGTTCCACAGAATTTGGTTTAGGCATTTCTTCCAACATGTGGCAAGCATGGACCAAGATGGAGATGTTGAACATCTTACGAATTCAAATCCGGATATAGACCCAAAAGAAACCATTACGAGACAAGCCAAAACAACCACATCAGTTCTCCCAAACTTAGCATGCCTATGGACCCAAGGAAAAAAAAAAGGAATGAGTGGATTTTACTATTCCGCCAAAACAAGGTGGAGCGAGTGTCTAATTACGGGTCTCTAACCGGCTCGAAGACAGCGGTTGAGGGATGCGTGCAACACAAATTGAGCTATGGCCAACCACCTTGATGCCTTTGAGCCGAGATCCTTGGGAATGGCTGACAAATATACGACAATCGAGCATAAAACTCCAATTAGATACTAGGCCCGTTTGGTTCGGCTTCTGGGAAATGCTATTGGGAGAATGCAAATACCTTTGAGGTAAAGGGGTTTTCCGAAATGTTACACCGTTTGGTAAATTATAGCATTGAAAGGTAACTTAGCATAAACACCGTTTAACAAAACCCACATTTGTAATTGGCTTTTGTTATTATTATTTTTTTAAGTCTGAAAATCAAATCCGGCGGCCGGCGACCTCAGGTCGCGACCTCAGGCGGCGATGATGGCTACCAAAGAAGTTTAACTCCGGGAAAGACAAAGACGAAGGGGAAAAAGATGAACAGTGACAACTTGCATCTCCAAAATGCCCAATGCTTGAAGCTGGTCTTGAGGTGCATTGAGCTTTTAGCATTAGGAATGCTGATATTTGGTCAAAGAGCTTTCCAAATTGCTTGCCAAACACAAAATATTTTCCCCAATGGGCTTTGGGGGCCCAAAGCCCCTGGGAAAGCTTAACCAAACGGGGCCACTGTGGAGCTGAGATTCAAGTGTAAACTACTAGAAAGAAGATATCCAGATGATCAATCGCTAGAAGCCTCCATTGAAGTTAGCAAATCAGACAAAATGGGCACCACAGCCAAGATAAGAATTCTTGTGGTTTATATTCCTAGAATAGTGAAAACAAAGAAAGAAAAGATCCATATACTTCTACACAAAACTATATATTCTACATCAGAGGTCATAATTAGCAGGCACTTAAATGCTACAACACGATTCACACTTCATGAATATCAACATAAAAGATCAAAACACCATTGAAGAGAGTAAGGGACCTTCAAGGCATCTCAAATGGGTTCCTTACCTACAGCGAATAGTCAACCATTAACTAGTAGAAATTTAAGTCATTAAGGGTAAAATTATCGACAAAAGTACACTTGGAGTGGCAAAACTTGACACGAGGGGACACTTAAGTATCAAAAGTTACGAATTTAACACTTAAATGCAACTTTTTTTCAAAAATGTGACACTTGAGTGTCAAATTCAATGAAAGTGTTTGGAAATCCTATGTGACAATTTTTTAATGATATAATTCACTTATGAATGGGCCTATGCTAAGAACCAGAGAAAATGGAGTCAATTTTTTGCAAGTATGTCTTCCCATGATGGGGGAACTTCTTGTTCAAGTCCTTTAGGGACAGCCTTTTAGCAGCAAAATACTCAGAATTTTAGTTAAGAATATAAAGACACTTAGGGGTGCCAGGATGGTAACATTTCTAACTATTCAAACTGCATTTCTCAAAGAATTCTAACAAGCTAGAGAAGAAGAGGTATATAAAGGAACATTGAGAATTTTTCACAAACACTCACTTTACTTTAAGGGACTCTGCCCAACACATTACAACCTTTTGCCTTTTATAGGTATTAAAAGGTCACAAATAAACAAGGATCATGCTCACAGGTCCAAAACAAATAGAGGCTTTGGAAAAATGGTCGAATTATTATGGGTGATATGAACAGTGACTGTAAATAGTTATTTCCCTAGTCTATTGCTATAGTACTTTACTACAGTGACCTATCTTCCGTCACGGGTATTGTAGTCATAGTCTGAATCATTAGAGCTATACATTGCGAGATGTTCTTCATATCTCTATTCAAGTTTTGAAAGTATGATGTCATAGGTGCTTCAAGTGACTTCTCTTTGTGCTGTCTAGGCATTCCACATGTTTATGCCATTTGATGAGGATGATGCTTCTTCATAAGTCCTGAAGGATCCTTGAGTGTCGGCAGGCATGTTGGGCTGAGGCTAATTTGTTGGTTGAGCATAACAAGATGTGTCTAGTCCAAGAAATAAGGACAAAGGTTCTTGATCATAGGGGTCTTGAGAGAGAGGACCTCCTCATTGGGCATAGAGGTCTTGAAATGACAGTGTAGGATCGTCTGTGTCTGTCATTTCTTGCTCTTATGATGGGGGTGTCCTTACTTGGTTTTGTGCCTATTCGAATTCCTTGAGTACTTCTTTAGCTTCTGGTGCAAGGTTATAATGATTCCATGTGGCAGGTACAAAGTAATTCCATACGTCTTCAAGGATGATCTTGTTTTCCTGGCATGAAACTCTCTGGACTTTTCTGTATTTGTACTCATAAGAACCAATACAGCAAGGAAAGGATTTGTAAATATGGACTACCGTAAGGTGCAGATGAGGTTTGTATGATGTGGTTCCTATTCTTTGTGGTGAATTAGCAATGGTACCATTAGTTCACACAAAGGCCCATGGACATCGAAAAAACATACTAGTGTGGATTTCGGTCTGGTTGGATAGTTCTCAGCTCTTGTTGGAAGAGGTGCTTCCAATGAATGGGGGGATAGAATCAGTTAAGGACAGTCATGAGGTTCTTATCACTTTCATTTTCAATGTTCCAGCAAAGCGTAAATATTCTGGTTAGGTTGGCAATGAACCTTCTGGTTTGAAACTCAATAGCTATTAAATATTTATTAGTTAAGTACCGTAACAACCATCGTAGTTTATCAGGGAAGTCATCTTCCTTCTAGATTAGAGGATGTATGAATAGATACCTGGAGTTTAATCTAAAGGAATAAAATATTGAGCCTCCATGGTGTCTAAATAGATCCGTATGACAATGCCACATGAGGTTCTCTAGATTTTCAATAAATATGTCATTTTAGATTTATTCAATAATCTCTTAGGGGTATTCCAAACTTGCCCAATTTATTATCCTCTCAATTTTATACTTTTTGTTGTCATAAAAATATATGGAAAGCATGCCTCATGATGTACATATTGATTTCTGCGAGTGCCTTTGATCTAAACAGAAAATTAGCAAGCACATTCTTTTTTCCAGCAATGTGTTTGGTTTTAAAAAAAAATATATTTTGAAAACCATTTAGCCCATCGAAGCAGTTGAGAATTTGAAATCTTTTCTATTTAAACTTGGTCATTTGAGAAAAAGATGACGTATCTAGTTCTACGAGAAAGTGATAGTTCCATCTTTTTTACTCCATTTTTTACTACCAAAGTGGAGTAATAATGCCTTTAAGCCTGAGAAAACTTTCTACAAGCATAGTGGTGTTGCTCACCATCAATTTTTTTTCAAACAGCATAGCTGTCCAATATTCATCACTGGCATTAGTCTAGAGGATTCTCTTTCCCGTAGATGGAATTTGCAGCGGGAGAAGAGTCTGCATGATCTCATTAAGTTCAATGATTGCTTTGGTATGAAATTTTCCCCAAGGTGGGGGATTTTCCTCAATATTGATAATGGAATTGGTAATTTTACAATATTAAGGACAAAATCTTTGAGATAATTAATTATTCCAAGAAATTGCTAAACTTGCTTTGCCATGAAGTTTTCTCTTGAAAACTTTAGCAATTTTTTAACAGTGTGGCATCGGATAGTACGTACCTTTGTTAAGGTGCATACCAAAAAATTCAATTTCTGTATAGGTAATATTCATATTTTTCTAAGAGAGCATAATCCCATACTTTTTACAATATCTGCAAACTGCTCAAGGAGTTGGTAGTGGGATTCTTCATCAGGGTTATAGGACACGATATCATCAATGTAAACTGCTGCACTTGATAAGATTGGCTGAAAAATTTGATACATGGTCTTTTGGAATAAGGATGGGGCTATCTTGAGGCCAAAATGGAAAGCTTTTCATTGAAATGCTGGTTTGGAATACAGAACCATGTTTTGGATCTATCTTTAGGATGAATGCCCAATTGCCAAAATTTAGCTTTGTGATCAAATTTGGAATGAATATGAGCTTTGGATAATCCAGTAAAAATGAAATTTTTGAAAGTATTAGGAAGTTGTCGTCTTGGAGAAAAAAAATTGAGAGGCTGATAATTTATACTAGTCACATTTTCCCTCCATTTTGCTCAGCTCGTTTGTGTTGACACCTAAATTTTGGCGACCCAATCATTTGTTCATAGAAAATTAGCGATTAATTTTTAAGCCAAAAAAAGAAAAATAAATAAATAAGAATTAATAAGAATTAATACCCTGAAAAATCCCAAACTTGTACACTTGTGACAAATTTACCAAAAACTATTATTTTGACCATAAAAAAACCCCAAATTGGTACGCCTGTGACAAATTTATCCCGACTGACCATAAAAAATCCTAAACTAGTACATTTATGACAAATTTACCCCAAACTAATTTATTCAACCGCAAAAAACCCAAAACTGGTAAGTTTGTAACAAATATACCATCCACTAAATTGGATTAATATCACAAAAAAATTACAAACTGTGATCAACGAAGCGTAAAATCCCAAATTGGTATACCAGTTCATTTAACTTAATAATTTGACAATAAAATTTAACGAAAACTAACAGAGGGTAAATTTGTCACAAGTGTACCAGTTGGAGTAAATTTGTCAAAGGTATACAAGTTTAGAGTTTTTGGTGGTCAAAAAAATAGTTTTGAGTAAATTTGTCACAAGTGTACCAGTTTGGAATATTTCAGGGTATAAACCCAATAAATAAATAAATAAAAATTGCATAGCATATAAATTTTTGTCATTAGAGCAAATAAAAGGAAAAATAAGGGAGAATCAATCTGATTGATCATGAATGGAAGTTGCAAATTCTCGATCAAGAGCTAGGAAATCAGGTGAATAAAAAGCAAGAAATTTGATAAAAGAGAAGGAATTGAAGCATATGAGGACAAATCAAGCTAGCCACGAAATCACACTCTGATTTGCAGATCACAAATTAAGGCAATAGAGAAAGGAAGTTCGAAAATTGCCATGGAATGGGATTTTTGGAATCACTATAAAAGGGGACACAATTTCATAAAAAAAAAAGGGGGGGAATTCGTGAGAAAGAGGAGATGTGAGAGAAAGTGCAAAAAAAAAAGCGTGAAAGAAAGTGCAGAGGAAAAAAAAAGAGACAAGCTCCTCCATTTTCAGTAAAAAAAAAGAAAGCAATCTTTCTTTCTCGACAAGCTGCGAGAGGAAAAAAAGAAGGTCAGCAAAAAGGGAAAAGTCCACAACAAAGTACAAAGAGAGATGGATAAAATGGATGTAAAAACAAAAAAAAAAAAAACAAAAAAGGAAAAGGGCCTTATTCTCCGGGTGTCCCCGCTCCTGTAGCGCCTATTGCCACCGGAGCCCCAAACGCCCGAGCCATCGCTCACTCGTCGCCGTCTTCCACTCGACGATCTGCGCCTCAGCCTGTTTGTTGCCGCTACTACTGACGCCTTCGCTGCTCGCTCGACACCGCGACCACCAACCACCATGCCAGCAGCCCACACCTAAACCTCCGCCCAACATCGTGCGCGCACCTGCCACCGCGTCTCACTCGTCACTGCGCCACCACTGTTGCCTTCCACCCTTCGTCGACGCCGCAGCAACTCGACGCTCGGCACCGCAACCGGTGCCTCTAACCGCCCGGCACACCGGCGCCCGTCCCCCGCACCCAGCACCCGACGCCCGCACCAGCAGCCCGCGCCACCTCCACCCGCGACCTTGCGCCTGACGCGCGCACCTCAGCCCGTCGTCGACACCAAAGTGGCTCGCCCTGCGCGCCGGCAGAGTGCTTTGCCCGAGTGCGTCACCACTGCTGCGCCCACCATGCCAGCAGCACCTCCGAGCCAACACCACCGCGTCGCACGCCAACACCCCCCTGTCCGAGCGTCGCACGCCTCCACTGCTACCTTTTGCCTGGCGCCGCTCGCCACCACGCCAACAGCCCATGCCTCCGCACCCCTAATTGCTGCTTATTTCTTTGTCGTCACCGCACCACCGCAGCACGTCCTTCCAACGAGCTCCAGGCGCGCCACCATCTCCGCCCATTGCCAAGCGCCGCGCCGCCGCGCTGCTACCTGACGCTCGCACCTCGGCCCGTCGCCGATGCCGCAGCACCTCAACCCGCGACCCAAGCACCCAATGCCTGCACATTTGGCGCCCGACACCTGCACCTCACTTGCCGCCCCTACCTTCGTCGCACCTCCGTTGCTGCCATCGCTCACCCATGCCTCCAACCGCCAAGCAACTCCAGCTGCTGTTTCACGGTTGCGGAAGCCCCGAGTGCCGTCACCGCGCCTGCACCTCCGCCCAACGTTGCAAGCTCACCACCGCACGTCTGCCCCCTGCTGCCTCGCCTCCGCCTGCAATCCGCAAGTGCCACCACCGCTTACGCACCCGGTGACTGTAGCAACCTGTAGCCGCCAGCTGCCCGCAGCACCTCCATCCATCGCTAATGCCCACGCCTTTGCGCCACTAGCCACCGCACCAGCAGCCCACGCCACCTCCGCCCGCGACTTGCTCACCCATCGCCGCTGCTGGTCTGCCCTCCGTCACCGCGCCTGTGCCCATCACTACACCCATCGCCATGCCTCCTCTCGTCACATTGCTGATCCTCGTTGAGTCCCCATCTTGGGTAGTTTTTTAAAAAGAAAAAAAATAAAGTTTCATTATTATTGTTTAAATTAGAACATTGGGTGTCGATGTTGGTTTTATGAGTATTTTAGGCATGTTCCGTAGAGTAATTGTTGCCCAAAAATCATTATAATTATTAATTTGATTCGTAAGACATCAAATCATTTTTAAAATATATTGATTTTTTTGGCACTTTGATAGTATTTTGATTCTTAAATCATTATAATTATTAATTTGATCTGTAAGACTTCGGATCAAATTTTTAATTATTTTGAACTTTATTATATGTTGTGATGTTTAGGGTTAAAATAATCGTTAGTTTAATTTGTAAGACGACAGATTATTTTTTCGATTATTTTAATCCTTCATTTGATGAATATCTTGAGTGGTTTAGATATAATGTTTATCTGGTAATTCCTTGTCTTGGAAAACACTCAAAAATCAAATCTTGCGTCAAAATATGTAAGTTAGGATTGCATTTTTAGATTGCACGATAGGATATGTAGGACTTCATTATCTAGCTTGAATAGGATTGCACGTTTAGATAATTTTGGAATAGATTAGGGTTGGATCTAAATAACATTTTTATTATAGATGGGGTCTTAGATAATGTTTGCACATTTTAATAATCTCATTTTTTAAAAATAGTTTTCTAAGATATGATAGGATTCAAGTCAAACAAATCCCTAAAATAATTTAGAAAAATTTTCATTTTAGATAGTTTAATTAATTTTTTACGAATTTTAACAAAAAAACAAAAATATTAGGTGCATGCCAAATAGTTTGCATGTTAGGTTCATTTAATTAGAAATTGCTTGTTAATAAAGTTAGGTCATGTAGTTAAAAGTGCATATAATATAGGTAAGTTTTAATTTCAAGATAAGATAAAATCCCAAAAAAAAAAAAATTACTTGCTTTAGTGTGTTGAATTCCTTTGGTGCAATTTATTTTATTTATTGAATGTTTAATAATGGTTAAGCATCCGTGTAATCACCCCATTGCATGATAGTGATTTAGGTTAAAATTAAATCCAAATTGCCTGCAAAGTTTTTTTTTTGAAAATAAAAGGAATGGTACCGAATTAGAGAAATCTAGTGTAATCAAATCCCCGTACCCAAAGTCTCTAGTTCGTAAGAGTAAAATAATTCTCTCATTATTTTACTTAGGTGTCTAATCGACCTTCCATAAACTGATTAGTGATGACTCCTAGCTAATAATCTTTTGCATGCTAAATATTCAAACCTAAGTCGCGAGTTGGTATGGGCTTGGGAGAGCTCGAGTTAAGTCTAGACTTAGTAGTCCATTAGCCAAACCCTAGGTGGTGCACCCGAGGTTAGGTCGCGACAATTTGTTAACATAAAAAGCTTCACAAGCCTATTGAGAATTTGAAATATCAATAAGGTCTTATTGTAGCAGCTCCGAGCATTTTTTTTTTATAGTAGAAACAAGATATTCTGGATTCATTTCCATGTGACTCCTCTTGATCGGATTTATATCTTTATTTTTTTTTAAGAGAAACAAACAAAGAATTCTGGATTTTTTCACAAGGGATGAGAACATTTCTGAGAGAATTCAAAATGGGATTCTGAATAAAATTCTAACAACTTTTCCATAATTGGATCTAACAGACTCATCTGAATGGAGAAAAGCCTTTGAATATTGACAAATTCAGAAAATTGGTCTTTATACTTAAGGCATTTTTCCAAGAATGATGTGAAGTTCCGAAATTTGAGTCATGATATCTTAACCAATAATCGGATCTTTATTGGGGAGATTGGAGCAAAGATCTGAGTGGTTATGGAGCATCGGAGGAAAAACTAAATAGTTACTGAGGTGGTTCGTACATTTGTAGAAAAAGTATCTCTTGAGGCATAATTGAAATATCAAACATAGTAAGTCCAATATTTTTCAAGAAGAACTTTTTTATCTAGAATTGAAGAACTTGCATCAATATTTATAAGAGCAATGACTCTAATTGATTTAGCAAACTTAGATATGAAGATTTTTACAGGAAAATGAGGACAATAGACTTGACTTGAAAATATACTAGGGTCTTGTTATGAAGAAAAGATGGATATATGGAAAAGGTCTTCAGAATCTAAGTCAAAATCGGTTTCAATTTCTATGTGATATATAAAATGGCTTTGACCTTTTTTTGCTTAAGGCAATTTTTAGCGAAATAACCCTTTTAATTGCAGATGAAGCATCAAGTTGATTTTTGGTAGTTTGAGCAATCTTTCCTTCTTCGCAGAAATCGTCATTTCTTCTTCCTCTGGAAATGCTTAAATTTGTGCTTGGATTTTCCCACCCAATACCTCTTGAAGTGCTTCTTCTTTATGGAAGACTTTCCGTAGGAGCCATCATAGTCTTTTTTGGAACATTTAATCTTCAACTTTTGACACGAACAAGCTCCATCAAGTTCTCTATTGTTTGTGAGGTAGGTTTTCACCATTTTGCATCTTATAGACAAATCATCAAGGCAAATGGATCTATTGTTGTATTTCTCCCAAAAGAATGTCCATAATTCTCCTTTGTTTATAGAGAAAAGATCTTTCAACTTGCTAAGATGGCTCTTTGGGAATTGAAGTTAGAAAAACCTATTTCAAGTTTGCATCAGCTCTAAGACCATAGAAGAACTCGAGCATTAACAGATAATGTTTGTTGAGATGCCTTTTCTGAAAAGAACAGTATTTTCTTTGAAAAAACTCTATTCTCTTGAGTTCATAGAGGTTAGAAGGTTTGCCAATGAGAAAATGGTATAGGAAAGCAATAGCTTGGTCAAAATTTGCTAAGAGTAGAAATTGAACTTGATCTTGCTCTGTCATCAATTGCCACCAATGTTTGAGGCTACCTGTAAATCTTATAACAAATCCAAAAAGAACATCATACTTATCGTAATTTGTAAGAGGTTGGGCGTTTAGCCAAGTATGAAATTATTCAAATCTTTTAGGCAATTTAGAATAAGAAATATCGTGAACAATAAAAAATTGTTTAGAAGAGGGAGTTAGATTCTATGATGGATTATTTAGTTGGACAACCTTTGGTTCAAAAGAGTTAGAATCCATCTCTTGATTCGGGGGATTGGCCATGAATATTGAAGAGGTGGCTAGTACGATAGGAAAGGATTTGATAGAGAGGATTGAAAAAGAGGAGGATTTGATGAAAGAGATACTGAATCTAGTTTCGATTATAAAGTAATAAAAAAAACCAATTATGGTGGAAGCTAAATATGATCTTTCAAGGTAGAAAGGTCAGGCTGTTCTTCCTGATTGCCCAGATCTTTTATGAATGATTCCAACGAGTTGGATAACATCATTTGGTTTGACTTCTCCTTGATTGAAATCGAAGATTCCAGAGGAATCGTTTCCTTCCCCTTTTCTTTCCTTAACCGATCTAGTTTCTTAAGGCGGTTTCGCATTTCTATCACATTAGTTTTGTCTCATTTGGTTAAAGTTTATGTAAGAGCAACAAAGATAGAAGTGCTCTGTGGTGGTGGTGGTTGCGAATACTCAGTTTGTGGCATAGTTGGGAACATATCAAAAGACTTGAATTTTCCTTCTTCAAGAAGTTGGATTTGCCTTTCAAGTTTTTCTATTTCCGCCTTTGGCCTTTCGAGATGATGATATCCCAAATGTTGTCTTGATTTCAAGGCATGAAGCCTTTTCCAAAAGTCCGAAAGTATCTTGTTAGTGGTTTTCCATCATCTCTCTTAAGATCTCTTTGCACATCCACGATTTTTGAATCAATCGTCTTGAGGGCATTATTGTGTGCTAGAAGAGTCTCTGATTGCTAGTTCATGACAGCTTCGGTAACAGGAGTTCTTTTTTGCCTTCTATGTTCGTCCACATCGGTTGGTGTAGGTATTTTTGGAACATTACAATATCTCCCTTGAGGGTTGATGAATTCTTCAGGGGTAAGGAAAGAAAGCCTTGAATTTTCTCAAACAAGAGGAGGAAAGTCTACCTCATAAAACATAGCGATGGAAGAGCTAACTTTCTTCTTTTGGCTAGGTGATGTTTCACCTCGAGCCTCAAGTGGGTATGAATGTTTTTTTGCCCATTTTAAGATTGGCTTGTGGAATAGGGAAACGGCTAGTTTTTTTTGTGAGGGGGGTGAGGGCGGTGATGTTGGTGGTAATGCTAGCAGAACGGGAGGTGGCGATGTGTATTTTGGTGATGTTGGTGGAGTATAAGAGACCATTAATTGAAATTTATTTCACTCACCAATGGTATCAATAGAGGGATCTCCATTCGAGTACCTTTAGTATATACCATCTTTTGGTTTCTTGGATTTTCGCCTAGGTCCTGTATTCGGGTCTACTTCGTCAGGAGAATTTATACAGTATAAACACTGGCAAAAGGGGTCCTAAAAACAATGACCATATCGGTCCTTGTAGTAATGGACAAGATTTTCATTACTCTAAAAGTATTGAACAAGCCTTTTGGGATCTATCTCAAAGATTGATTTTGAAATGCATAGTTCAATCATAAACAGGGTTTGGAAGATGGAAGGATTCTCTTCCTTTTCTTTGCCAAATTTAATAGCAACAGTGCCATCCTTTTTCCTTACAAATTTGGAGTTCGAGGACTAGAGGGGCTTGTTATTCTGATGCAGCTTTTCATAGTTGGTAATCCAAGTCTTCGGAAGGAGTTTGACCAACTTTTCTTTTGGAATCTGTCTAGAAACATGGATGCAAGATGCCTGATCATTCTGCATGGAGATAAATAGGGCATCTTCATTTCCATTTTGGAAATTTAGATCAAGAGTGTGGTTCTGCACTCGATAGACCATCTGGTAGTGTAATGTTGATGCGGTAGAGTCAGCAGTTTGGGGTATTCCAGTGAGCTGGATTTGAACCTTCAAGAAGGAAAGCAATTGAGAATCTAAAAGGGCCACATTGAAGTTTAGGTATAGGATTACATAGATTATTCCAGTATTCAGAGTGGTTTGGACAGTATCAATACAAACATGCTGGTATCCTAGGAACCGAGTATCCAATAGGGACATTCTGGTCACAATTGGCAAGCCTTTTCGTCCATGAAAAGTGAGGGCAAAACGAACAACTCCATAATTGGCATAAGCGTGTCCCTACTAGGTCCACTGTTTGGGGAATTCTGGGGGAATTTAAAGAGTAACAAAATACTCATTTTCAGTGGCTAGAATGGGATGTTGATCAAACTTAGAGGACTATATATACTCTTTCACTTCTTTGGGAGTTTGACGAATAAGTTGCCAAATAGAACGAATGAAAGAAAATGACGAGGCAGGTTTAACAAAAGCAGGATATGGGTTCATAAAAGGGACTTGGGTTTCAAATATCTTAGTGTCATCACTAAGAGAGACCTCATAGAGATAGTCAATCTTAGAAACGTCTGATAGAAGCATTTGACACACGAAAATCTGAAAAAGAAGAGGAAGATAAGGAAGAGTTAAAAGTATCTCGAGCTTCTAGGATCTTGGGATCAACCATGATATGGAGATAGTCTTCTTAGCACTGGAATCACTTGCTAAGCGCATGGAACAAACTAAGTTACAAAAGTAACCAAGCTCTGATACCATTTGAATAGGCCTATGCTAAGAACCAGAGAAAATGGAGTCAATTTTCTAGGTATGCCTTCCCACAATAGGCAAACTTCTTGTTCAAGCCTTTCAAGGATAGCCTTTTAGCAACAAACTACTTAGAATTTTAGTTCATAGCAAAAAGACACTCAAGGGTGCCATGATGGTAACATTTATAACTATCCGAGCTACATTTCTAAAAGGATCCTTTGAGGATGGAGAAGAAGAAGTGTTGAGAGGAACATTGAGAATTTTTCACAAACACTCACTTTGCGATGAAGAATCAAAACGACATCTTTTTGTTTTTGTTTTTTTTTTTTTAATTTCAATATATCAAATTAAAATATTTTTATTTAAATAATAATTTAATATATATTTAATTATCAGTTTATATTTAAAAAGAGGAGGAAGAGGAGGCTTAGCCCTCGCCGCCTGCAATCTCTCTCTCTATCTTTGTGTGTGTTTGTAATTAATTTAGTTGTATATTTAATTTAATTAATTTTTTCATTAATTATCTACCCACATTAGCAGCAAAATGATGTCATTTTTGCATTTATCTAGCTATGTCAGTGTGCAAAACAACGTGGTTTTACACTTGCCTTGTCGGAAAATCGCCATGTCAACATTTTGACCTGATTTTCTCGCCGTTGGTACTTGAGTAATCAATTTTGCTCCGATTTTGTCACCTAAGTATCACTTTTATAACTTTTGACACTTAAGTATTCCTTCATACTAAATTTTGGTAGTCTAGGTGTCCGGCACTCTAAAATTATCTATTCTGCTTGGAATAGGAAAAGGGGAAAGCCATTTTCCACTCACAATATTTTTAGCTTCGTCATTCCTCCTAACAAGTGAAACAAATTCTTCAAAAGTGCCATCCCAGAGGTAATTGGCCCTTCCAATCCACTTGCTTGAATAGCCCTGATAAGACAATTTACAGATTGAATTGTCTTGTGGGTATATCTATATAGACCGACTTAAAAGGTGAAGAATCACAAATTGAATTGTGTTGGTATATATATATATATATATATAAATCAACTCAATTGTATCGTCCAATCAAATATCTTCTATGCGAAGCTTATTGCATGCACCAAAAGTTCTCTAAAGAGGCAAGTCACCTTGATTAAGTCTAATATCGCGTCTTTAGTGGTAGAGTAAAATATATTCACCATTCTTCTTTTATGACAATCATTGAAATCCGTGTGCAATGCATCTTTGGCGATTCTACAAATGGAAACCCCTCAAATCAGTGTACGGAAGTCATTAAACATCTTATATAAACGCCGGCTTCTGTCCCGTGACATGAGAAGTTTACAAACATTAAAATCTCATATTTCTCATAAATCACGGTAACGATCCCATCACTCTCTCGCATGTGCTTACGTAAATGCCGGAAAATCCTCCTTGGAGTCAGCCATTTTTCTTGGGCAAAGACAAAAAAGAAATATTAAAGAGATAAGAAGGAACCCATGAGAGATGATCAATTTCGCCACTCCTCTATAAATTGCCATCTGAAATCAAAATGATCATAAGCTTAGAGCGAACAATAATTAGCTAAGAGAGTCGCACACGCGAGAAAAATCACATCGAGCATGGCTACGACAAGAAGGACCATTAGGGTTCTCATGCTTCCCTGGCTTGCTCATGGTCACATAAGTCCGTATCTAGAGCTAGCAAAAAGGCTCTCGAAAAGGAACTTCCACATCTTCCTCTGTTCAAGTCCTGTCAACCTTAGTTCCATCAAAATCCCTCATGAATATTGCTCCACCATTGAGCTGGTGGAGCTCCATGTCCCATCTTTACCTGGTCTCCCTCCTCAATACCACACAACTAGGGGCTTGCCACCTCACCTCATGCAGAAATTGAAGATGGCCTTCGACATGGCAGGCCCCAACCTCTCGAACATCATCGCTGATTGCCGACCTGATTTGCTTATCTTCGATTTTCTCCTCCCGTGGGCGCCAGAAGTCGCGAGGTCGCATAGCATCCCGGCAGTGCACTTCGCAAGCATGGCAGCGGGGCCAAGTTCATTCGCATTCCACTTCATCAAGAGGCCGGGTGATGAGTATCCTTCCAAGGCGATGAGTCTTCAAGACCATTGGATAGCAAAGTATAAAAACCAAATGGAATCGGAGAGTGGCATGAGCGACACGGAAAGGGTCTTGCGGTGCATTGACCTTTCGTCGGGCATAATCTTGCTGAAAACCTTCAGGGAATTGGAGGGCAAATACATTGACTACCTAAGTGACCTTTTAGGGAAGAAAGTCATGCCCGTTGGCCCGCTGGCTCAAGATCCTGTCCAAGAGGATTGGAATCACTTAATGGAGTGGCTTGATAAAAAAGAAAGATTGTCGACCGTATTCGTGTCCTTCGGCACGGAGTACTTCCTCACGGAGAAGGAAAGAGAAGAGATAGCCTATGGGTTGGAGCTTAGTAATGTCAACTTCATTTGGGCAGTTACATTTCCTGTGGAAGAGAAGATCAAGCTTGAAGAGGCACTTCCTAAGGGATTTCTTGAAAGGGTGAGAGACAGAGGACTGGTGATAGAGGAATGGGCACCACAAGCTAGGATTCTAGCGCATCCAAGCGTTGGTGGATTTGTGAGTCACTGCGGATGGAATTCGGTCATGGAGAGCATCAAATTCGGAGTCCCGATCATTGCGGTGCCGATGCACATCGACCAGCCGCTCAACGCGAGGATCGTCGAGGAAGTTGGGGTCGGATTGGAGGTAATGAGGAATGAGAGTGGGGAGCTTGAGAGGAAGGAGATTGCGAAGGTAATCAAGGCTGTTGTGGTGGAGGAAGGTGGGGAGGGGGTAAGGAATAAGGTCAAAGAAGTGAGCATCACCATTAGGAACAAAGGAGATGAAGAGATCGATGAAGTGGAGGATGCGATTGTGAAGCTTTGTGGAGCAGCGACGGGTAGCGTTTGACTGTTCGTTGAGTTTCTGTAGTAGCTTTCATATTTTCTGAAATTACAATCCATACGCACGTCCCCATGAATGAGGGAAGAATAAAATTCTATTTTTCTGAAATTATACAACGTTTTTTCTTGAATGTTGCCTTGAGTTAATATTACCGACAACAAAACATCATGCGTAATTTAGTGTTGCTACTAAATCATTCAAAATCACAAATACAGATATGCCCTTACTTTGCAAGGATCAGACATATGGCATCTAGTTATTACTAAGCCTTAATTACAATTGGTCATGTTGTTTAGTATAACAGGTTCGTAGACCAATCTTAGCGTACCTGACATTACTAGGTCGTTTAGACCTGTTTCCTTTAGACCCGCTTTCACGCATGATTATCAACGCAATGTTTCCGCTTCCATGCATGTTGAGCCCTCGCTTCGCCAATAGCTTGAAGCGGCTCTACCCAGATTTGGTCGTTTACGATTTCCTCCAACCTTGGGCGCCAGGACATGATCATGATCAAGATCCCACCCGTATTCCAGTGCTATGAAAGTTCCAGGGACATGATTATGATCAAGAGCATAAGAGAAATCGAGGGCGTTCTTGACAGATGAGAGCGTGGTCCCAGTCGGCCAGCTTGTGCAAGATACTACGTCTGAAGATGGCGAAAAATCCGACAGTTTGGACTGGCTCGACAGCAAGGAAGAAAAGTTGACCGTCTTCGTGTCATTCGGGCCCGAGTACTTCCTCTCGAAGCAAGAAATGACAGAGATAGCTCACGGCTTGTAAGCCAGCAAAGTGAACTTCGTCCGGGTACTACAATACTTGAGCGTTGGCTGGTTCGTGAGCTATTGCGGATGAAGCATGAGGTTCGGGGTCCCGATCATTGTGATGCCGCTGCACCTGGACCGGCCTGTGAATATGAGGGTGGTGGAGGAGGTGGGCGTCAGCATCGGCGCCGGCGTGGAGGCACGGAGGGATGAGATGGGGACGATCCGGAGCGCGGAGGTGGCGAGGAGCATAAGGAACGTGATCGTTGACAAAGCGGGGGAGAGAGCGAGGCAGAGAGCGACGGAGATGAGGGGGATGATGAGAAGGAAAGGTGATGAGGAGGTTGATGACCTGTGGACGAGCAACTGCACGTGTGCAGGAAGGGGGATTGGGGTGAAGAGGATCATAGGATTTTAGTACCCAACTGATGATGATAGCTGTCCTTTTTTTTTTTTTTGCACTTCGTCATGAGGTAAAAGAAAGAATTTTACTAGTATAACAGTTTTTAAGGTATTATAAGAATAATAGTATATTGTAATACACAAATTTTTGAATAAATAGGTCCCACAACAATTTATAATTATTTATAATTTGATTTTTGTAATCCTTAATAGATCATTATTCTCACAATACATTAAAGACTATCACGCAATCATTTCTCTAAAACAAAACTAAGGAAAAGCTAAGCACGTGGATAATAATTCTATTTCTAGAAATAATTTTTAGCTAGAAATAAATATTTTTATTTTTATTCTCTGAATAAATTTCTGAGCATATATATGCGTTTGATAACAATATTTCTGTTCCCATAATAAAAATTCATTTAATAGACCTTCATAAATATCTTCCTTCTATGCTCTTTTCCATTTATCGTGCATTATTCTTTTGTGAGATAAAATGTCTTTAATCAATTGAATTAAAAGCATCGATGTGGAAACTGTATATCAATGTTGGTGGGCATTCGACAAGGGAAGCAATAAAATGAGTTTTTATTTCTTATTATGTTTCAGAAATTAAAAAAAAAATAGAGAAATTATGCTTCTCATTTTTGTTTTAAATCTATTTCTTTTTGGCTGAATAATTTTCACTTATTGACTAGCCCTAAGATGGAGAAGCAAAGGTGGTGTAAAGAGAATGCTAAGATACTGATGGCTTTAAGATTAGTTGGGGCTAAAAGAAGATTGGTAAACTTGAATGCTAATAGCTTGAGTTTATTAACAAAAGATAATGATACAAATGATCCATGAACTTTCACTCAATATGCAATGTGATCCTTGAACTTTTAATTTATTTAATAGTCCATGAATTTTTAATTTGTTTAATATAACTTTAACCTTTTTATATATGTTCTATATGGAAATGTTCAATATAGACTTTTCATTAATTTAAGTTTATGAACAACACTAAATATTTTCATATAGTTTAGAGATTAAATTTCACATGTACCAAAGGTCCTAATATCAAATTGAACAATTTAAAAGTTCAGGGATGACATTGCACATTAAACTAAAGTTCATGGATCATATTGAATAAATTGAAAGTCCATGGACCATATTGTAAACTGGGTCAAAGTTCAAGGACCACATATGTCATTTTTTCCATTAAACGAACAAGAGTGAGCTTTTGAAACTAGAATTGCTCTAAAAATGATACTGTTCATGTTTTCCTAGAAAACTAAACACTCCCATGTTATTTATTTAATTTTCTAGTAGAAGTGCACATCGCCTTAGAAGCGCACACCGCCCTCAAAAACTAGTGATGAGAATATCAATACTGCAAGAATAATAAACTAATAAGATGAGAATGAGTGGCAATTGCCAATAAGTGTTTTTGTATTTCAGTGATAGAATTTTTTTGGAAAAAGAACATTTGAAGTGCCAAAACTTGAAACAGATGGATATTTAAATGTCAAAATCGGAGCAAAATGGATCAATTAAGTACCAACGGCGAGAAAATTTGGCCAAAATACTAACGTGACAATTTTCCGACAAGCCAAATGCAAAACAATGTCATTTTGCAAGCTGACGAGGCTAGACAAGTGCAAAAACGACGTCTTTTTGCTGCTAACGTGGATATATAATTAATATATATTAATTAAATAAATTTTAAAACCAAATTAAAATATTTAAATAAATATTTATTTATTTATTTTTTTAAAAAAAAGGGAGGAAGATGGAGGTTATAGCCTTCACTGCCGCCTCCCCATCGTTGTCGGGAAAGGCCGACGATGATGGGGGAAGGGTCAACCGAAGTCGCCTGCCCCTAACGGTGAGGGCTGCGAGCCCTCACCCGGGGTTGCGAGATCTAGGGAGTGCTGCAACCTCCACCCTAGTTCTAGGCAATGGCTCGTAGACCTTCACTGTTGATCAACCGGGGTCGCCGGCCTTTCCCAGCGATGATGGGGACGCGACGGCGAAGGCTGCAACCTCCATCTTCCTCCTTTTTTTAAATAAATATAAATATAGATATAAATACTTTAATTTTATTAATATTTATATTTAAATTCAAAAAAGACAAAACGACGTCGTTTTGGTGACTTGTTGTTAACTCAACTCTTTAGTGTGCCACGTAAATGAGTTATATTATTAAAAAATTGCCATTAGGATTTCCAACCACCTTCGTCAGACTTGGCACTTAAATGTCCCATTTTTCGGAAAAAGTAGAACTTAAGTATCCCTTTGTGCCAAGTTTTAGCACTTCAAGTGTTATTCTTCCAAATTTTTTTTTTGTTACATCTTTGGCTATGCAAGGTGGTGTATTTATATAATACAAGTTAGGTTTATATAATCAATAAGGGACAAGATCATGATCTCTTCTCTTTGGAAAGAATTGATCTTGCTTGATGAGCAAGTGGTGGAGTAGCTAAATCAAGATACATCATCGTGATCTCTTCTATTTGCAAAGAATTGATCTTGCTTGATGAGCAAATGGTGGAGAGATTGTAACTGAATCAGGATACATCATCGTTTTCTTTAACACCCTCCCCCCGGCAAGTTGATGTGGCATAACACATGATAAACTTGGAATGTAGAAGTCGAAAGCAAGCCATGGAGAGCCTTTTGGTGAAGATATCGGTAGGTTGATCGATAGTGGAGATATATTGAACATGCAGTCGATTTTTGGCGATCCTTTCTCGTAGAAAGTGGAAATCAATTTCCACATGCTTTATTCGAGCATGAAAGATGGGATTCCCTGTCAAATAGATGGATGAGATGTTGTCACACCAAATAACTGGAGGGCCTAACCAAGAGACATCGAGATCGCGTAGGGGAGCCCTAATCCAAACGAGTTCAGCAGCGGTGTTAGCCAAGCTTTTGAATTCAGCCTCCGTGCTGGATTGGGCGACCGTCCATTGCTTACGGGAACTCCATGATATGAGATTTGAGCCAAGGAATATGCCAAAGCTGCCAACTGACCATCTGGTGTCATGGTCCGCAGCCTAACCTGCATCAGAAAAAGCATGGGGATGGAAATTGTGGTTGCGGGTAAAAAGTATGCCATGGTGCCACGTGCTGCAAACGAAGCGCCATATGCGTTTGACAAACTACTAATGGACCTCAATGAGTGCATGCATGAACTGACGGGCAGTGTTGACAGCGAAGGTAATGTCAGGTCGAGTGAGAGTAAGATATTGCAATGGGCCCACGGTACTGCGATAAAGTGGCGGGTCCAAGAATAGCTTACCATCCATTGTAATTCAATCCCAAGAAAATAATGCAGTTCACCCAAGTCTTTGATAGTAAATTCCTTTTGTAGAGACTCTAGGAGAGCAGATAATGGTGCTATAGGGGATCTTGTAATAATGATGTCTTTGATATAGACAAGCAGGAAGATACTATATTGGGCTATATGCAATATAAACGGTGAGGAGCCAGCGGTAGAAACTACAAATCCAAGGGAGACTAGAAAACTATTGAGACATTGGTGCCAGGCACATGGAGCTTGTTTCAAGCCATAAAGAAATCATTTCAAGTGACAAACATGATGTGGATGGTGGGGATCAATGAAACTTGGCAGTTGATCCATGAATATTTCTTCGGCGAGATTACCATGGAGAAAGGCATAATTTACATCTAGCTGCCAAAGTTGCCAACCCCAAGAAAATGCAATGGCGAGGACTATATGAACCGTGACGTGTTTCACCACCAGACTGAAGGTTTCATTATAGTCGATTCCTTGTTGTTGATGAATTTGCAACTAATCTGGCCTTGTACTGTTCAACAGAGCCATCTACATGAAGCTTGACCCAAAAGACCCATTTGCAGCCAATGGGCTTATGGTGCTGAGGAGATGGTACAAGCTCCCATGTCTAATTTTTCAGCAATGCGGTGTACTCTTCAGCCATAGCCGCCTGCCAATTCGGGTCTTTTACCGCCTGACGGTAACAAGATAGTGTGGATGGGACTGCTGCCAAAATGGTGAGTGCATAGATGTGATCCTTTTGTACATGTCGACAGGGAATGGTGCCGTCTTGAAGTCTGGTCACCATGGGGTGGGCTGGTGGCGCTGGTTATGGGGGCAGACCAATAACCTGTTGGATTGTGGTCTGTGAGATAGTTTCAGTGGCAAGAGATGGCACTTCTGGTTGCAGTTAGAGAGATACTAAGTGGGAGGTGGTGGGACTGTTGTACACAGGTGTCAACATGTGGGATGCATTAATCCTTGGTTCATGCATATGTGAATCATCAGGTTGCAAATACGTCAGTGGGGGAACATAAAGGGGTAATTCCTATGATGCCGGTGGGGACACATTTGATGATGAGAACGGCAAACGGAAAAACAGTCTCATTAAAGCTGGTGTCTGCAACTGTGTAGAACCTTGTTGTGGAGAATAGCAGCGATAGCCTTTGAAACTTGAGGTATATCTGAAGAAAATACACCGATGTAACCTAGGCTCCAATTTGTGCTTGGCATAGGGTCGTAGGTTCGGGTATACGGCACAACCAAAAACCCGAAGATGCTCATGTGGTAGAAAAGAGTACTTTCCACGGGTTGCGCTATTGCAGAACGAGAGTAAGCAGTCGATTGATAATGTGAACTGCACTTTCAAAAGCAAAATCCCAAAAATGAGAGGGAACAGACGCATGGTGCATTATCGCCAGACCCATTTCAATCACATGTCTGTGTTTATGCTCGGCCGAACCATTTTGAAGGGCCAAGCGAGGATAGGATGTCCGTTTATAAATGCCACGCTCTTGCAACAATTTATTAATAGATGTAGAAAGAAATTCTCCGACACAGTCACTTTGGATGGCTTTAACTCGGGTATTGAGCTGGTTTTCAACAAAGTTTAGAAAGACCACGAAGATAAGTAAAAATTGATCACGAGAGTTGAACACATAAAGCCAAGAAAATTTGGAGTAATCATCAATAAACCAAACATAATATTTATTTTTTTGATGAGACGTTATAGGAGCCGGCCTCTAAATGTCAAAATGAACTAATTCTAGGGGAGCCTTGGATCTATGAAAAGTGGGAGGGAGGATGAGGATGAGGATGACTCTTACTGGACGCACATGCTGAGCAAGTCGGTTGAACAACTGATGACTTATTGAACATGCGAGATATAGTAGAATATGCAACATGGCCTAAATGATGGTGCCAACAGACAAGGGAGCTGGACTGAGACAATAATAAGTTGAAGGAGAAAGCTCAGACTGATTCAACAATTGATAGGGTCCCTGATTAAGGTTCCCTTGGAAGAGAATCTTGTCCATATAGCGACACCTTCACAAAAAAAACAATTAGGTGAGAAAATGAAATTAAAATTGTTTTCCTATGAATATACGAACGGAAAGTAAGTTTTTCTTTACAGAGGGAACAACTAGGACATTAGACAAAATTTTGAGAAACAAGGGTACCAATATGGGTTATCGAGAGGCTAGACCCATTACCTATGGTAACATGTTGGTTGCCTGTGTAAGGTTGAAGAGAGGACAATTGAGACGGATTATTTGTGACGTGGTGTGCAGTATACTGAAATCTGGATACCATAGGTTCGAAAAGACTGATGGTGAAGGTGGAATTTTAGTAATGTAGAGCTATGGTGCTGAGCCAAAAGATTGTGGTGGAGACCCACGATTACAACACAATGGCTCGGTGGCCAAAGCGATTGCAGAGTTGACATCAAACACCGCCACTCCTTTGATTTCTGTAATTGCCTGCATTTTGTAAGTAATTTAGGGCCAAAGTGCTATCCAGTTGCCCAAGCAGTGGTGACCTGTCCACGAGAGAAGGAAGCTATTGAGGTACTTAGTGTACTGTCTGCATCATGGACGCTGCTAGAGTGGAGGTGATGGGCTCAAGCAAATCAAGTCGTGCCTCATGAGCCAAGAGAAACCCGTGTAAGGACTCACGTGTAGGGGATTGGTATTGACTTTGAATAGAAATCGACACTGCTAAATTTTGATATTCCGCTCCGAGTCCCTTGAACAAGTGAGTTTGATATTCTTGTGAAGAGATGTTCTCACCAATCGAAGCAAGTTGATCAATAAGGAAGGCTGCTTGTTGTAGATATTTCGTGATTGTTTGATTTCCCTTGCAGAAAGTCTGAAGTTGCATTTGTAGATGTGTGGCGTGAGCATTGTTACGTGCTGCATACGATGGAGCCAAGAAAGACCACATGGCTGCTGAAGAGCCTAAATTGGAGAGCTATGCAACAATGTTGTCAGGTGTGGAATTGAGAATAGACCCCAAGGTAATTTGATATCAGGTTACCCTGTTTCATATGCTGGATTTGGTGAACTTTCGGTGACACCATTCTCGCTGATTTCAGTGATAGTGTGTGGAGGGCATGGTTCAATTCCGTCCACAATTGACAAGAGTCAACTAGCCTGGAGAAAGGGGAGGAGGCGTGTCTTCCATATAATGCAATTGTCTCCGGTTAATTTGATACCAACCGCAGGACATGTGATTGATCCAGATGAGGCCTCCGTGGGAAGGATGAGAGGACAGGGGGGGGGGTGGGGTGGGTAGCATTCTTGATGAGGTCTGTTGAATTGGCAACACTGGGGATTCGGTTGCTTGTTGATTGATTGCTAGCAGCTACGTTTGGGAAAGATAAGGATGAATCTAATTGGTTTGCCATTTATGCTTTCATAAGAAATGGCTCTGATATTATGCAAAAACTTTCTGATATTACATCAATTTTGATAAATGCAAAAAGCGTTTACATTTTGGGGAATATCCACGCAGGAAGGATTCTTGATGATTAAAAAGGCCTACATGAACAAGTTTATATAAATCTTTTAACTTGGCCAATTTAATCCTAAATCTATTGAAAATGTATTTTTAATACACCCGTTCAAATAATTGAATTGACTCATATACATTGTATCCAATATTAATTATGTTCAAGAAATATTAAACAACTTCCAGCGTGAATATTACCTGAGAGTAGCTTTCATACTTCTGTTATGCCGAGGTCAAATGTTACCTGAGAGTACCTTTCAATTTGGCCTATATTACCGTGCAATTTATTAATGACTTCCGCCGTGAATATCGAAAACAAGCTACTCTAGGAAAAACATTATAGATTGCACGGTAGCTCTCATACTTCCCTTATGCTGAGGTCAAATGTTTACCTCGATGTTTTTCCTAGAGTAGCTTGTTTTCGATATACAATCCATACGTCCCATCTATGAGAGAGAATCGAATTCTTTTAATACAATCTTAGTGATAACTTTTTATTTAAAATCTCAATGATACATTATATCCCTTCTTTTTTATATCCATCAAGACATGGCCATACCTAAAGGTGACATTAAAGTCTCAAATTGGATACCACTTGCTCAACAATCACAATGATTTATATTCGTATAAAAAGAAAATATTGGCAAAGATATTATGTCAATAGTCACCGGCCATCGAACTTGGACATACAAAACTTTTTATATCCATCAAGATACGCTTGCACATGAAGGTGACATTAATCACTCTGAGATTGGATACCACTTGATCTACAACCACATTGGAACCACAATGATTTATATTCGTACAAAAAGAAAATGTTGTCAAAAATATTATGTCAATGGTTGCTGGCCATCAAACTTGGAAATGCAGAACTTTCTATATCCATCAAGACACGCTTGCACATGAAGGTGACATTAATTACTCTCATATTGGATATTACTTGCTCCACAACCACAATAGTTCATATTCGCACAAAAAGAAAAAGTTGTCAAGAATATTAAGTCGATAATTGCGGGTCATTGAACTGGGACATACAGAACTTTCTAAATTTTATATATATAAAGGTTTCGATCTTGATTCCCTAAACTGAAAAAAATTAGATGACAAATAAAATGAATAAAGTACGGTAATATGCTTTCACCCAACATCCGAGTGAAAATCAATGTTTGGAAACTAATCCTCCAGCAGACTTTCACATTCTCCATAAGTGAACTTAGTTAGTATACTATGATACGAACCTAAACAACGACTATAATTGCAACATCTTATGGAGGGTTGTCTTAACGTTTTGGCGAAAGTGCTTAAATTGTTGCCTTTACATTCAAAGTACTTTCCAGTCCATTTTATGATGATTGAGTCCTTTTCAAGGTGGTGATAGATTGAACTTTACGGAAAATTGTCCAAAAAGTCCTAAATCGATTGTACTTTTATCAATTCAGTTCTAAATTTTTTAATTTTGTCGATTGAGTTTTAAATCTTTTCACTTTTTGCTAATTGTCCATTTGATCAATTTTGGCCGGAAATTACTAACGTAGATGGCTGGCGCTAACGTGGTAATTTTTTGCCGGCCATCAAACTTGGAAATACATAACTTTCTCTATCCGTCAAGACATGCTTGCACATGAAGGTGACATTAATCACTCTCAGATTGGATACCACTTGCTCTACAACCACATTGGATACTACTTGCTCTACAACCACAATGATTTATATTCATACATAAAGAAAACGTTGCCAAAAATATTATGTCAATAGTTGCCGGCCATCGAACTTGGAAATACAGAACTTTCTATATCCATCAAGACATGCTTGCACATGAACGTGACATTAATTACTCTCATATTGGATATTACTTGCTCGACAACCACAATGATTTATATTTGTACAAAAAGAAAATGTTGTCAAAAATATTATGTCAACAGTTGCCGGCCATCGAACTTGGAAATGCAGAACTTTCTATATCCATCAAGACACGCTTGCACATGAAGGTGACATTAATAACTCTCATATTGCATATTGCTTGCTCCACAACCACAATAGTTCATATTCGCACAAAAAGAAAAAGTTGTCAAGAATATTAAGTTGATAATTGCCGGTCATTGAACTGGGACATAGAGAACTTTCTAAATTATATATATATAAAGTTTGCAATCTTGATTCCCTAAATTGAAAAACATTAGATGACAAATAAAATGAATAAAGTACGGTAATATGCTTTCACCCAACATCCGAGTGAAAAATCAAAGTTTGGAAACTAATCCTCCAGCAGACTTTCACATTCTCCATAAGTGAACTTATTTAGTATAATATGATACGACCTTAAACAACGACTATAATTGCAACATCTTATGGAGGGTTGTCTTAACGTTTTGGCGAAAGTGCTTAAATTGTTGCCTTTACATTCAAAGTACTTTCCAGTCCATTTTATGATGATTGAGTCCTTTTCAAGGTGGTGATAGATTGAACTTTACGGAAAAATTGTCCAAAAAGTCCTAAACCGATTGTACTTTTGCCAATTCAGTCCTAAATTTTTTAATTTTGCCGATTGAATTTTAAATCTTTTCACTTTTTGCTAATTGTCAACGTAGACGGCTGGCACAACGTGGTAATTTTTTGCCGGCCATCGAACTTGGAAATACAGAACTTTCTATATCCATCAAGACACGCTTGCTCATGAAGGTGACATTAGTCGCTCTCATATTGGATATTAGTTGCTCGACAACCACAATAGTTCATATTCGCACAAAAAGAAAAAGTTGTCAAAAATATTAAGTCGATAATTGCGGGTCATTGAACTGGGACATACAGAACTTTCTAAATGATATATATATAAAGGTTTCGATCTTGATTCCCTAAACTGAAAAAAATTAGATGACAAATAAAATGAATAAAGTACGGTAATATGCTTTCACCCAACATCCGAGTGAAAGTCAAAGTTTGGAAAAGAATCCCCCAGCAGACTTTCACATTCTCCATAAGTGAACTTATTTAGTATACTATGATACGACCTCAAACAACGACTATAATTGCAACATCTTATGGAGGGCTGTCTTAACGTTTTGGCGAAAGTGCTTAAATTGTTGCCTTTACATTCGAAGTACTTTCCAGTCCATTTTATGATGATTGAGTCCTTTTCAAGGTGGTGATAGATTGAACTTTATGGAAAAATTGTCTAAAAAGTCCTAAACCGATTATACTTTTGTCAATTTTGTCCTAAATCTTTTAATTTTGCCAATTGAGTTCTAAATCTTTTCACTTTTTGCTAATTGTCCATTTGATCAATTTTGGCCGAAAATTACTAATGTAGATAGCCGGTGCTAACGTTGTAATTTTTTGAATTTTTTTTTATGCTTTTTTTCTTCTTCTTTTTTGTACTTTTCTTTGATTTTTTTTTAAAGGTTTTGGAGAGAAGGCCAACAACCACCCTCATCGGCCACAAGCGAGGGCCGGCGATCCTCACTAGCCAAAGGCAAGGGCCGGTCGACCCTTGCCGGCCCTAGGCGAGGGCCGCAATGCCCTCGCTTGGCTAGATCTAGCAAAGGTGTCATGGTCGACGAGGGCTCACATTCCCTCACTTTCGCTCGCGAGGGTCGTTGGCTCTCACTTGTGGCTAGTGAGGGTCGGCCAGCCACCCTCGGCAAGCTTCTCTCATAAACCTTAAAAAAAAAAAAAAATCAGAAAATATATTAAAATATTATCTAATATTATTTAAAAATTGCTACGTCAGCAATAACCATCCACGTTAGCATTTTGCCCAGATAGATTCAATTGGCAAAATATGAAAATGTTGAGGACTCAATTGGCAAAATTGAAAAGTTTATGATTGAATTGGCAAAACTGCAATAGGTTTAAGACTTTTTGAACAATTTTCCCAAACTTTAGGCATACTTTAAACGTGGCCCTTTCTTCTTCCCTATTTATAATGAGTTAAATGTATATCATAGGTCGGATAACAAACATTTGGGTGTACCTAGGCCAACTCAACACCACAAATGAATCTATTCAAATTTAGATAAAAGTCGATTGACCTAATGCCCGTACAAACTAGAAAACTTCTTTTTCTACCAGTTTTTTGGTCGGCGAATTAATTCATATTTTTATGTGGATGATCTCCTTAATTTGTAATTTACCATTTATAATGAACATTACATTACAGGTTACTCAACAAGTAATGTACCAATTAAATGATGTATGTTTCCTCCAACTTTTTTTTTTGTCGGTCTTACTCTATTCTCACTCTAATTCTCACTCTCAGACTTTTGCCATACCTCCTTGCAAAGCGTGGAAGTCGAAACCCACACTTGAAACTAAATTGTCCAAACCCCACCCTTCCGAGAAAGTGGGGATTCGAACCCCCCACTTCCCCCTTCCATATTGGAATGATGGGCACTGGGCAAACTCTAGTGGTTATGTTTTCTCAAACTTGAGATACGGGAAATGTGGTCCTAAAAATAAATGTGGGGATGTCCATGTTTTTATCTTAACAATTGACAATTGGTCCAGGAAGTTCCTACCAACTGGGAATGACGGAAAGAGCCATATTTTGTTGTAGAATTTACTCCAAATATACTCATATCCAATCCCTAACCTTAACTCTCTCTCTCTCTACTTTGTTGTGTAATTTACAACAGAGTACCGACACCAGAACACTATCGATAATTTAGTTTTGCTACTCAAGAATTCAAATCGCAAATCTAGGCATGCCCGCGCTTTGCACGTCTCGGGTATCTAGTTATCAATAAGCCTCAGTTACAACAAGTCACGTTATCCAATATGTAGTTTTGTAGTCCAATTATAGCTTATCTAGCATCAGGTCCTTCTGGATGACCTTCGCCAGGTCCTTCCGGATGACGTTCGCCGTCTTTTGTCATCTTGGGTACATCATTATCCTGATATTATCATGGAGATACGACAATTCCAAACAACACAAAAGGTCAAAAAAAGAAGAAACAAGCCGGCAAGTGACACCAAGCCCTTTACACGTGCTTCCACGCATGCCCATCGGCACAACGTCTCGGCTTCCGTCCTCCACCTCTCGGCCACGTTTCATGTACGTACATCCTCATGCGGAAACAGCCTCTGAATCGCCGTCCTCTTCCCATGTAACCCACACACGCTTGTCGAACATTCCGATTCCAGTTCTTTATCATCAAAAACCAACCCGGAAACGAAATGAACTAGAAAAAGAGCAAGAAATGAGCCCAGAGAGACGCATTGACGAGCATTCTCATGTTTCCATGGCTTGCTCACGGTCAAGCTCTCCAATCGATTCGCCGATAGAGGCATCCACATCTACTTCTGTTCCACGCCGGTGAACCTTGCCTCTATCAAGCCAAAGCTTGTGGGCGCCAGATACTTCAGCAAGATATAGCTCGTTGAGCTTCATCTTCCTTCGCTGCCGAAACTTCCACCTCGCAACCACACCATGAAAACACTACCTCCACACCTCATGTCGACCCTCAAGTAGGCCTTCGACATGTTGAGCCCTGGCTTCACCGATATCTTGAAGTGGCTTGACCCGGATTTGGTCGTTTACGATTTCCTCCGATCTTGGGCGTCGCTGGGCATCCCAGCGGTCGAGTTCTTGCGCATGAGTGCGACGATGTGCCCTTTTGTCAACCATGCTAACACGAAGCCCGGCAACAAGTTCCCGTACCTTAAGATCTATCTTCATGATCATGAGGTCGATAAGTTTGCCAACTTGCTAGAGTGTTCTGCCAACGGGATCAAAGATCGCGGAGTGTTCCAGTGCTATGAACGTTCCAGGGACATGATCATGATCAAGAGCATAAGAGAAATCGAGGGAAAGTACATTGACTACCTATCGTTCTTAATAGATAAGAGGGTGGTCCCAGTCAGCCCGCTTGCGAAAAATCCGAAACTCTGGACTGGCTCGACAACAAGGAAGAGAAGTCGACCGTCTTCATGTCGTTCAGGAGCGAGTACTTCCTCTCGAAGCAAGAAATGATAGAGATAGCTCACGGCTTGGAAGCCAGCAAGGTGAACTTCGTCTGGGTGGTAAAATTTCACAATGGAGATAGACGCAGCGGCAAAAGGAGGATCCCACTTGCCAGAAGGTTTCCTCAGGAGAGTCGCGGGACAAGGCCTGGTCCTAGAAGGATGGGCGCCACAAGCGGCGATACTACAGCATTCGAGCATTGGCGGTTTTGTGAGCATTGCGGATAGAGCTCGGTGATGGAGAGCATGAGGTTCGGGGTCCTGATTATCGCGATGCTGAAGCACCTGCACGTCGGCATGGAGGCGAGAAGGGACGAGACAGGGACGATCCAGAGCGCAGAGGTGGCGAGGAGCATAAGGAACGTGACCGTCGACAAAGCGGGGCAGAGAGCGAGAGAGATGAGGGGGATTATGAGAAGGAAAGGTTAACAAGAGGTTGATGGGGCTGTGGACGACCTCTTGCAAGTGTGCAGGAAGAGGGATTGAGGTGAAGAGAATCATAGGATTTTAGAACCCAACTGATGATGATAGTGACAGGAGTCGTGAAGAATGAAGAGAAATTTGTATTCTGTATTTCTCTATTCTTCAATGTACAGGTATATGGCTGTATTTGTAGTACAACTAATAAATCGGAAAATATTTACACAATATTATTTTTCCTAAAGTAAATCATATAGAATCAATCACAAGATAGAAATCTAGATTCGAAATCAATCTTCAGACTAAATCTGATTCTTTCTCCAACACTCCCCCTCAAGCTCATGGCTTATAAATGTCAAAGGCGCCAAGCTTGCTTAATAGATATCCATGTTGTATCTGGCATAAGGACTTAGTGAAAATATCTGCAAGGCTATTCCGCAGTTGTGATTCCTCGAGTGGCAACGATCCCTTCCCGAATTTTCTCTCGATTAAAATGACAATCAACCTCGATGTGCTTTGTTCTTCCATGAAAAACCGGATTTGCAGCCAATTTAAGAGCAGCATTGTTATCACAAAACAATTCACTTGTGCCATTGACTTGCACACCCAAATCTGAAAGTAATCCCCAAATCCAAACTATCTCACACATAGTTTTCGCCATGGCTCACTATTCTAATTCAGCTGACGACAATGAAACTATCGATTGCTTCTTTGTCTTCCATGAAATTAAAGACTTTCCCAGGTTAATACAAAAACCAGTAATGGATCTTCTTGTCATTGGTTAAGTGGCATAATCTATGTCACAATAGGCTGTCATCTTCATGTTGCAATCGCAAGATAACAGAATTCCAAGTCCCGGACATCCTTTCAAATACTTCACAATCTTCAGCGCTATATCCATATGTGATTGCTTTGGGTTGTGCATAAACTGACTGAGTATTTGTAGAGCATAACATATATCAAGCCTAGTCATGGTGAGATAAATCAATTTTCCAACAAGTCGCTGATAACTTGATGGATCCTTTAGCAATGGATCCTTATTTGGGGAAGGAGAGCTCGCATCATATTCATATGGTGTCAATTTGACATTCTGCTCAATAGGTATAGCAGCTAGCTTGCATCCCGATAATCCTACATCCGATATAATATCCAAGACAAATTTTCGTTGACTAAGACAAATTCCCTCGTTGGATCGAGCTATTTCAATACCAAGGAAATAGTTAGGATGTCCCAAATCCTTGATATGAAAAGGTCATATGCAAATATTTCTTAAGCTTCCGAATTGCGACATCATCATTTCCCATAATAAGTATATCATCGACATAAATCAACAAGTAGATCGATGAAGTACCTTTGGTCTATGTGAACAATGCATAATCATATTTGGAATGTACAAAACCTGCATTTGTGAGTGCCACAGTAAACTTTGCATACCATTGTCGAGAAGCCTGTTTGAGTCCATAGAGGGATTTGCGGAGACGACATACTTGAGACTCCCCCTGTCTACGTAATCCTGGTGGAAGTTCCATGTAAATTTCTTCACCGAGGTCTCCATGAAGAAAAGCATTGTTCACATCCATTTGGTGTAAGTTCCAATTATGCATTGCAGCAACAAATAGACTAGAGTTAACAGTCACTTCTTTAGCAACAGGAGAAAAGGTCTCGTGGTAATCAAAACCTACACGTTGCGTAAATTCTTTAGCAACGAGTCGAGCTTTGTACCGCTCAATTGAACCATTTGCCTTATATTTTATTTTATAGACCCATTTGCAGTTGATGGGTTTTCTATGAGAAGGCAGGAGAACGACATCCCAAGTGTCATTTGTTGTAAGAGCCGCTAATTCTTCCTTCATAGCTTTTTGCCATCAAATATCACGCGCTGCTTCCTCATAGGAAGATAGTTCATGTTCTTCAGATATTCTACTAATGCAGCACATGTGCTCCGGCGATAATTTACTAAAGGAAACATAAGAGGACATTGGGTATTGCGTACCTAGTGTTTCCAAGGTTGGACAAATATAGTCTTTTGTCCATGTTGGAGATCGGACCTCTTGTCTTGAACACTGGGCATTGGAATCGGTGTTTGTTCAGCAATTGGTGATGAGAAAGACCTAGTGTTATTTTGCTGAGGCGATGAAATGAGTGATCTATTCATCATAGGGGAAGAATTCGGAGATCCAGTAGAGAAATCAGGAGATTCAACGGGTGCCGTTATGGGGCATGATCCAGAGCATGACTGATTCGGTGCAATCCAAACGTACTATGGCTTCATAGATATATCCTCCACCAATAAGAATTGTCAATGATTCAATGTTGATATTGGTGGCTCATGTGTAGACGCCATCTCCTGGAAAGGGAATGCATCATCATGGAAGACAACATCTCGGCTAACAAAGAAGCAACCTGTAGATATCTCCATAACTCGATAACCCTTTTGCAGAGCTAGATATCCCATAAAGGCGCATTGAAGAGCACGTGGATCCATTTTATGTTGATGTCTCATATTTGTCCCATAACAAAGACAGCCAAATACTCGAAGATGATCAATCGTCGGTTCTTTGCCAAAAAGCATTTCAAAAGGAGTATGTCCTTCTAATATTCTAGTTGGCATGCGATTAATTAAATGGGCTACCGTGACCACACAATCCCCCCCAAAAAATTCAGGAATGGAAGCTTGATATTTTAGTGCTCAAGCAACTTCTAAAAGATGTCGATGTTTACGTTCGACACCATTATGTTGGGGAGTATAGGCACAAGAACTCTCATGGAGTATTCCTTGAGAGGATAGAAAAGATTGACATGCAATGGAGAAAAATTCACTTCCATTATCTGTTCGAATCCTTTGAACATTTTTATTGAACTGATTTTTTTATCATGGACAAGAATTTCAACAAATGTGAAAAGGTCTAACTCTTGGATTGCATGAGAAATATCCAAGTAGCCCAAGAATAATTATCAACTATGGTAAGAAAAAAAAAGGGGATCCATCATGGTGTGGTGTATGATAAGGACCCCAAATGTCCATATGAATTAATGAGAAAGCAATGGTGACACGAGATATGCTACTTGGAAATGGTGCTCGTGTTTGTTTTGCCAAAGGGCATATCTTACAGTCAGGACAAGGAAAACGAGCACTATGACCTAGACGCTTATGAGAAAGGGAAATTTTATTTCTAGCAATAGCATTACAAGATATGGATAAATCAAATTTCCAGGAAAGTTGACCAAAAATAGAGCCCTTGTTCCATTCTACCCAAGCCCATCAGTTTCCCAGTCGAAATGTCCTAAAATGAACAATTTTTAGAATTGAAATTGGCTCGACAATAATTATACTCACAAACTTTGGAAACGGATATGAGATTAAATTCGAACTCAGGAATGCATAGCACATATCTTAGGACAATGTTTTTGCTAAGGTATATAATCCCAATTTTTCTAACATCAGTGACAGTTCCGTTTGGAAGCCGAACGGATATAGAGGATTTAGGCTTTGTATGGACATCATAAAATAAACATTCATTGCAAATTATGTGGTCACTGGCGCCTGTATCAATAATCGATGCATCAACCAAAATATTCTTAGTTTCGCATAATGAAGTACCTAAAAAATTGGCACTCTTGTCAATTGTCCTCAACTGATTTAGTGCATTCATAATTTGCTCACACTGATCCTGGGTAAGTGGCTAATGAGCTTTGTCATTTTCATTTGCAAATACCTGATAAGCAAAAAAATTATTTCCATTTCTTTTCTTTGTCAATGGGCTTACCATGTAATTTCTAACATATTTCAATAATGTGATGCGGATGACGGCAATATTCACAATATTTACCCTTGAAATTAAAATTTTGTCCTCCCCCTTTATGTGATGACATGGCACCATAAGGGCCATTTGATTCGGCTCCATAGGGCCGCGAATAGAAGCCATCAGATCCACATGGACGACGCTAATCTGGACCGCCGGATTACGGAGGATAAGGACCGTTAGATCCATTTCCATGCCTGTAATCCCCACCGTCAATTTGGATTGCACAAATGCCATCCGATACATGCTTTTGATCTTGACCATTGAATCAATATTTGCCAGGGTTTTCCAAAGAAGTCTTCAGCCTCGTTTGGTTCAGTATTCCCAAAGAGCTTTCAGCCTTGAAAGCCCCTTGGGAAAAAAATTTGGTGTTTGATTCAGCATTTGGAGGTGTCATTGGCCAAATGTTGACCTTTGAAATGCTGAAAGCCCAAAGCAGGTGGAGACCTACTTTGGGCATTCAACATTTGCGGAATGCTAGTCCTCTTATTAATGAATTTCTTTTTTCTAGACATATACGATCATGTTTAATATCATGAAATGACTCTTTCTAGTCAAATTTGTATGAGAGGAACTTGGTTTTATTTTTCTTAATAAGGACCTCCCTTTTTATATGCGGTGCTTATTCAAAAAAATTAGCATCCACAATCGGTCACTTCACCATCCATCGAATAAGTTCACCTTTTTTTTTATAATTTTTATCTTTTGACATTCAATAGCCCAACTTTTTATCAATACACTAAAATGATCATTAATTAACGAAAATGATTAATATTACAATAATTAAAAAAAATATTCAAAGTTGAAAACAAACCTAAAAGAACCCTAGGCCAAAAGTTGAGCTTTGCATCTAATCTATAATCAAATTATTTTAATATAATTTTTAAATAAATTTACTAATATATATCTTTTACATTACTCTCAACATGAAAATGTAAAAGGTTATATAGTCATTATTTCTTTTTTGCAATTTTAAAAATACTAAAACTAAAAAACTTAATTTGGTCATACCAAAAGGCTTTTCAAATATATGTTTACCAAACAGTCTTGCATTTCCCTAAAGCACTTTTCAATTATAGTTTACCAAATAGTCTAGCATTTTGGAAAGCCCATTTACCTCAAAGGTATTTGCATTCTCCCAATGGCATTTCCCCAAAGCCAAACCAAACAGGCCCTTCCTCCTTCCTTTTTGTCGCTTGGGCGTTTCCTCCCGAGCCCGACTCAGAGCTCCCTGCTCGCTGCGGCGCACGAAATCCGCCATGAGAGTGGCCCGAGTTCTTCGCCGGCGTTGCAAGCACCATGTTTTCTCCTCCCCTTTCTCGTCTAGTGGTCACGAGGCGTTGGTTTTCTTCTTGACAGCAAGCTAAAAGATGCGGCCGAGCAACGACACCGACTCCATGGCGAGGATCTGCAAGCAAAAAAGTATCCAACTATCATTTAGGGCTAATAGGAAGTAGGTTGCTTTCTCTCTTTCCTTAATATCTCTGTACTGCCTAATTGTTGACTCTGGGCCTTCGAGCTGCTCCTCCGCATCTTCGAGTTCGTTCCAAAGGGCTAATAGGCGGTTGAAGCAAGTGGTAACCGAGAGGTTCCCTTGCTTCAATTCCGTGAGGGCTTGGGTCAGTGAAAAAACTTTAACCCGATCAAGCTTCCCATACATTTCCCTAATGTTTTCCCACATCGCTTTTGCATCTTCTGTAGGAGGAAGTTCGGCGGCAACCTCTGCCATCACGCAATTCCAAATCCAGGTCTGTACTAAGTGATTACAGCTTCGCCAGTGGCGTTGCATGCGGTCGTCGACCGGAGGAGGGACGAATCCGTTAAGGAATTCATCCTTGTCTTTTGTGATGAGGGCCCATCGAAAGTCCCTTGCCTAGGTCGAATAATGGTCCAGTCCAGCAAGTTGAAGCATGATTAACCTCAATTCCGGCCTGTTAGCTAGTGAAGTATAAAGCAGGTCACCGGATTCTGGATGGCCAACGATGGTCGGAAAAGGAAGCGGCACAAACCCAGGTGGAAAATTCAGGTAAGGGTTTGTTCCCACTCCACCCAGAACAAATTCAAGTCTGTGACCCGTCGAGACGAAATCTAGATCTCTAGTTGGATTCGGCTGCTGTTGTGGGCTGTAATTAGCCCACGGTTGACCGGATCCCGAAGTCCATTGACTAGTTCCGGCGGCCCATGGCCCCTGAACTGGAACCCATGGCATATATGGCCATTAAATTGAAGCCAGGAACTGACTCATGATTGGAGCAGCTGGGTGTTAAGCAGTTTGCTCAACTTGTTCCGAGACATGGTCAGATCTATCTTCATATGTAGGTAGAATCGGATTTTGATGTTGAATTTCTTTGCCATCTAGGTTCTACATGTTGGATGTAACATTGAATTCCTTTCGATGTGCTGAATTTGTTTTGCAGGTAGTGATTTGCAGCAACAAACCAAAAAAACAATCGAAGGCAATTCAAAAAATATTTGCAGAAGGCAGATCAAGAGCAAGGCTTTGATACCATGATAGGAGCGTGAAGAATGAAGAGGAATTTGTATTCTGTATTTCTCTATTCTTCAATGTACAGGTATATGGTTATATTTCTAGTACAATAAATGAATCAGAAAATATTTACACAATATTATTTTTCCTAAAGTAAATCATATAGAATCAATCACAAGATAGAAATCTAGATTGGAAATCAATCTTCAAACTAAATCGGATTCTTTCTCCAGCAGATAGCTATCCTGTTTTCTTGCACTTCGTAAAAAAGATAAAAAGAAACTAAAGAAAAGCTAAGCACATGCATAATAATCATTTTGTTTCTAAAAATAATTTCCAACTAGAAATAAATATTTTTTGTATTCCCTCAGTGAGTTTCTAAATATAGATATGGTTTGATATATATTTATGTTTCCATAATAAAAATTAGTTTGATATACTTTCTTAAATCTTCCTTTCATGCTATTTTCCATTTATCGTGCTCTATTCTTTCGCGAGATAAAACATATTTAATCAATGGAATTGAAAGCATTGATGGGGATATCATACATCGACATTGGCACGCAGCCAAATGAGGATAAGCAACGAAAAAGGTTTTTCATTTCTATTTATTCAGAAATAGAAAAGTATAAAATTCTGCTTTTCATTTCTATTTTAAATCTATTTCTTTTTGGCTGAATAATTTTCACTTATTGACTCGCCCTAAGATGGAGAAGCAAGGTGGTGTAAAGAGAACGCTAAGGTACTGATTGCTTTAATATTGGCCGGGGCTCAAAGAAGATCGGTAAACTTAAAAGCTTATAGCCTCAGTTTATTGACAAAAGGATAAAATTGGTCTTTGAACTTTTAATCGACATGTAATGTGATCTATGGAATATAGTCCATAAATTTTTTATTTGTTCAATATAATCTCTTAACTTTTTATGTATATTCAATTTAGTCTATAAACTATTATTTTTTTTGTCAAAATAGTTTATGAATTATATGGAAATGTTCAATATAGTCCTTCCATTAATTCAAGTCTAGACAAAATATAACATGTATCAAAAGTCTCAAGACCTTACTGAACAATTAAAAATTCAAGAACGACACTACACATTAAACTAAAGTTTAAGAATCATATTGAACAAATTAAAAATTCAAGGGATATATTATAGATTGGCTCAAAGTTCAAGGACCACTTATATTATTTTTCTGATGACAAACGAACAAGAGAGAGCTTTTGAAACTGGAGCTGCTCTTAAAATAATACTATTCATGTTATCCTAGAAAACTAAATACTCCCATGTTATGTCAACTACACGGAACGAATAAGAAAAGCCTCTACTGTATCGCAATTTTCATTTTACGCATCGGGCTATCACGATCGACACTGAAAACCGGGGCAATCTTCAAGGTAAAACACCCCTCCACATAAAACATCGACCAACATCAAAAGACAATTCCCATAGCCATAGGAATTCTCTTCCTTTAAACAAACTGACTTGTAATTATGTACAACTAGCTTGCGCTAATAAATTATGAGCGAACAAAGAGCAAGTTGTTTTTCTTTTCTTTCAATTGACACACTTCCACGTCTTGGTTTATACATAAGAAGGAGCTCACAATTGAAGGAAAAAAAGTAGCCACATATCAGTCAAAATAACCAACAACGTTTGGATGCGATAAGAAAGTAATGCAATGAAATGTTTGCTAACAGACCACACACATAAATCATTTTCAACAGATAAAAAGCCCTTTTGGATCGGAGAACACTGATGTATATCCGAAACTATCCAAAATATTATGTCCAAAGAAGGTTCGTCACTCAAAAATCCAACCACTTACTATAATACTCGCAAGTCGTTGGCGAAATGATGCCGCCAGGCGTACAATGGGCTATCCGCGGGCACACCCCGCAAGGTATGGAAGCCATCGCCCCAACTCTTGGTTCCTTCGCGGCATCAGGCGACCTACTACACTTATAACACATCCTGCCAGTCGGGATGGAAGCAAACTCCCCAAGTCCGTTGCTCCTCATTTCAATCACATCGTTGTCCAGAACCAATGCCCTCACAATATCCCCAATCTCGTGGCTTGAGTACTCGACCTTCAGGACCCGGGACCGCTGGATGGCGTCCGCGACCATGTCCACAGTCGCAATCTTTAGATTCCTGATGTGCTTCAGGCACTGGTCCTTGAGGAAGTCGATGAACTCAGACTCGAGCCTCCCTTGGTCGTTGTACCACTTCCCGCCGGTGAGCTCTGCGGAGGGCTCAAACTCGGAGGCGAGGTAGTGCTTCCGCCCCTTGAACTGGACATTGACCACCTCCTTGATCAGACCTTTGCTGAGAAGGGACTTGAGGGACTTATCGACGACATTGTCGGGGAGGCTGGTCTCCCGCTTCATGTCTCTCGACCAGATGCCTGAGTCTTGCTTACTCTGGATTAGACTATAGAGAATCTTCTCTTGCTCAGTCATGGACTGAGAAGGAAGAACATTCGAGTCGGGCCGCTTCCTTTTGCTCATTGCTGTCACTAAACACAAAAAAGAGAGAACAATATTATGAAATTGTTATCTTAACCAAAGGAGAAAATGGCTCCCTCCAATTGCAAAACAACATCAATCTGAAAAAGCAGAAAATTCATGACCCATAAGTCGGTAACTGCGGAGAAAGTTGCTTATAGGTTTAACTGAAGATGGAACAACAAAGGGGAGAAAAACACAGGGAACTCAAAAGCGCCAGTGGATATCAGCAACAACAAAAGACACCTGCCATTGAACAAGAGCACTGAAAATTGAGGCAAAGAAGGTGAGAAGACAGAGGAGACCGAACAGAAAGAGCTCGACGAATCAGCCACTGTTTGGAGACAGGGAAAACATGAACGGGAGAGGGGATAATGGATTTCATGTCAAGCACCCATCTGAAAAAAGCTCGCTAATTCGAGATTGTTCTGACAATCCACCATATTGGCCACTAGAAAATTCTTACAACTAATCAATCCACCAACTTTTCCATCGTGAACCACCCACAGATAAAATTCTCACGAAGAAATAGTTCAGAACAGCCAGCAAATGTCCAAATTGGAGTTACCTACACAAACCATACAGACTGAACAATCAAAGAACTTATAAACGCACAATCAGCTGGCGATCATACTATCGAACGGGGCATACAAGGTCCGTCACGCGCTGGAACCCAGAGAGAGGAAGATGGGGAACCTGTTGGGGGAGCAATTGGGCAGGGGAATCTGGACGGAGCACGGACTCAGCTGTGCGCCGAACGAACTGAGCAGTCGACCGGCGAGGTTATTGAGTCCCGCGTGGGCAGAAGGAGAAGTCAAGAAAGCCGCCCGAGCCCGTTACCCGGCCGAGGCTGCACGGTCCGAACGAATTCATTCCCGTCAATAAAGAGATAAACTCATCGTCCATCAAGCCAATACGAATCGCTAGACGCGATACCCAGCGACGGAATCGAACGTACCATGTCGGCGGCGCCGTGGAACGAACGGGATAAGTTATGTAAGCGTGACAAAAGCACGAGCACGCAGGGTTTTGCTTACCCTACTTCTGTTCTTGGTTTGGGTCGCGTGTATGGGCTTTTCTTCTTCTTCTTCTTCCCTTTTGGGCGAGAGTCCATGAAGAACCCAAAACCAAGTAAAGGCGCTTAATGGGCACTAGCACTTTTCTTTACGATAGGTTTAAAAAACCAAGTAAAGGCGCTTCGTGCGCACTAGCACTTTTATTTACGGTAGGTTTAAAATATTTGATGAAACCGCCATGAACCGCCATGAAAATCATGATTTTTGTTGCGATTTTATAATGGCTTATAACGTTTAACTTATTCATTCATAAAATTTTCATTATTTTATAAAAATTATATTATTAATTTATTTTGGAAATATGGCTATCTCTTTTTCTTCTACTTGCAAATTGTTACTCTGAACATGTTTGGAAAAGTGATATTGATGTATACATTAATGTTTTTTTTTATAAATATTTTATTTTTTTACTGGGTTATACACAAGGCGCCATTCATGTTTTTTCTAATATTTAGTTTATGTTTTTTTTTTAATATTTAGTGCGGAGCATAAAAAAAAAAGTTTATTGTATTTTTGAAGAATAGCCACTAGAGTCTTATGCATTGAATTTCATACTCCAAAAAATGAATTATCCTTCAGGATGATGCTTGTGTCACGGCCGATCGATTGAGATCGTGACCGTGTGGCGACTCAGGCTCTTTTGGATCGCTTGGATCGTCGAGGTGCCTAAGCCAAGCCTTACTCAGATCGATTGCTCACTCGCTCACTCAGATCATAGAGAGAGAAAGTTTCTAGATAGAGAAGCTCTGGAAGAGAGAAATGAGCATTTGATTACCGAATTGTTGGATGGATACAAATGAGAGAGAGGGCACCCCTTCTTAAACTAGAGGTTCTCTAATTATAACTATTGATTGAGATTTCATCTGACGGACGAGATCGTACCACCCAACTTACCAATTACCAACACTAATGATAGGAAAGTTATAGACCTCGGTGCAATTACCGTATCGCCCACCCTATCTCAGGAGCTCCTCCTCGAAAGTGACGGTCCTTTAGCCACAGGTACCTCTTGGCCGTGACACTTACAAGTCTCATACAATTGATCCTATTTTCTCATCTTTTCTAAAAGGCTTTCGACAAATATCATTTTTTAAAATATATAATATTTTTCTTTTTTTTATATCATATAATATTTTTCTATTTTTTATATTATATAATATTTTTCCAACAACTTTTACAGCAAACCATATGATGTTCCTAGTGATTCTTCACCGGACCTAAAACCATTCCAATTTCTTTTCCCCTTTTTTCCCGCATTTCGAGACGGTTTGGTTTAGGATAGGTTCAAAATGGGTCATACTTGAGAAACAATCTTGAAACCAGTTGAAAATCGATTTACGCGGGGTTAGTACTGGTCTTTACATGAACAAGTCTGAAAATCAACTAGTACGGCCGGTTCAACCTGAAATCATGCCTTGGTTTGTTTGCCTTCATGGCAACATTTGTCTTATGCAGTTGTAGGGCGACAAATGCATCAAGAGTTTTAACGAGTTTAAACTTAGACACTTATATAGTCCTTGAAAAAAAAAATTATTGTTCAGTTGTGATCACTTAAATATTATTTCTTGAAAAAAATATCCCTCAGTACACATATTTTTTAAATTTTTTTACTTATTTGCATCAATTAACCATTTGAAATAATCAATTTTGTTATATGACCTTTTTATTATTCGTACCTTTTTTCCTAATTTGTCGTGTTTAGTTCCTCTATCAAAGTGGCTATAATTCACCAAATTCTAAAAATAAATGTTATTTAATTAATATTTATTATTCGTTACTGACATTATTTAAGTTGATCTAGATTTTCCCCTCTCTCTAGCCTCTTCAGTTTCTACAGTAATTGAGAGTAAAAAGAGAAATTCCTTTAAAAAAAATTAGTTGAAAATAGCTTTTTACCCTTTGAAAATCATGTATATTGTACATGCTAACATAAAAAGTAATGGAGGGTTAACGGGCATAGCAAAATGAAAGTTTAGAGGACATTATGTAATATTGAAATATTTAACATAAACATGTATGACCTTCAAAGTTGGTGAAAGTTTTGGATAAAGCTCTCTAATTTTTCAAGTCGGTTCACATGATATTATCGAAAAAATAATTTTGTTTGTAGATTTAAGTAGCATTTGAATTCATTTGTTTAGGGGAAGTGTACTCCTTCCTATTGGAGAGGCCATTTTTCCTCGATCTAAATTTGTTGTTTATAATTATGAAAAACGATTTCCATAAATCGATTAGTTTTCTATCATCCAAATACAAGAAAGTGGAAAAGTTAAAAACAGTTTACTTCCAAATAAATGGACCCTGAATTACACAACTCCAATGCTTTCGAATGTTCATATACACAATCGTTCGCTCTCTAAATATCCATTCATTAAGGAAAAAAGTTCAAATACACACTTGTAAAATCAAATAAAAACGACCATATTGAAGCACTTAAATAAGCACAGCTTGATCACTCCTATCAGGAAGCATCATCATATGTCTGATTGTCAATGCACGGACTCTGCATTCTTGCTCAGCTCCTCAAGCTTCTTCATCCTCAACTGCTCACTCTCAGATAGAAGCTGATACAAAAGATCACAACGAAACAAGCCGCAAACAGTTGTGAGGATACACCGAGGTTATGCAAATTGCAGACTGCGCATGCGGTGCTTGGCCATAGAGGAGGAGAAGAAACAAAACGGAGAAGATGTTGAAGGGTTTGAACGGAAGATACCTCCATTAATGTGGCCATCAGTTGAGCCTTCTCCTTGCTCTTCTCATTGAAAGCTTCCATGGCTTCTTTGTACTCCTTTTCCTGATTGGATCAGAAAACCCACGTGACAAACTGAAGTTAGTATCGATGCTCGCGCAAAATGGTCCGACAGTCCCCGTATTTGTCGAAGCAATTGATAGTGCTTTATCCATGGCGACCAATGTAGAACGGCGTTACCATGATAGAAAAGTTCGTGCCAAGACTAGACTATAGATTGGAGAGTTGAAAGTTTAACCTTTCTGTGGCAACTCTGTCCGAGCGGCTTCAGCTCACGGATGACCACGTCAATCTTCTTGCGAACAGTCGCAACTTCCTTCCTCAAGGGGTCTGCTAGCTCTTCCAGCTCCTAACAGATCATCGAGACAAAGTTGTCGGCAAACAATGCTTCATAGCTAGCTCTGAGTTCTTTACTAGTGCAACCTAATTATCCAAGACATGCAACTTCATTTACCTACAGATGAGACTGTAGAGATGTTTGGTCATTTTCTAGCTACATTTAGTGGGTGGCATGTGTAATTTGGTGCAACAGAAGATGAATGAGTGCAAATAAAACTTTGATTATGGAGAGCTTATCAAGCGCTGACCTCCCAAATCTGAGCTAACCGCCTCGTCGCTTCCTCAGCACGCCCCAGTTGGAGTTCCACTCTCTCCTTCACCTCCATCTTCTTCCTCGCGATCTCTTCTTCCCGAGCCTGCAAAGTCGATATGGCCAGCCTCGAGATGTCCCCATCTTCGTTGACCTGGTCTTCATCCGTGGATGGCCTCCCGCTGCCATTGACGCTCCCGTGGTTCTTCATTCTGTGCAACGGTAACATGGCAATTCGATTGTTTTCGGATTCGTTCGAAGCAAAGGGCTCATTTTCTCTTTTGGTGGTCCCTTTTTATGTGCCCTCACTGCATACTTTTTTCCCTTTTGCTTCAATCCTCTGCTTCCGATTTGCAGAAAGCTTGCTTCCCTTTCAAAACATTCCAAGAGAAAGCAATGAGAATATAGAATCCTGCTCTGCCATCTGCAGAGCCAGCTATTGGTTTTTAGAATAGCAGACTACGAACTGACGCCAGAATTTCTTGTGCCATAATTTTCAGTTAAAATTGAGATTTACCAGAACCGTTCTTTGATGTAGTTTAATTCTTTACACATATGGACAAGTTGAAGACAATATCAACAATCAGCAAAGCAAACCTTGCTGTCTTCGAAAACAGAATGATGACATTATTGGTTTAATTGGTTTCTGAATCTGTTATCTATTCAATCTAATTCTTGAACTTTCAAAAATCTACTTAAGAGAGATCTTTCCCTTGAAAATTCTAACCCCATTGACTTAAGTTAGGCCCTGTTTGGTTTGGCATTTGCAATGGGCTTTGAGACTCTAAAGTCCATTTTCCAAATACAAACGCATTTAGTTCGTGTTTTTGTTCAACTTTCTCCAAATGGCTCTAAGGGCCTTTAGTCCAAAGTAGGTCCCAAGGTACTTTGGAAATGAAATGCAAGTGTTGGCCTCAGTTACTGTTCATCTTTTTCGAATACCAGCGAACGGAAAGCCAATCGGAAGCCGAAGATCGCTGGCCAAGGGGTCGCACACGCCAGCAACCTTCGCCCAAGGGTCACCCGACCCCGGCGATCGTTGTCGGACCTCAGGCAACGATTGGGTCACGCAACCCAAGCGAGGACATCCAAGGGCTAGATCTGGCCGTCGAACGGCCAAATCTAGTTGGTCGGCCACTGGACTTCAAAAAAAAAAAATTACAAAAATCTTTTTTTTTTTTATTTGGTAAAACTCATTTACAAATGCAATTTTTACCAAATGGCAAATTAGCCAAAGTTATTTCACAATACTTTAAAATTATAATTTACCAAACGCTATTTATATTTCGGAAAACTCCTTATCCCAAAGGTATTTGCATTTTCTTAAAGGTATTCCCCTAAAGCCAAACCAAACGGGACCTTAGTCCACGGGAGTTCCATTACATAGCTCTCTCATTCATTTGGCCCAAAAAGAAACGAAAAAAGATTTGCCCACATGGAAAAACGATGTGATAAGACACATTATTATTTTACCCTAATAAACGTTGATGTAACAGTCCATGCCCCCAACAAATGCACGTCCCCGGTATGAAAGGATTATATTGAGTGGATTTTTAAAAATTTTAAAAATTAGATTGAAAAAAAAGAAAAAATCATGAATTACATTCAACACCAAATCCACCTCAGCTCGTGGTAAAACTACCCCTAGGCCAATGAAGGGGCCCTCCACTCCTGGAAAGGAGGAGTCAGGTCAGTCGAGACCTAAGTCCCAATTCTTTAGAGACGTTAAAATAGTAGGAGTAGAGGCAGCTTCCACATCTCAAAAAACATAGGAACCAGGGACCTCCTCGTAAGATAAGGGATTCGAAGGATAGCCCTAGGTACGATCTTCAACTGCTTCATTTAGAAATCGTATGAACGTCAAAATCCCACAGGCATTAAACCCCAAGAGGGTATAGGCGGGAACAGGGCTCGAAAAGATACTATTCCAATGAAAGGGTATTAAGGGTGTGTTTAGGAAGACTTTTGAGGAAAGTTTTTAGAAAAATGCAAACACCTTTGAATTAAAGGTGTTTTTCAAAATGCAACTGTGTTTGGTAAATTGTACTTTGAAAGCCCTTTGTGAAGCACTTTGAGCAAAATGGTGTTTGGGGAATTATATTTACAAAGCATCTTTGTGGTAAAAAAAAAATTATCAAAAGAAAAATTTTAAAAAAAAAATTGACCGGCAAGGGCAGTAGCCGCTGGCGACCTCCGGCGACCTCTGGCGACCTCCGGCAACCCTGGATCTGGGACGGCGAGGTCACACAACGCCGTCGCGACCTCCGACGATCCGGATGCGGGGCGGCGAGGCCCGACGACCCCAGATCCGGGTCATCGCGACGTCGCACGACCTCCCGCGACCTCCGGCGACCCCGGATCCGGGGGCGGCGAGGTCGCGCGACGCCGCCTCGATCTCCGGCGACCAAGATCCGGGCGTCGAGGTCGCGGGAGGACCTCATCGCCCGGATCCGGGTCATGGCGGGGTCGCGCGACCTCGCCGCCCCGGATCTGGGGCGGCGAGGTCGCGAGACCCAAATTGAGGGCGGCAAGGTCCTCCCGCGACCCTACCGCCCCAAATCTGGGTCCCGGCGACCCAGACCTCGCCGTGACCCACCCCCCGGCATCGATCGCGCCACCCTCGACGACGATCGTCTGGGCGACGATTGCCGGCAACTGCCTGCCCTTCGCCAACGATCGGTCGCAGAAGAAGAAGAAGCTCGCACGGAAGAAGAAGAAGCTCGCGGAAGAAGACAATGAATAGTAAGGGCGAAACCGGACAAACGAAAAATCAATGAGGGTAATTTGGGAAGAAAAAAAATTTTTAGTCCCTCAAGCTCAGCATTTTCGGTAAGCTGAAAGCCCAAGGCAGCCCCCAACCTGCCTTGGGCTTTCAGCCTTGTGAAACTGGCATTTGGGGAATGCAAACCCAAAAACAAATGCCATATACACTTGCATTTGCCCAAGAGGCTCTCGACCCCCAAAGGGCTTTGGGAAGTGGTTCCCAAACGCACCCTAAGTGTGCAAACGCCAGCATGTGTAATTAAGAAATGCATCCTGTGGAATCGATCTTGCTAGACGATAGGCCATGGAGCCCTCAACAAGTGGAAACACCCTGTCCTGGTGAGGTAACTCTTTAAACGACACCAGAAAAAAGTTCATGGATCACTCCTATAATTATACTTTCAGAGAAAATGGCATCTTGCTGATTAGCCTCGAAACTCTTACAAAGAAGGAAGATCATGGGAATTTGTTTTTACCGTTTCTTACAGCTAGGACTGTTGAACTGTCAATTTAGTATATGACCAACTGGGTCCATTTTCCAATCTGGGAAGCTAGTTCGGTAGGTCATCTTGCGGCGGAACCAGAAAGTTGCTTGAACCAGAAGGGTTGAATCTCCAAGACACCTATGTCATCTATTTGGCTACATATATGATTTTATAATCATAGACAACATGATACATGTATCAGCTCTGATCTGGTGGTGCAATGTGACAAGGGCCACCAAATGAATGAGTTCGTCTTGCCCACTCATTTAAAGCCCATTAACACCCATATTTACGTATTTATTCTTTTTACTACATTTGTTTACATCTATCTAATATTCCATGCATTTTGATATTTTCTTATTGAAATTAAAAAAAAAAAGTTCACGCAATCAAAGTAAATATAATTACTATTGTGTCTCATTATTATGATTATTTTCAAAATATAAATTTCATGGTTTAGTGCCACTGATCCTAACACAACCATGAATTCCAAGGTACACACGCTGAGTTTCGCACAAGTACAATCATCGGAGGTGCATCGGCCAAAAGTCAGGAAATGCTTCTTCGCGAAGAAGAAGAAGAAGGAAATGACGATGAATTCAAAGTGAAACGAAGCAAAGACAGCTTATTTGAGAAGATCAGCGTTGGCTATGGATACGGCAGCGAAAGCACATCGACCATGGATGCAGCCACTTCCTCGGCTGAAGGGGGAGGCAGTAATGGTGGGAGAGGCGGCGGCCACTATGGAAGAGGAGGGCAAAGTGGAAGAAGAAGAGGAGGAGGAAGAGTGGACGAAGAAGCACGTGGGGCCAGGGAAGCCGAAGATTGCAATTAGGTTGGATTGGGTAAAAGTGTAGACCAATTAAAAACCCACATTTAATTGAGTTTTACAAATCAAACCCACAACAATCCATTTTGCTAATCCATACCTAACCCACTTCGTAAGAGATGGGTTAAAAAATAGGTCATCAACCCATTTTTGACACTTCGAGATGTGACAGAATTCGGACAAGGTCTCGTACTCTAACACGAAAAACATATGCAGTTTTTTAACGAGTGCTCTTTATTATCTTTTTTCTTTTTATCAATTTGTTAGCATGAAAAACAGAAGGTGTGTTTTTCTTTTTTTATAACATTTGCTCTGCAATCTATAATCTTGTACATGATAAAGAAAGAATCGTTTTTTTTTGGTTGGTAAAGAAAGAATAGTTAGTAAGGCCATATTTGGTAACCTTACAAGGAAAAATTATTTATTTTCTTTTGTTCCTCGGAACAAAAAAAAAAATAGAAATCCGTTTGGTAAAATTTTTGTTTTTGAGAATAGATTTAGAACAGAATCAAGAAATAGAAAAAAGAACATTTTTGTTTTTGAAAACAATTCATAGAATCAATTCTTTTTTTCTTTTTCTCTTTTTTTTTTCTCTTCTTCTCTTCCCCTTTCTTCTTCTTCCTTTTGGCCGGCGACCTCGCCGGAGCGTCGCCGGCCCCTAGCGACACTAAGGCCTAGCGAGGCTCAGCCTCGCCAGCTAAAGAGAGGCCGATCTCTCGCCACCTGGGCGAGGCTCGGCTTTGCCCAAATCTGGCGAGGCTGAGATTCACCTTGGCTAAGTAAGCTCGTCGGACCTCACTCTGGCCTGGTGAGACTCCGGCAAGTTCATCGGACCTTGCCCAACCGGTCACCAGCCATCACCATGGTCGGCGACTAGCTACAAAGAAGAATGAGGAAGAAGACAAGAAGAAAAAGAAAAAGAGAAAAGAGAAAATTAAGAAAAATATAATAGAAGTATTAAAAAATAAAAGAAACAAAAGAATTTAGGAATCCTACCAAATGTATTTCTATCCCGAAAATAGAAAATTTGGATAGTTACAAACCGCATTCTTTTGTTCAGAAATTATTCCCGAGAATAGAATTAGAAAAAAAACCATTTGATCAAAAATTGTTTTCGGGAACATAATTGTTACCAAACATGCCCTAATTTGGTAGATTCAATATTCAATGAAAACTCTCAATGCTGTGTTGTTGATATTAGTCCAAAAAAAAAAAAAAAAAACAACTTCACTTTGGAATTAATGTCACTCAAATTATCGATATCTACAAGATACACTCTATAACATTCTCTCATTTATTTACCTATTTGGTAAGAAAAAGGTGGCCAAAGTCTAAAATAGTAGTTAAGTGATATTTCGTCTTGGCAAGATGGTAGAACTTGGTCGTTGAAAATTGAAGTGATAAATTTATCATAAGTGGGAGTAATTGTTGGTCAAACTTCGATCAAACTTTTCAATACTCGAAAGAAATGTCTTAGAGCCTAAAACGGTATTAGAGGACCGGGACTTGAATGAAACAATTCAAACCTGTAACGTCCAGTAAATGATGATTTTTAAGAATGAAAAACAATTGTAACAACACTTGGTGAGTATTGGACACTTAGAGTGCCAAAACTTAGCACGGAAAAACACTTAAATGCCAAAAGTTAGGAAAATGACACTTAAGTGCCAAAATCGGGCAAAATTGATCATTTAAGTGCCAACGGCGAGAAAATCCGGCCAAAATGTTAACGTTGCGATTTTCCAGCGAGATAAGTGCAAAACAACGTCGTTTTGCACGATGACGTAGCTAGACAAATGCAAAAACGACGTCATTTGGTCTCTGACATGATAAATAATTAATTTAAAAATTAATTTAATTTAATTTAAAACTAAATTTATTTAAAACAATTAAAATTTAATTAAAAAAGGGTGGAGAGAGGAGGCATGCAGCTAAGGGCTAGGGGCCGATGACCTCAACCGACCCCTGCCCCCACCTTTGCTGGCCCTTCCTAGCAATGGAGGGGAGGCGGCCCTCGCTGCCTTCTTCCTCCCCCCCCCACCCTTTTTTAATTAATTAATTAATTAATTTTTCTAAATGTAATTAAATTAATTTTTATATAAAAATTCGAATCAGCGCAAAAACGATATTATTTTTGCATTTTTTACCGAGTCACCTCTTTGGCGAGCCACGTAGACGAGAAAAATAATAAAAAATTACCACATAAGATTTCTGGCAGGATTCGTCGGAGATGTCACTTAAGTGTCATTCTTATCAAAAAAAGTGACACTTAAGTGTCATTTTCTCAACTTTTGATACTTGTGTTTTTTCGTGCTAAGTTTTGGTACTTTGATTGTACTTTTTCCAACACTTGATTCATAAACCCTATTTAAGCCCCCAAACAAGATGAAATCTCGAATCCAGCTTTCACGATTTTACCTAATAGTATTGGGCTCGTTGGAAAGTTCTCGTCATAAGAATTTTAATGACGGGAAAAATCACGCAAATTGAACCTTAGACGGAGAAGATACATGTCTTTGCGGCGCTCTATGCAGATTCTCTTGGTTTCGAAGTTCCGATACTTTCAAAATAAGTCTCAACGCTCTCAATTTCACTATCGAATAGAAATGCAAGTGGAAAAAAAAAAAAAAAAAGAAGAAGAAAAACGTTGCTATGCTGCCTATTTGAATAGCCATAAGATGTATGCTTATTGACCATCGCCATGTGGAAATAAAATCTATGGTATTTACGCCGTGGAATCAAAGAAATATATTCACTAGAAGTCCTAAAATGTATTACAAAAGTCTAATTGAGTCCTAAAACTTGAAAATGTGTAATCAAATTCTAAAATTCTTCAAATTGATTTGATCAAATCCTTCTATTAATTTTGTCCAAATAAGTTAATAGAAAATATTAATGTGCTTTATTTTATTACTTTCTTAAGAAACGTGGTGATGATGTGGTGCCCTACTAAGCACCATATAAGAAAAAAAAATTTACAAATACAAATAAATAAAACAGTTAAAGTTTCTTTTTTTAAAGCAAACAAACTCACACCGATGGCTTGGCTAAGCCCTCACTAGTGGTCAATGAGAAGGCCCAATTGAGGTCACTTAGGCCTTCTCAAACCTTGATCGACCCTGGTCGACCTCGGGCGAGGACTTGGCGACCCTTGATTAGGGCTTGCTAGCCCAAAATTGGGGAAGGGTGCGACCCTCACCCCAAATCTAACCAAGGGTCGCCAAAGTTCGAGAAGGCCTAGGCAACCTCTATCAGCCCTTCTCGGCGGCTATGGCAGCTACCAATGGTGAGGGCTTGGCCTTAGCCTAAGTTTTATTCATTTATTTATTTGCCTTTTTATTTTTTTTTATCTAATTTAGTTTGCTTTTTAAATTTTTTTTTAATACTTTTTTTGATGTGGCGTTTGGTAGGCGTCACATCATCGTCATGTGCCTTTAAAAGGTAATAAAATAAGACATATCAACATTTTCCGTTAACCTATTTAGACGAAGTTAATGAAAATACTCAATTGAATCAATTTGAAAAATTTTATAACTTGAAAACATTGTAAGTTTTCAGAATCAATTACATATTTATGATAATTTTAAAGATTTTCAATAACTTTATCTCATAATTTTTAATTGGAAAAAAATGCGTTTCTTTTTGGTTATTCAAAGGAAAAGACATGACGGAATGTTCGTATGTTTTTCTTTAAAATTAAATTTCGTAAAGCAGCAAACGGAGAAAAATTCTGTCGATTCTTATTTTATTCCCCGTGCTATTGAGTTATGAATTTTATCGTCAGTTTATAATGTTGAACAAAAATTAAAACTAAGTTGAGCACGCTCATAGCGGGTGTATGAAAATTAATACATTGTAATTAATCCTCAAGATTTTTTTGATAGTTAGAAGGATAATCTCTCATATTCACAAAATTAAAAAAAAGAACCCTAAAAGTACTATCACTTTCGTACAACACTCACTTGATTATTATAATTTGTTTTATTTAAGTATAAACTTTTTTTTTCTTGATCACTTAAGCTTTATACAACTTTAATCGATCATTTACATGTCATATATTTTCAAAATCGTTTGCACGAGTGCCTTACCAAATAGAATTTTTCAATATTTAGATAAATAATATTAATAAATTATGATATTTGAGTGATCAATCGAAAGTTATGGTATTTAAGTAAACATTTTATAGAAATAAAAACAGTCAAGTGGTCCGGATAAAGCTACAGTACTATAATAAGCATCTTGTAAAAGTTATATGATACATCGTTATTTCTGTAAATTATGTCAACAATGAATTAGCTACTTCAAATCATTTTCTTTTAATTTTTAAATATTTTTTTTTACTTTTTTCCTTTTTTTCATTTCTCTCTCCGATTCTTCTTCTTCAAGTAGCCGACGACCTCACCAGAGCATCGCCGGCCCTCGTCAGGCGAGCCTCGCCGGCAGCTAGGTGAGCCTTGCCAAATCGCGAGGCTCGCCGGTGGCCAGACAAGCCTTGCCGAGGCTGGGCGAGGCCCGCCTCGCTGGTGGTTGGGCTTGCCTCCGGCGAGCTCGTCGAACCTCGCCTTGGCTTGGCGAGCTTGCTAGACCGGTTGTTGGCGACTGGTGGCGGACGACAACCGTGGCGATGACGGTAGATGAAGAAGAAGAAAAAGGGAAGAAGAAAAGGGAAGAAGAAGAAGAAGAAGAAGAAGAGAAAATATGGGCTTGATTCTTAGATTTGTTTCCAGGAATAAGTATCAACTTTTTCTGTTTCAAATCTACTTCCGGAAACGAAAAAAATAGAAATTTGTTCCCGGAAATAAAAATTTTAACAGACACGATTATGTTCCAAAACTACTATTGAGAACAAAAGAATAGAATCTGGCACTGTTTGGCCAGTTAGGGCACGTTTAGTAACGATTCTGTTCCGGGAATAGATTTTGATTAGAAATGATTCTTTTTATTCTGTTCCCGAGAATAATTTTTCAACATTTTAAGCCGTTTGGTATTTGTCCAAAATTTCTTATTCTGGAATAGAATTGCGTTTGGTACCGTACTCATTGATTCTGTTCCAAATCAATTTCTTTTAATTTTTAATTTTTTTTACCTTTTTACTTTCGTTTATTTTCTTTTTTTTTTCATTTCTCTCCTATTTTTCTTCTTCTTCAAGTGGCCGGTCGCCGACGACCTCCCCAGAGCGTCGCCGGCCCTCGGCGAGGCCCGCCTAGCCACCAATGAGGCTCGCCCAGCCCCGTCGAGGCCCGACCTTGGGCGAGACCCGACTGGCCACCGGCGAGCTCGTCGGATCGGTTGCCGGCGACCGGCGGCGGCGCGGCGAGACGGTGGCGGACAACAATCGCGGGATGGCGGTCGATGAAGAAGAAGAAAATAGAAGAAGAGTAAGAGAAAAGTGAAGAAAAAGAGTTGGTTTTGATTCTTAGATTTGTTCCTAAAATAAGAATCAACTTTTTTTATTTATTCTATTCTAAATCTACTTTCGGGAACAAAATAATATAAATTTATTCCGGGAATAAAATTTTTACCAAACACGATTATATTCCAAAATTACTCTCGAGAATAAAAAAATCAAAATCGGTTACTATTTGGATGATCAAACGATGCCTTATTAAATAGACAAACGACGCCTTATTAAATAGACCCTAAAGTGAGCCCTATGCCAAGGGCAGGCCCACCGTCTCCAAAACGCAAATGAACTGTTGGCAGTCGCGTCTCTTCATCTCGCCATCAGCGGCGCATCATCATCATCATCATCATCATCGCTTTCCTTTAAAAAAGCAAAAATGAGACCTCTCATTCGAGAAAAGAAAGAGAAGTACTAAAATTACGATCTTAGCTGCCGCTGCTCCTGCTGCTCATGGTGCTTCCGAGTCGGACACACTCCATCGCTCGCGCCCCGAGAAGAACCTCTCCCTTCGTCGCAGCCGATCCGTCAACGCGATCGACGGCGACGGCGACGGCGACGGCGACGAACGATCCTTCGCTGTCTCCACTCGATCAGGTCCGAATCTGAAAAAAGAGACGAGGAACTGTTCCTTTTTCTATCTTCCTGCTGTCGTGTCCAATTGCTCAGCCGTCGCGATCTATTAGGCATCGCCGCGCCGCGATCGATCGGCCGAGCCCTCTTTCGGGATCGTGGTCGGTGATTGTAGGTAGGCGCCTAGGGTTTCTGGCGATCGCTGGCGCGTGCTGCTAGCGCGCCCCCTCGCTTGGTGCGAGTTTTGAGAATTTGAGTCTTGGGGGTTTTGATTTTCGCTTCGTCTGATTAGGGAGTGGGCGGGCAAGCGAGGGTTTTTTCTTTTGAGCGGGGATCGGGAAAATAGTGTACTTTGAGTTGTTTGAGTTTAAGGGAAGATGCAATCGAAAAAGCCTCGGGACTGTGAGAAATTATCTCCGCTGGAGAAAGCCAAAAACGGTAAGCCTGTGGTGAGTTCTGAACCGCGCGCTGTTTCGCAGCGCGGTGGTCTGGAGGGATCACACAGCGGTGGTGATGATCGTAGGAGTTTGAACCCTCCGGGATTGGATGATCCTTCGGGGGATGGGGGAAGAAGTTCGCCGAAAAGAAGGAGTTCTCATTTGCCCTCGCATGGCGCTAGAGATGGTTGGGTTGATTCAAGATTGGCGACTTCAGGACATGTCAAGAGAAGGCCTTCCAGTGATAAGGTTAAACAAAGGGAAGTTGAATTGGGTGAGTTCATTGGGGATTCTGATGCTGACACAGATGATAGTAGACTGATGCACGGACAATCTAATGATTATGCGACTCGTAGATTGATAGAGGGAAGAGATTCTAGTCAAAGTAAGAACCTAACCTCTGCTCGGGAATATGCGATGGTGGATAGAAAAGCAGTAGCCATGAAAGATGGTGTTGGACGGGAGCCTTATTGTGAAATTTGTGCAAGGGAGAGGGAGTCAGCATTACAGGACAGTGATATGCGCTGGTATGAAAGTGAAAGATATCGGTGCCAAGATCGCATTCACTTTAATAAGTTGGAACATCTTAAACCTCACCAGCAAAGCGATGCAAGATTTAATCCAAGAGCTGTTGCTCGTGCAGCTCTGCCTGCAGCTTATTCTAAAGAATCAAGTTTTCACAATGATTTTGGGAGGTCATCAGGCAATCATTCACGGAGAGAACTTATATACTCTCATGGGGTTAGAGAGCCCTCAAAACATACGAATAAAAATTCAGAGAGGCAGAAATATGCAGAAACTTCATATGGAGGTGCCCATTACCAGAGAATGCTTATTGATTCTGGAAGAGATTCTGATATGGGACTGAGGAATATGCACATCCCCAGGCAGCATGCTTATGACACCCTCGGGGATGAGCGAGAGAACTATTTTGATGTCAAGCCACAAAGACTTGCTCATGAGATTGATAATTTGCATGAAACAATACCTGTTCATGACCAAGTAAATGATCAAATACAGTACAGCCATGGTGAAATAAATGATCATGCTAGAAAGGTGACAGGACCAAGTATTGTTCGGTCTGTAGACAATGATGAAGAAAATGCTGATGATTATAGGAATTTCGAGAGGAGAAGTGCATGGAATCATGCTACCGTGGAGGAGTTAACTGTTCCAAAGAGTTTTAAAGGATCAGATGTTTCACATCAAGATTGGACACGTTCTGATTATGGTTCTACCCACACCATTAATAAGAGCAGAACATCACAAGAGTCAGCCTTTCTACGTATTGGCGCAAAGCAAGTTAATCAGATCTCAAAAGTTAGACCAGGATATGATATTAGAAGAAATGATGACTCATTGAACCCAAAAGAGATATATTTTGATGACTCCATGTCCAAGTATGATAGAGGCATGCATAGAGCTGCTGCAAGAGTGAAGAGACTGAAAGTGGAAGAAGGCTGCAGCTATGAGCCTTATAATAGGATACTGAAAAGAAGAATGTATGATATAGAGGAAGAATTTGGTGACTATGCTCATAGAGGTTCAATGCCTGCAAACAGAAACTATAGTGAGTTTGAGGATCTAGATAACAGCGAAGAGTTGGTTGGGGAAGATTATAGGACCGAGTTATACTCACCTAGTGGTGTAACATATAATTCTGATGAAGAGAGATCGAGTGAAATGGCATATTATAGACAAAAGTATCATCAAGATGATGTTGCAGATGGTTGTTGGTCATACCAAAATGGGTTGGAGCATCAACAAGTGGATCCAGTGAGATTATCTGAACATGGTCATAGATACTTGAAGGGTTATCATAAATCCCAGCCTTTGAAACAGTACAAGTCACAACATTTCGGTTACAAGAAGCGATTTCACAAAAACCAGAGAATTAGGAAGAGATATGATGAATCCAATGAGGGTCAGCATTCGAATGATGGTGATGGATTAGAAGAACCAGAAAGTGCTGTAATATCTGAATTTCCCGAGGAATCAGAGGAATTCGAGAAATCAGTGCACGATGCCTTCTTAATTTATTCAAAAAAGCTTAACACTAACTCAAGGGTTCAAAGACGATACCTGGCTCAAGGAAAAGCTGGAAGTTTATTCTGTGTTGTATGTGGCAGGAGGTCTGTTTTCCTATCCAATTTTTCTTATTTGAAGGTGGAGTACTTGCTTTATATTTTGATTGATTGTCTAAGAATTATGCGATTGTGTTTCAAGCCATGTCAGCCGTAAGCGAATATCTTACTGATGCTTAGGCTATGCTTAGGATAATATGGTTTCTTAAGTCAATTGGCTGAGCTTCTTTTGCAATGGCAGTTTAGATGGGATTGTCACCGACTCTGGCATCCTTAAAAGGAAAATGAACTTCTCTAGGGCTGGTGCTATATGCTTTCTGACATTGACAATGGTTGTTGTGACTTCATACTGTGAGTGGTATATTTTTAAGTTAACCTATATGAAGAGGAGACATTGACGCTGTTGTAGTCAGGAAGATTTTTTGGTTCTGGTCCCCATCTGAGTCTCTTATGCCATGCCATCAGTAAAGTGGGTCACTTGTGACATGCTGTCTGGGCACAGTTTTGTATGTTGACGAGCATGAAGTTAGTTTTGCTTGAGTTCCATGCTTTCATATGCTAGTGGAAAACTATATTCATTTTCTTGCCAGCTAAATTGTCTGCAAGCTGTTTGGAGTGGAACCAAAATGCTTTGGGCAGCATATCATATAAAAGAAACTAGCTGATGTAGCAGTTAATTTCAACAAGGATAAATTAGCACGCCAATTGGAGTTTTTCAGCTCAGTTAAATGCTTTTTATCTTGTCTTGGGTATTCAGCCCAGTGGCAAGTGAGCAGTTTAGATCTGGGTTGGAGGTGTGATACTGCATAAGAGCAAAATTGAAAAGGTTTTTGTTTGGAATCAGAGCTCTGATTTTTCTGTCAGACTCACTCACCCAGTTTGGGCCCTCTCATCTTTACAATTACAGTTAAGGTGACAGTTCAAGGGGCATAGGTCTCTCTTTAGCTATGATTATGCAATTGTTGGACTAGTCATTCTTGAACATAGAGCAGAGGGAATGTTAGATGAGTTGCATACCTCTGTTTTGCTTGGTTTGGATGGTAAGGGTACAGGCTTATGAGCTTCTATGGTCAAGAATCAGTGTTGACAAGCTTGAAGTATCTTTAGCTTGGCAGCGGAACTCAAATCTTAGTCGATCTGCTGGTGGTGTATGTTATTCTACTTGATGCGTAATCCATATCTAGATCAAACATGCATGAGGACTTTATGATTTTTCAGCTTCCTGCTCAAACTGGAAAATTTGAGCGTGTAATTACAGCATCCGGAGGTTTTCTTCAATTGATACTCACATCATCATTTTGTTTTCTGCGTGTCAATCCCTAGAATTGACATGTCTACTTGGAGAAGCTTTTTATGCCATTCTAGTTCTCAGTTTATTGTATTTTAGCCAAGCATTCTACTTCCAGTGGTCATGCTGTTAAAAGTATTTATATGTTTAGCTGATATGAGCTATGTATTAACTCATTTTGTTTAACATCTGGACAATGATTTATCTATATTGTGACATCCTGAACTTGTTTGTTAGAGAAGCTGTGCGCTCTCTTCACACTTTTCACATAGCATGTATGTGCCTATGCACGCAATTGGAGATGCACACACATGTATGCCAGCACACCAGCACACATAAACACACCCAAAAGGTGCTGTTTTAAAGTTAAGGTAGCTTGAATTTGAAATTATAGTTTTAAAAACACCCTCATGCACCCATTCACCCACCCACATGGAACTCAATTTTGTACACTTCACTCACCGATTTCTGTCAGGTCTCTTTGAGGTCTGCTTTTCTAGTCTGATTTACAGGTCTATTGAGTGCATTCTGATGCGCTACAATTAGTGTATTATTCTGACACAAGGTGATGTATTTGTAATTGTCATTTGAAGGTTCACATTTTTTCTGCAATACTTGGATAACAATGAGGTGTTCTAGGGAAGCTGCTATTAAGGGAGATGCTACTACTGAATGTCTCCTACTACACAGCATAAGCTTAGTTTATATGGTTCATTATACTGGTTTATAGTCACTGGTTCTTGATCACCTTTGTCTTGACGACTTTCGTCCTATTTGCACATCACCTGTAGGCCTTGTTCCCCCTTTTGGTTTTTAGTGCTTTTTTGCACTTTAAAAGATAATTTTCTTTCCAGGATGGGTTAATGTCTTTATTGAATAAGATCTGCCCCTTATTTGTAGAACAAATAATTTCCTCATGCTGGTACAATATGCCATTATACAGTGTACTGATGAATTTCATATCACTATCCTACAACAGCTCTTCCAAGGAGTTCCAAGGTACTCAGAACTTGGCAAAGCATGCCCTCATGTCTCGGAAGGTTGGGCTAAGAGCTCAGCATCTTGGACTGCACAGGGCAATCTGTGTTTTGCTTGGGTGGAGTCTTGTGACTGCAGACCCGATAAATTGGGTTCCAGAACCGTTGCCTGATGACATTGCATTGACTCAGAAGGAGGACTTGATTTTGTGGCCTCCCCTTGTGGTCATACACAACATTTCTATGGCAGTGGATGATCCTAAAGACCAGAGAGTAATCCCAAGGGAAAGGATCGAAACATTTTTGAGAGGTTCGTGCTTGTTTAGATGAGAACATGCTAATGTTTCTGAAGAGGACTTCTTAAAAATTTTCCTCATTCTTTGTGACCTCCTTAAAGAAAAAAAGTTGGCCTTTTAAGATTTGTATAAATGCAGCATTTAAATGAATTTAACAAAGCACTACATATAGCATTTCCCTTGGGCTGTCTCAGATCTTCTGATCATTCCTAATTCATTATTGTGTGATGTGCCTGAGGTTAAGACCCAATATGTAGTGTTCATTCTCTAAAAGTGGGATATTGCTTCTATGATGATAATGTTGCTTGGTTTGTTCTTCATCTTACGGCAGGTAAAGGTTTCGCAGAGGGTAAAATGGTGGTTTGTCTTGGGAAGCCTGCCGACCAAAGTGTCATTGTGGTGAAGTTCCTAAACACATTCTCTGGAATTGGAAATGCCGGTAAACTGCACGAGTATTTTGCTGAGAATAAACGTGGGAGGGTCGAATTTGAGAAGAGAACTACAGATCATGGCGAAGGCAATAAAAATGAAGCGCCAGGAATGCAGGGAAATGACCAGGACGAGACACTTCTCTATGGATATATGGGGATTGCTGAAGACTTGGACAAAATCGATTATTATGCTAAGAAGACCAGTTGGGTAAAGAGCAAGAAAGAGATCTACGATCTTGCAAATGCTCCTGTCAAATCCAAGGAGAGCTAGTTGTACCTGGCCGTGCTTTCCATGATCAACAAAATTATGCGGCATCATGAGTTGCACTGGAATTAGAGTGCATTTTTAAAGGCTGGACTTTTTTTCTATTGTGAGATCTGTTTATGACGTGAAACTTTTATTTCCTGGAGCCAACTATGTTTATGCTTATAAAGATAATGTACAGGTGCAGTGACCTCCTGCTGCTTTGCACTTTGAGTCTAATTTATGTTACCTTGCTTTATGGCGCTGTTGTTACTTACGGACTTCGTCAAAAGTATGGCTGTTGAAGCTAGAACAAATTGGCCGACATGGGTAAAGAAAGGGCGAAGGTTTTGCCTGTCCACTCCTTGGCAGTGAGTCTCTAAGGAGTGTTCACTTATTCAAGAACAAAAGGAGGGTTGAATTTCCTTAGAGGGGAGGGTGGGGGGTGTGCAACAATTTGATTCGAATGTCACGAGTTTATTAATTTTTCAATGCTTATGAAGTCTAAGAGTATTTAAATTGACAGGATTATGTGATGCATAATGTGCAAAAGAAAAAAAAAAAGACATGGAAACTCTTGCGACAGTCAGCTACCAAGCAGCTACGGTATTAAAACTTTCTCTACCCCTCTTCTTCTACCCACTCGCTTGAAGGCTGTGGCGACGCTTCACTGACTTCGCATCAAAGGTCGGCGAGGGTCGCGGCCTTCAAATTTCGGTCAAGGTTGGGCACACCTCCACGGCCACGGAGGTGGCCCAGATATGCCAGACTCCCAGACAAAGCTTGCATAGCCATCGCAAGTTCGAGCGGCATTGAGTTCACCCAACCATGGCAAGAGCTCGAGCTCGAGCTCGCCGTAAGTTTCTTGCATGGGCATTGGTCTAATAATGGTGCAGTGGCGTAAGTTTGATGGGTGTGAATCAGGATTTTTAACATTTTAAGGTGAGAGAAGAAGAAACTTTATTTGCATGTTGCCATCCATGGGACATCTATATTGGCGCAACCTTATTAATTCACACTCCAGCGTTAGGTCATGGCCACTTTAGCTTGATTGAGCTAGATTCGATGCCGGAGGGGCTTCAAGGAAAGAATGCCGTCCGAAAGCACTTCGAGTAATTAGATTAGTAGAATCTCATATTACCTAGTGTTGTGTTCAATCTCCCATCCTAGAAATGTCTTTGCCAAATGGGAAATCTTCTTTTTCTATAACATGAACGTTTAGGTCACACATCAAAAGAAGGAATTGCACGTTTGATCAAGGACAATATACTCATCTCTTGATTTAAGCGACATAAACGTGTTAAGAGGCATTAAGGGGCAAAATAACGAAGACTAAAAAGAAAGGTTCAACTCGTTCTGTCATATTGGAAGCATTCACTCTGACATCATGGGCACAACTCATCCAACACATATTTTGTAGCGGTGGTCCATAAGCTGTTTCAAACACTTCTCTTAACTCAAATATAGGAGGACTTTCAGGGATGAGAAAGAGTCACCAACGAGATTGTAATCAAAAGCAGTAAGAATGGAGATTGTGAGGCCCCTACTCTCGTCGAAATTACACTCGTCACAGATTTTATGGACGAATGAATAACCTTTTATCTGAATTCTCTTGTTTAGTATAGTGTTAACACTAGCTATCCATGTAATGGAGAAAAGAAGCCACGGACATTCTTCAACCGAAATCAATGTCAAGCGGCACCGGATCCAAGGTCTTCGCAATTTTCCTCCCAGATGCGGACCTTTCACCCTAGGGATCGATCATCTGACGATTGGGACCAATGAGGGGGAGATGAGAGATGATTTGATCTCCGAGAGTATTGTTCTTGATGGATGCGAAAAGTCAATTGATGAAGAAGAAGATCCAGAAGAAGTGATCATCTCTAACCACGAGAATGATGGTTTGGGGGATCCCGACCCAATTAGAGATGAGTTTGAAGACGTAGATAAGGATAAGGATGGTAGTGACAAGGATGAAGACGGGGTATTGAAATGGAGTGTCTAACGTCGGATGATGATATTAAGGATGATGAGCTGGGGTTTCTACCTAGTCGTGGTTGTGATGATAAGACAGTCAAGTTATTGAGAGCGACGGAGACAATTAACCAAACCTTAGATATTATTTTCATGACACGCTCCTTTACATCCAATTACATCTCTCAACTTAAGTGAATACTTACGTACCTTTTCTTCAAGTGCTATCCTTGCATAGATATATCTTGATTGATTAGCTGTAAAAAAATATCGATCATTCACAAATGAATTTGCAAGTGAATTTACAAGACAGTGCACAAGAGAGAGATTTAAGCTTTTCTAATTTGAGGAATCTTATGGAATAAATTATAGCTGTTGTGTCAATTTTCAAACTTTATTCTCCTATAAGAAGCAATGAAAACAAGTTTTCAATTTCATGCAAATCTTTTACTAACGTATAACAGAGGAGTGAATATTTAACAAACAATGTTATCAAAATTTTCTTAATCCATATTTCTAATTGGTGAGTTAATAGTATGATCATTATATTGAAGATATTAATCCCATCCTTTTTTTAGTTAAATCTCACTAAAACGCTTCCTAAGATATATATAGCCTGATTATACCTACATTATCATCATGATTGCAAAATTAAAATTCTCATGACATTTTTGCTTCCTTTTTCTGGTCATTTTACTCATCTTCGAGAGAGATTTCTCTCGGAATATGGTGGAAATTTTGAGTCTCTTCTTGAGCTGGACTTTCAGGAACGTCAAATGCTTTTGACTGTACAAATCTCATGATGGGCCTTTTGAACGAGCACGTGTACCATACAGCAATCCCAGCTTTTGTAGGTTTGAAAGGTCAAGGGGTCAAGATTGCTTCGGTGAAATGAATAGTCAATAGATGCCATCATTACTACCAAACAGCACTTTTGTTCCCAAGAACTAGCGCGAGAGCTTTTAGTTGCGATGGCATGTCAAACTATTATCATGCTTCTCGTTCTTCCAGGAGTGAATAAAACACTTGGTTTTACGCCTAATTAAAACCCATTTCAATCTTACGAACAAAAAGAAAAGATTAATATAATAAAAACTCAAAGTTAATATACTTATGACAAATTTATGAAAAATTAATTTTACAATTAAAATCACAAAAAAAATCCTAAATTATGTCCACTATGATACATTTACTCTAAACTTTTTTTGTGACATCAAAAATTCCGAATTTTTATTTATGTGACACATTCAACTCAACCTTAAACAGCGTGATATATATTTATCTTAAATTTTTTCTTCTGGTATCAAAAACCCTAAAATTGTATCCATGTGACATAACCCGACATTCCAGCAAGTTCCACTGATATTCCAACAAGCTCTCATTAGTCATTGTCACATAAAAAGTTTGAGATTTTTTATTTAACAAAAAAATATTTGGGATAAATGTATCATGCAAGTAAAAGTTTAGGGTTTTTAGTGTTATAGAAAAAATATAGGCTAAATGTGTCATATGAGTACAGGTTTAGGGTTTTTGATGTCACAAAAAATAGTTTAGGGTAAATATGTCATATTGAGCAAAGTGTAGAGTTTTTTGTGGCATTTTCCCTTAATTTTACGACCACTAAAAACCAAAAACTGATATATTTATAATAAATTTACAATTTATTAGTTTCCATTGAATTTTATTGTCAAATTTTTTGCGTTAGATGACACGTGATTGTTAATAGGTGTACTAATTTGAGGACCACAACGAATGGTAAATTCATCGTATGTATATCGGTTTAGAGTTTTCGATTGTCAAAAAATTAGTTTTAGATAAATTTAGCGTAGATAGACCATTTTAGGGTTATTCGTGGTATTAACCCAAAAAAACCGATTTGAATCTAATTGATAAAGTTATTAAATCAGTCTGTTGCGATCTCTATGGGCTAATACTCTTAATAATATTAGTCTATTAATAAAAAATACATAAAATTAGTCTAGTACATTGGGTTAATTACATTTGCAATAATTTAGACTTGACTTGTTTCATAAAAATTACATTAAAAAATCGTAAAAATAATCGTTTGTATCGCTTACAGGCGATCAGTTTCCATTAACTAATTATTAAGGAAGATTATTTTCATCTTTTTACGAAAATGTCTAAATATAAATCATTATCGATTATAAAAATATTTTCAACTAACTGTTTATTACAAGCGATCATTCTTTTAACGGTTGATAGAGATGGCTGGGTTTTTCAGATAGATTGCTTTGAAGAAAGGAGAAACCAAGTAGAAAAAGGCCGCTATGATGATTGTCACTTAAGAGTCACCTCGCGACTTGCATTTTGACGAGCGAAATGCGGATTTCCAAAACCAACTTGGAGAGCGACGTGGCACACCAAGTGCATATGTCGACACGTGATCCGTGTTATGGTACCAAACTGAGTTTTTTTGCCTAATCACTTTATATACTTGGGAGATTGATCGTCTGCGGATTTTTCTCTCACTCTAATCGTCAGTTATAAAATTAGTTTGTTAGTATTGCAAAATTTAGGACTTCTCTCCAATAACAATAGATGGAAGCGAGACGGGAACAATACGGTACCCGACTTGCCCAACGTCTATTGGACGTAAACGGGTAGCAAGTTTAGAAAACGGGTCGTGTTTAGGGTCAATTACTATATATATGACTATTTCCTTTGTTTTCTTTGTATTTATTAGGTGGCTGAGTAAATATACATAGTTATCAACTATATACATAAGGAAAAAAAAATTGAATTTTTTTTTATCAAATCATTCGTTTTTTTGGCAAAACAAGCGGAACTTAAATAAAATCACCCCAAAATATAGAGGGAAAGTACAAAAAATAATTCTAAATTGTATTGGTATTGATTAGTTTTAAACGTTTCAATGGAACAAATTTAGTCTTAAATTTTTTACATTTTTATCTATTTTGCCAATTTAGGCCGGCATTTGGCTGGAAATTGATGATGTTGGCATCGACCGTTCTACGCAACCACACTGATGTGTACATTTTTATTTTTTATATTTATAATTTTGATGTTTTTCTTTTCTTTTCTTTTTTAATTATCTTTTTATTTTTTTCCTTTCACTTTGGTTGGCGAGGGCCAACAAGCCCTTGCTAGCTGCCAGTGAGGGTCACGACTTCACTAGTGAGGGACGCAACCGTCGCCCGAAAGGAAAAAAAAAAAAAAAAAAAAAAGAAAGAAAGAAATAATAAATTATAAATAATAATTTATTCTTTAAAAATTATTAGAATTTGTCTATATCAACACCAACCATGCCATGTCAGATGACCATCATTTATGTTGATGATTTTTAGCCAAAATTAACTAAATGAACTCAATTGGTATAGCTACAAAAGATTTATAATTGAATTGATACCAATATAATAAATTTAAGACTTTTTAAACACTTTCCCTACCAAGAACATGAGAATATATATTCAATCTCTCTTTAAAATACAACTTCTAATTGCATATCATTCAAGCATTTGAAGGGAAAAAAAAAAACCTTTCTATAGGTCCTTTTTTTTTTTTTTTTTTTTATGTTCGTCTTACTCTAACTTTCAACTCACTTTTACACTTCTACCCTACCTTTTTGCAGAGCATAGAAGTCGAACCCACATCTGAAACTAAACGTCATCACCCCTAGCTCTTATTTGCCCATGATACAAGCTAGGGAAAATAAAAACAGAATTTTTGCCCACATGCAAGGTCATCCTTTAGCCTCATAATAGGAATTGCATGTTAGTCATCAAATTCTTTTTCGTTTTTTTTTTTACTCATATCATAGAAAATTTTATGGTACCAGAATTATGATACACAAGTTTCACATTGTGGAAAGTGAAGAGTACATTACTAGGATTGATGAAAATATTCCTAATTTTAGAGAATTATACTAGGCAGAAAGGAAGAGAGGAGAGAGGTTTTAAGGACTCATAACAAATCACACAATATTATTTCTAGATAGAGTGTGTTCTCACGAGTGGATGCATACAAAGAGATTGTGATAATGCGCAACAACACAAGCTAGCGTTTGGACATATGCCCTCTCCTGGTCACTGGAGTCCAGTGATTCGTTATCATCTTGAGTTTTGAGGTGGGTGTTAGAAACACTTTTTAAATGAAGAATTTTTTTACATGTGTCTAATGTCTTGTAATCTTTTTATTAATTTGATTGTTTATGTAATCCACGGTCCTACACTTGAACTAGATTCCCCTTTTCCTATTTGTAAAATTTCTCCTTTAGATGTAATTTTCTTTTTGGTGAACACAAAATATATTTTTTTTCTCACTCGTAATATATTATACTACCAAGATTATTGCAGTTAGAGGGTATGAAGTCATGCGTCTATCCATCCCGTTAGTTCCTAGACTACCGTTTCATCGAATCAAAATGTCAAAAAGAATAACATGTTAGCTTGCACCAAACATGAACCAATCTCCAAGCACATAACACTTGGCATCATCCACATTAGGAAATAAAATGGAACATTCGACAAATGTTTATAACTTTACTGAATCAAATAACACTTTCATTCACCCATATCTACTTGAAAATAAAATTTTCGTCAAAGTTCGAGCGCAAGATAAAGGAAAAACTCAACAAAGTCCAGAAATCTCTGAATGAAAGGATTTAGATGAACAAGTGCCTCGAAATTCCTAGGATGCATGACTACTTTAGGGTTTGGAACAAAACCTAACATCATGAAATTTACTAAGAAGAGAAACCATTTTTACACTTTTGGAACATATTTAGACAAATTCACACAAATTAATTAATCGAATAAGCCCACTCCCTTCATTTTTCAGGTGCAAACCAATGATTATGTCTTGCAAACCAAATGATAGAGAAGGAAGAGAGGCAAATCCGAAGAACGAGCAGGGAATGCATAAAAATGATGAAAAGAGTTAAAGGGGGAAAGAGCTAAAAGGAAAAAACCAACAGTATCTTGTATCATCAATTCAGCGAAAGAAAATCTAACTAAACTATTCCTAGAAAATCAAAAAGCTTGCTCAAAATAAGACTTTTTGGGGCTTTGTATATAATTGTCATGAATCTTGAGCATCCTTGTCTAATGCCTCACTATAAATTCTTTTAAATATTGAGGGATAAATTCGGGTAAGCCACACGATACGGTTTCGATTCCTTATACCACCAAATAAATAAAGTTCCATGTTAGCTTGCATTTTATCTAGTCTATGAGGTTAGTGGGTCAAGTTATTCCTATAATAAACAGAATCTTGGCATTATTATTTCTTACATCTTTCCTGCCGGAGGCTAGAAACAGTCGGAAGGCATATCGTAAATAATCATCTTTTTTCTTTGGTATAAGCAGCTATCTCAGAAGAATCCAAACGGTATCAAAAGAGATTATGCGTAGATAGAATGGAAAAGGGATGCCACGCCTTAACCCCCTTTTTCCGGACACAACACAACAGTGCCAGTCAAATGCTGCATAAACTAATCCACAAAATCTTGGCTGGACTACATCTAATGACAACAATCATATGATCTTGTCTTTGCCTTCAAACCGCCTTAAAAAAAAAAAGAATTAACGAATGTTTCAACCCTAATCCCCGCACAGTATCCTAGATATGCGATGCTTGATGGTGAGATTTCAATTTCAATAGCATTAAAGTTTAATTGGCCAAATTTAGGGCGCCCCCACTTGGCCCACTCTAGAAGAAAAGGCAAATAAAGAAAGGGCAAATTGCTAAAAAATAAATGTTAAATTATATTGGGGCGTGGAATAAAGATAACTAGCGGGAATTAGTATCCAGCTATTGGGCCCACAAGTGGGTCCTGGCCACACAAAAGCAAGCCACATGGCATAGCTTGATTTTGCCGGCCCATACATTCCTATTCCCCCCTCTTCAAAAACCTCTTGCCCTTTGAATTCTCACTCACTCTCAACACAGTTCAATTCAACCCAATTCAATTCAATTGTAATCTCTCTCCCTCTCACCAAACAAAGTCCCATATATCCACTGGGGGGTGGCCTCACCACCGCCTATGGCCACTGCCTCGCCCTCCCCGGTCGACGCCCCGACCGTCATGAACCAACCATGTGCTGAAGACTCGGCCGATGACCTACGGAGCCTCAGCTTCAATTCCACCACAACGGCGGTCGACACCGTGAAGCGCAGTCCAAGCTCGGGGTCCGAGACGACGTGGACTGCCTCGAGCGACTCCGCCTCGTTCGCCAAGCCCCATGCGCCCTCCGACGACCCACGGTGGGAGGCCATCCGGCGTGTGAGGAAGGCCCGCGACGGCTCCAAGCTCAGCCTCAGCGACCTCCGGTTCATGTACCGGCTTGGGAGCGGCGACATCGGGAGCGTCTACCTGGCGGAGCTGAAGGGCGGCGGCGAGTGCATGTTCGCCGCGAAGGTGATGGACAAGAAGGAGCTGGCGGGCAGGAACAAGGAAGGCCGGGCGAGGATAGAGAGGGAGATCCTGGAAATGCTGGACCACCCCTTCTTGCCCACTCTCTACGCCACGCTGGACTGTCCGAGGTGGTCTTGCCTGCTGACCGAGTTCTGCCCCGGCGGGGACCTCCACGTCCTCCGGCAACGGCAACCAGAGAGGCGGTTCAGCGAGTCGGCTGTTCGGTACGCCCAATTCCCTATACGGTTCACGTTGACATACTCTCTTGGCCTCTCCAATAAGTCTAAACACCCAACACTATCCCCAAGAAACGAAACTACATCAGGACTTTTTTCCAGTTTGAAATTGAGTTTCTCCTTCTTGGCATTATTGCGAAATAGCGTGATGAGTAATCAAAGGGTAGGTCCACAAATTAAAAAAATTTCGTGAGGATGAGCGAATGGGACATGTGGGGAGCCGATCGGCTTTTGTCGGGCTCGGAACATGGGAACGGATTTTTATTACGGGCATGAGCCAACAACGTATTCAGTCGTGTCTGTCGTGCACTGTGCATCATAATAAATGCTCCACCCATCTGATAAAAGCACGTCCCAAGGTCAGCTTCCTCTTCTTCTGCAATGATCACTGCTCTATTACCAGTTCCGGGCGAATCTTTCGGACAGAATTATCTTCATGCTAGTACCAAGCTTTTGCCCCCTAAAGTTTTGCTTTTAAAAGAGAGGTTTTCCTTTTATCGAAAGAAAGGAATTTTCCATATTTGATGTATCCAAAAATACCAAGTTCGAAATGTCGTGGATTTACCAAGATCCTGGAAAGATTTTTTTAGTGTTTTAAGGGAATTGTGTTGAGGGTTTTGTTCATGTGCCCCTCCTAGGGCACTCTTTAACCATGCTTATTATGGAAATTTTCATATTTAATGCGTTAATTATACATTACACGAGGAAGACCGTGAATTAGAATTGATAAAATCCTTTCGTTAATCACATACCATAAATGACGAAGTACGAATGATTTGCACTTCACTATCTTTACCAAAACAAAAATACTTTTTCAATCAAGATCTTATAGTATTTCAATTAGATGAGCGGAAAAATGTGGTGACTTGTAAAATGACTTAAATGTCTCTCAAGAAAACTAAGACACCGCACGGTCAATAATTGATCTACTTAAGCTTTGATCTGACAAAATAAGTAAACTTAACCTTGGATATTAGAAGAAAAGAAATTTCCCTTCTAAGGAGCTTTTTCAAACCTCCCAAAAAGAGAAAATTTGGGCATTAGCATTAGGAAGATTTGAAGTTTATTTATTTATTTATATTTTTGGGTGGTTGGATTGTGCGAGGCCCACTCAAATCATCAAATATTACAGATTTGAGTTATTAATTATGCCATGCACTGGCTTTGTTTTTTTGGTCGAAAAAGCGCAGATTCATAACTTAACGAAAATGTGCATTGCGTGGAAAAACACATGAAGACAAAACATTAGTACTCTTTGCTCTTAGCCCCCCTCCCTCCCTCCCCTCTCTCTCTCTCTCTCTCTCTCTCTAGACAGTACAATACATATAAATATTATTCTAGTTCAACTACAGTCTCGTGATCGAACTCTGATTTCTTTATTAGTCCTTATAAAGTTGGAAATTTCTCTTTTGTCACGTCCCTAGAGTATCCCACTTTTTCCACTTTTTTTTTATTTTACTGTTGGTGGGAGCATGATTGCGGGGATTCTTCTTACATCATTCCCCTCCTTTCTCCTCTCAAATCGACACGCCATAAAGAAAGCAAAACGTAATCGAACGGGCCCCGCGATTCAGATCTCCCCCTGGCCTGCTCGAACGTCATGATGTACCCCCATGGACCACCTCCGTTCCGTGATTAATTGTCCTTGCGCTCGTTCTCTCCTCTTGATTGAGCTTCTCTAACATGGCAGACATCTTTTGTAATTTTGTAGTCCTAGAATTACGTACTCCCTTGTCTCGGCAGCACGCTCTTAGTACAAATTATTTATGGTTTTGATGGTCAATTTTGGAGTTTCTAATTCGTTCTTATTTGGATAGGTTTTATGCGTCGGAAGTGGTGGTTGCACTGGAGTACCTACACATGATGGGGATCATCTACCGTGACCTCAAACCCGAAAACGTCCTTGTCCGGTGCGACGGCCACATAATGCTCACGGACTTCGACCTTTCACTCAAGAGCGACAACCCTGCATCGACAACGGCTCAGCTAGTCTCCGATCAGGGCCCGCAGGCTACGGACCCTGCCGGTGACAACCCGGCCGAGCCCCCTCCGTTCGCCAACTCGTCATGCATCATCCCCAGTTGCATAGTCCCCGCCGTGCCATGCTTCCACCCAAAGCGCCGGCGCAAGAAGAAGCCCAGCGCCCGGGGAACCCTCGAGATCGTGGCCGAGCCGATCGATATCCGGTCGATGTCCTTTGTCGGGACCCACGAGTACCTGGCGCCTGAGATCGTGCTGGGGGAGGGGCACGGCAACGCGGTGGACTGGTGGACGCTGGGGGTCTTCATCTTCGAGATGTTCTACGGGGTGACGCCCTTCAAGGGGATCGACAACGAGCTGACCCTGGCCAACATCGTGGCCCGGGCTCTCGAGTTCCCCAAGGAGCCATCGGTCCCGGGGCCGGCGAAGGACCTGATGGCGCAGCTCCTGATCAAGGACCCGGGGAGGCGGATGGGGTCCACGATGGGGGCCACGGCCATCAAGCACCATCACTTCTTCAATGGGGTCAATTGGGCATTGCTAAGATGTACAAAGCCACCCTACTCTCCAAGGCCGATTGATTACAAGGACCTGGTGCAAGCGGATAGCAGGGCTGATAATTCGGTAGAGTACTACTAGGGAAAATCAAACTAGACGAGGATGTAATCGAGCAAAATCCTAGGCTTGTTTTCTCATACTTTCGCAGCTCATTCGATGCACCACGAGTCAAATCACATTGGGCTAGAAGCATGCCTCGGATGCCAATCCTGATGGGAGGAAAGTCGGGAGACCCACCGCCCTTCTTATCTCCGTTCCTCGTCTTGTCCACGTCCCTCTAAAAGAAACTTTTTAGGACAGGTGGGGGCTTCAATCTTTAGGACTCTCGATAATGTCAATCAATTTGGGATGGTGACGCCAGAACGTGTTGTTTGCAAGGTTGACGGGGAAAATAGTCCAAAAAAATTATAAGCTTATTGTACGATAGTTAATTTAGTCCTAAATTTTTTAATTATGTCAATTTAGCTCTAAATCTTTCGATGATTTGTTGATTTAATCCTAAATATTTCAATTATATCAATTTCGTCCTAAATTTTTTAACAATTTGTCAATGTAATTATAAAAATTTTGACAATTTGTCAATATACTCATTTTAGTCAATTATTGAAATAATAAGTTGTTGACTAAATTGACAATACTTCAAAAGTCATAGGACTGAATTGACACAATTGAAAGATTTAGGGATAAATTCATAAATCGTCAAAAAGTTATGAATAATTTGGCACAATTAAAATGTTTAGAATTAAGTTGGCCATCATACAATGTGTGTATAATTTTTTGGATAGTTATCATGGTGAATCGAAGTTTTGATACTAAATCAGAGATAGCTCATCATTTACGGAGGAGACTTACATTGACGAAACAAAGCATGAGAAAGAGAACGTACATCTCGTGGGACTAAAGAGAAAAATTAGATGTATAAAATGTCAAATGGTGCATATATTAGAGAATGTGTTATACATTTCAATGAGCATATTTGGGTTATTCTCTGATTTTATGTGCATACCATAAATGTATATAAACATATGTATAAACACCCAAGCGCGCACGGGGGACCCGATAAAAAATTGTGAAGTCGGGAAAATAATTAAGTTTAAGAATTAATAAATGCGAAATATGTTAACGATCCACTGTTGGCAATGGTATTTTTCCAGATAAAAAGGAAGCACTGTGTGAACATTCTTATTCTGAAATTATATTAAGGAAATTTTCGATATGCATTCTTGGTAAGATATTATGCGATTTAAAAAAGAAAAATTTAGTACTGCATATTGACTAAGTAGCACTAATATCGACACACGACACGTGACACGACACGATGTTCTTTATTTTTTTTATTTTTTCATATTTATATTATGACCCCTTATTTATTAAAAATATTTAAAATTGACCCTATGTATGTTAGAATTGCATGTCGAAATTCTAGACTTGTGTGTCGGAGCATGTTGGAAGAATCGAGCACAGAGCGTGTCAGATACGATACAAAAGCTTTCGAAAATGATCAGTGCTCTCTAACATCTTGCCACAATATCAAATAATTTTCTTTGTGATACATTGTCATGGACAATGAGATACCCAGATCCTCTTGCCAAAATAAAAGGGTAGACATTTAATAATTACCAAAAATATTAGAGAGAATTTGCATTAAGAAAAACTAAAATATATGAAATTGGGAAATGATCTTAGAGAAATCGCCACTAATCCCCTATAAATGGAGAGAAGCTTATAGAGAAGAGAGAAAATTCCATTTCCTACGCCAGACCGATGGCGAAAAAGTGAAGACTATGACAAATGGAGGAAAGCTATCAAGAAGGGGAATTCGCATTCTTATTTTATGTTCTCATATTTTGATTTAACAAATATCGCAATTTTATATAACATATTATCTTTTAATCGGAAGATATACCCGGGGTTTGGATCCATCTTGAAATAAATCCACGTGAACTCTATCGGAGAACTTGATTGATATAATTAATTACTTTGTGTAATCTTATGGATATTTTCACTCTAGCAAATTTTAATCTCAACGTCAATATTTTGAATAACACAACAAATACAGTTTTAGACCCAGGCAATGAACCGACGTTACGCTAGCTATAGAAAAGAGGATGTATAAGACTGATTCATAAAAGGACCTTATTAGTGTGGTTTGTCGACCAACCCTAAAAATGGAATGCATTGAGGGAATGTGGGGGAGAGGGAGGAACCACTCCTTACTTTTTCGTGCCCCATTCTTACAATTTTGCACTTAAATCGAAATGATTATTTAGGCAAAAGAGATGATCTGCATCATGGAAGCACATGGCCTCTCCTTTTAGATCAGACTGCAATGATCAATCTTGTTGCCTTGTGGGATCAGCATCTCAAAAATGTTCAAACCCAACTTCATCATCCCGTTGATTTAGTTCATGATCTATGCCGCTTCTAGCTTGAATAAACATGCAATGATTCAGTACCCTCTCGAGAATCCCTAGCCATCCATGCTCTGGAGACACTCTTAGATATCAGAAGGAGAATTAAAAAGGGTTTGGCCTTTTCTTGGACCATTTGCTCACAGTAGACTGAGCATCTTCTCTTTTACATTATGTATCCATTATTCCATTCAGCAGCAGCAGTAACAACAAACCAAGCCATCTTTTGTTTTTCCTTCTCTAGGTAAACCATCTAGGCAAAAAAAAGAAGAAGCATTTTCTTATTCTTCTCTTTAGGAGCTTTAAGCATTTTCTTATTCTTCTCTTTAGGAGCTTTACCTTTCATCGTGCAATGCAAAACTGATTTTTTTTTTTTTATTTGAAATTGCAGGGTTGAAGATTTGAAGGCAGATAAATGAAGTAGTAACACAGAGAAATAGAGGACAATGACCTATTCATGCCAAAAAAGATGGTTTGTCTTCATGAATGCTCGCAGATAGATTGCCGCATGACAAAGCAAGATAAATGGTACTTGCAGCTAGTCATCCATTGCTTTTACTTTCTGTCGAGGCTCTCTTCCCCCGAATGATTGTGAAGTGATCCATCAATTTTGATCATCTATGGAGACCTGATTTGCTTAAACCCGTTTCCAAATTCCATATAAATCAAGAGAATAGTATTTTAAGCTTCATGACCTACTGCTGTTGTCACAAACTTCTTTTTGAGGAGCAGATAAATTTCCATGTCCACCCAAACAAACGATTTCAGCCAAACGGAAATAATCACTCGCATATACTAACTAGTCAATCGTAAAACAATTCATTGGTCATACTTTAGTAAAAGCCGTCAAACACCACAAGTGCCATCCATGCTTAAGGCGCACAGAATCACAAGGAGTTATTTTCTAAATTAACATTCAAGCAGATACCACACTTAATAAAGGAGTTAATGTGAACTAGAGTCTAAGCTTCACTCAGATAGAGCATATTAATAAATCACTAGCACCATTAAAGCGAATGGAGCGAAGAGATTAGGCAGTGGCCACTGCTTCAGCGGGCTTCACCTCTTCGGTGGGCTTCACCTCTTCGGTGGGCTTCAACTCTTCAGCCGGCTTCACATCTTCGGCAGGCTTCACATCTTCGGCTGGCTTTACATCTTCGGTGGGCTTCACTTCCGGTTGGGCTGAGGCTTCCGCTTCCCAGAAAGCAGTTTGTTTTCCGGACTTTGAGACGGTTTGCAGGACAGCATCGGGCTGCAGATTGCCCTTGACTGTCACCTTCTGTTCCTTCAGATCGATGTCAAATGATTCCACACCTAAATTTGCAATGTTTGGCGGTTCCAGTGTCAGAGTAGGTAATACCGATCAATTTTACCACCACATCATTTTCAGCAAGTGAAGATTTCTAGCATACAGATGTAAGAACGAAGAGAGAAAAAGGAAAATTAAGAATGCTATCAACGATGTCATATTTATCATGTTTCTGCAGTCTAATTGTTCTTCAAAACCATTTTGAAAAATATGGGCAAATCCAACCGATATATCTCTCTTAAGCACAATTCGATAAGAACTCCTAATTTTATCAAATAAAATTAATCAACCCAGATCCTTTTGAACAACCTGTTGTAATAGGAAAGCATTATATCTGGCAAAGCAGGGGACATGCAAAGAAATTTGGAAAAAAAATATGTTGCCGAGCCAGAAAGTAAACAATTTTGTAACTGCCAACAATTGGGAGATTCCATATTCTTTATTTGTTGCTTTTGACAACCAAGCGCTAGTTGGAGGAAAAGCAAATTCTAAGGTATTTTAATAATGCTTGTGAAAAGTAGACTTGAAGAACAAGTTTCACATTCCATTGAAGTGATACAGTGCAAAACAACCATAATGTCCTGCTTATGTGACTAAACAAGGACAGATGGTCAAGCAGTAAACGGGAAACAAACAGAGCATGCACGATTAGCAAACCTTCCGTTTTTTCCAGCACCCTTCTGACAGCTCCAGCGCAGCCTTGACATGACATACGAACCTTGAGAACAACAGTCTGTGGGAGTAAAACAGAGTATCAGAAACCAAAAATGAGGAAAACAATAAAATGATTTCCTTTTACCTATAAGAACTCCTAATGTAAAGAGGGAGAATTCGAGAATAAAAAAATCCAGATGTAAGGAAAGAAAAGATCAGTACAAACTTTGGAATTCATAAACACCAACTGACCTTATGCGCTCAGATTCTTCACATGGGTCACTCAAAAGTCAGTACTTTATTATTTTGAACAGCCAAGCACAACCAGATCGACATTCATACTAGTGTAATCAGCTGAGCTCCTCTATGAAGCCTCAGTAGAAGATAGATTATCCCCAAAATTAACTTTCTAAGAAGCATTCCTGTTTGTTCAGGAATGACATTGTTTCTGGGAATGACATTCCTGCTTCATTGTTGCCTCAGCGGCATTCAAATTCATGTCAAAATAGTTGCATCTGTTGGGATACTCACAAGTACTTCCATCTCTTAGTAATCTCAATGATCTTAAAATTTTGGTTAATAGATAATTCATGTCAAAATAGTTGCATACGTTGGGATACTTATAAGTACTTCCATCTCTTAGTAATCTAAATGATCTTCCAAAGGTGAAATGTCACAACCGCCTGTCTGGAAGCACAGAAAGGACGACAACCCTACAGATCAAGGGAACACGTCTCTCACGTCTCATTTTCAACTTTTTCTATCAGACAAAAGGAGATGGGGATAATTCTGGGGTTCAACACTTCTGCAGCCCAACCAACAGGATTTTGACAAGGTAGGAAAGAAATTGAAGACTTCGCCATATTTATTCAATTACAGAACACAAAATAACCGACGTTCAGGATTGAACATCACGAAATAACCCCTCAATGCTTTCAGAATACCTTAAGTGCTCCGTTGCCTCGACAGCTATCCAAATCACACAGACTCATCTAAAAAATTCAGTCCAATTTCAACCAGTCTAGGTGCATATGATCATCACCAAAACAAGCAATCAAAAAGTGCAAGCGCCTACAGAGAAGACATTTTAACTTCTCAGTCACAAAAGAAAGCATGCCTCAGGCACACGCACACCCAAAAAAAGAAAAAAGCTTTCCTCCGAAAAAAAACTCATCTTTGGGCAACGCGAATTGACCCATTTACATACAGAACACGAAAAAGCAATCTAACCCAACTCCCAAAAACAAGAACGCCAACGATGATCGAAACATTCGTCAACTGACTGCAGACGTGAGATGATACCTGAGCCATGGTTCTGAGCCTGAAGAACGAAAGATGAACCAGAGACAGAGGGAGATTCGCTCGTTGAAGTTATGCTTCTTTTTTTGTGTGGCGTTTGAGTGCTGGAATTGGGGCGTGTGCTGGTGGTCCTTATAAAGGGATCGACAGGGGAGAAAAGGGTGGTCGATATGGAAGGTCGCGTGTGGGGTCAACGGTTCAAGCCCCATGCCCACCACCATCATATTGACCCGTCGATTCAGTTTTCGTAACGTTTCAAACACCCTCCCTAACCTGATCTTGATTGGCAAATGGACAAGTGCGATTCCAATTGTCAGAGGCAATTTGTGGGATCCGTGTCAGTGTCACGTTCTTGATTCGCCTTTCGATTCGTGTCGCATGCTCACTTGAAATTCCTTATCTAGGCTGATTCATAATATTAAAATCATAATTTTTCCGTGACAAAAGTGGACATAGGGTGCTCGAGTGGGCCTCAGCGAGTTGGTCCGACCAAAAGGACTTTGCAAGCCGCGAATGTCATGATTAGATATACATGCCATTTAATGCCTTAGGATTTATCATGCGACATATATTTGTAAGTACTTGAATATGCACATTAAATGTGGCACATAAACATGTGTGGATAAAAATAGAAACATCATAAGAAACATCTTTTCGCTCTCATTAATCACAAAATATACGCAATATCCAAAAGAGATCACACAAAATTCGATAATGCGATTCGAATCGGATTTGTTATAAAATTAGTGGGGAAGAAGATCCGACCTTTGGAACTCTGCCTAAGATTTCGGGCAGTACGAGAACATCGTCAAAGTTGCAGGCGGCAGCAGTACAAGGCCTCTCGATTTGCAGTACCGAAGTACGAGGAGGGTTGCCTGTAACCACCCGGGGGAGTACCAACCGGCATCTTTGTCCTAACTTCCGTGTAGGTTAGGTCAGGTTCGTGAACCTACACCTTCCTACTTTCTCTTTTTGCCTTTATTTCCGAATCTGATTTTAGACGTGCTGGAGAGTGGATGACCTGATACATCGACCATGCCCAAAAAGTACTATGTCCTGGCTTGGGATGTTATGGAACGGGTGGCGTGGACACTAAATTTTTTAATATAAAAAAAAAATTAAAAATTTCAAACTTTACCAACACATTTATTTCGAATCTTTTTTTATATAAAAAAATTCTAAATTTGTATCGTGTGACATATTTATCCAAAAAAATTTCCTGTGACACTAAGAACTTTAAAATTATAGTTATATGAAATATTTATCAAAAACTTTCCTTTTGTGACATCAAAAATTCTAAAAAAATTTCTAGCGACCCCAAATTTTTGGGGCAAATATATCACATGGATTAGAGTTTGATATTTTTGGGGTCATATTGTATAATTTTAGAATAAATATGTCACAATTAGCAAAATTTGTGGTTTTTGATAGATTTTACCCTTAGAGATTTTGATCAAATTTTGACCGGAAGTCAATCTTGCCAAAAATTCCGTCAAATGGTACAATGGGTTCGTGCTCCGGGAAGACTTTCTAATGACACCAATTTGACCAACTAGGTTGCATGATAGGGACAGTTCATGACCGTCCGATCCCGATGCGATTGGGGAAATCGGGATTTCACGAGCTGGGCGGTGAGATCACATTGATTTAGTGGAGAGATTTCCAGTGCTTTGAGAATCACTTGGATTGGAGTTCTCTTGAGGGAGATTATTCGACACTTTCATCTCGGCTGTCCATTTCTAGAAATTTTGGGTTGCGAGCTCCCTTGGGTTCAAAAGTCAAGGTCGATCAAATGCTAGATGAGAGAGGGAAACTGACGGTCAAAATTGGATCGAGGGTCAAAGGTAGAGCCAATAGATGTCCAAAGAACAAATGAAAAACGGCGTCGCGCAGAGCAATCTTGGCCCTATGCAAGGTTCGCTTTGCCTCTCGCAATCAAGCCGTTGGAAAGAATGTTTTATGAGCTCGTCCGGATGCTATTGAAGTAGCAATAAAATTCTATTAGCAAGTAGGTCATCATTCTGTTAAAATTAACCTATAAAACAGCCATGATTTGTTAAAATTAAGGTCGCGCATTATAACAATTCTATTTCTAGCAAGAATTATTTTTCTATTCCTGGAAATAGGTTTGAAACAGAAATCCGTTTAATAATGCCATTTCACCTTTTTATTTATAAAACGAATGTTTAATCCAAAAATAGATTTGAAACATAAATGAGAAGTAAAAATTTTATACTCCTTTTTCTGAAATATAAATGATAAATAAAACCTTTTATCATTGCCACCTCTCATTACTAGTCAGGTACCCCCAGCTGCTAGTCGATGGTCGCCGACCACCATTTGCCGCTATCGCTCAAGAGGGAGAAATTTTATTCCCATAATAGAAATTTTGTTTCGTTTAAAACGTGTATTTTTGCGCAAAAACTCATCGGGAGAATAATAGAAATTGATTTTTGAAACATAATGGCTATCATTTGCGCCCTAGGTCGTTTTCACAGTTGAAATTAGTGTAGTTATTATTTGCATTATTGAAGTGTTGTTGTTATGCTGCTGAATTGAAATTTGAAGTTTAGGGGTTGAGGAGAATACGTTGAAGCCCCTGCATCTATAGAAAACCCTTTAAAATAAGCCAACTTTAGGTTCATTCGCCGAGCGTTAGGCCAACTAAAGAGGTGGAGACCACCAAGGACCGTCGGTTAATGAACCGTGCTCAGTGCATATAATTATTTTTTTTATAATCATTTTGAACTATTATAGAATTTATTGAAAGATGGTTTTCAAGAATTTGCCATTTATGCATTGAATGTTGCCCTTGAAATGATGATTCCCAGTGAATATCAAAAGTATGAAATAGCTCGTCACTTAACAAAAATGTTAGTATTTGAATTATGGGTGATCCATTCCCAAACGATCTGATTCTCACCAAAAAATCAAGAACCAGACCATTTGATCTTGGAACAAATTCAGTCCGGTTTCTAGATGGGCCCATAGAACAGGTGCTTTTCATTTTTTTTTTCTCTCTCTGTTGAATTTGAGAGCTCACACTCTACCCTGCGACGGTGAAACTTTTTCTTCACAAGTATGTATGGTATATGAATTACAGTTACGTTTCTTTTGTGGATTGTTGATGGAAGATGTTAGTTAACGCAATACATTGTGAAGGGCCAAGCATTTGGGAAGGAACAAGGATTAGGGCTTTTAGTTCTTTCAGATTTGTAATAAATTAATAAAAAAGTCGATCTAGTCTAGGTAGTCTGGGTGGGCAATTCCACACACAGAACTAGGAATCGAATTGAAGATTATCGGCTCCAAAAACTTAGAATTGAGAATTAGACCGGTGCCTTTGGGAATCGCCTAAAACCAGCAAGTTTGATCCGATCCGGATGGTATCTTTTGCTCACCCTTAATTTGAATTAAGCATGCCATGATTATCAATGTCAATGGTACAATTACGCAACATGCATTAATAAACATGTCAGATGCATGATAATATACGTTTTTTCTGCAATCACCATGCTCCGCGAACTTGCATGCTACTATGACCTCAAACACTGCTCTGAAGCTGTACGCTGACTTCGAATCATCCGCTATCGTGGCAAAGTTCCATGAAATTGAACGCGGGTTGGCGACGTTTGCATGTCGATACCGACTGTACGCTGATACGATAAGACTGAATGCTGTCCTAATGCGATTAGATTCGTCCCCGTTAGTTAATAGCACACGTTTCGCATGCACGAGGCGTATTTATTCGGCATCGGATTCCCGCCGATTTGACCTTGTTGGGATTGGATTCGTCCCCATTAGTTGTTTTGTATTCGCACGCTGCCCGCATACATGAAGTACATTTGATTTCGCATTGAATCCCTTCCCCTGCATAATCAATCTCGAGCTTTGATATTTAGTTTTTCGCGGGCCAATCGACCTCTGCGCAATTAGTTGACATCCCCGTATCACTCTTAAGAGTTTTAGGTTCCCAATTGACTTAAGAGTGATGGTGATTCCTAAAACAATTTTATATTTGAATTATAGTAACGTTGTATGCAAGATCATTTTAGATATTTTGTTATTTTATGAACTTGACCGACGTGGGACGGATCGGGTCTTAAAACGAAAATGCAAATTATCCCCTCGAATTTGTCCCTTGCCTCAAATTCTACAAGTCTAAATACTTGGTTGTACGAATCACCGGAAATGAACATTTTTATGGGAGCAATCGAATCATAAAGTTTTTTAAAAAATTTAAATCTAACTTTTTGAAAAAAGAAAAGAAAAAAAGATGTAAGTTCCCATTCAAGATAGTGCCACACGCATTCTCGCATGGCACCATCACGCATGGCCGGTGGCCGTGGGTGCCCGTGTCATGTCAAAACTTTGCCAACTCGATTGCAACATTCGGAAAAAGAAATTGAACTTCCACCTCATAATTTAAAAAGTTTGAAGACTGAATTGTGGGTATTTTGTTAACGCACACTTATCTTAAAGTTTTAATATTGCGGCCTTTGAGAAAATCATGCGCACCTTTTGCACCCTTGCACTATTTTTCACATGAAAAAAGAATTAAAATCACAATTTAAGGATGTGTTTGTGTCAACATAATTTTTTTTTTGGTCGGTCATACTCTATTCTTACTCTAACTTTCACTCTTTTGCCCCGCCTCCTTGCAGGGCGTGAGAGTCGAAACCCACATTTGAAACTAAATCGTCTCCATTGCAACCCTCCGAGAAGGTGGGGATTCGAACCCCCACCTCTCCCTTCCATGTTGAAAAACATTTTCTGAAAAATGATTGGTTATATCACTTAAGAAAATAAATCAATGGAAAAAATTATCATCACCAGACAACAATTTATACTAAACTATTTTCGTAAATGATGAAAATATATTTCACTTATTAATTTTTATAAGTGATGCACGTAATTATTTTTGAAAAAATAATTTCTGAATATTGAGTTTTCTGTCAAATATATGCACTCTAAGAAATCATCGTCAGTACTTCAAACGAGGAAATCAAATCTCCCCTTTGGAATCTGAACAGGTTCATCAGTTACATAGGAGTACATGATAATATGGTTTTTGGGGAATCCCTGTGTTTACCACAAACTCACAAGATCCCATCACATCAAGACACCGTCCAAGCAATCAAAAGAATTGCCAACATGTCCGAACAACCACACCAAATCTCACATCCGCATGCTAAAAGTCAACGGAACAAAACGGAGGGATTCGGTGTGAATGCCATCAGCTTACGCTGATCCCCTCTGCCTGCACTTTTACCTTCAATTCCTTTTTCCATATGATCTTAAATTGATTACATTTGATTTTCCTTTCAGCTGGCTCAACACCTGTCATCAACATCTGTTTCGCCGGTTCTATGGACAACTTTCTCCGTCTTAACATGGCAACAGATTCTAAGCCGTCTCGAGTCTCGTGTGCTTGTCTTCGAGTGAAATGAATCTTTTTGGCGTGCTTGTACAGCACTGGTCTTCCCATAAGATTATGCAGATGGAATTGATCCAGTTCACAGTTGCACTGACAAGTGAGCCTTTGGACTGTTATTCTTGACAATGACTGATTCTTGAATCTTTATGTATCCATCGCAGCACAATATAACTAGAACTGAACTGAAAAAGACTGATTTGACTTCATCTGATGGCCTTCAAGATATAAGTATAATTTATTAGCTAGCTGGACTGCCGATTGTTATAATTAATACAATAATGAGGAAATAAGATATCGATACATTTAATAAAGTGAAATTTCATAGCAAGATCTCCTACGGGCAAATGCTGGAGAAGTGACCTTGAGCTGCTTATGTAAGATTCAGTTCCCAAACTCTCCTACATTTACAACTGTGTCAGATGCAACACCTTGAAAACAGTGTCACTTCTCCAAGAACCTATCCGAGGTACATGCAACAGCGACACCAACGGTGAAATTTCACAACTATGTGAAAAGTTAGATGCTTTGTAGTTTATCCAGTACTGCTGCAAAGCAATGGTGCTTCCTGGTCTTCTATGTTGTCCTGATGTGAGTTCTGGCTTGACCAATCTTCCGGTTTAAGCAGACAAGCGAACACGAAAGACAGAACCTGAACATGTAAATTTTTTTGAGAAATAATGTAGTCAAAACTCTATTGCTGGGTGAAAAACTGGGGCATCATAAGAGTTTTTTTTTGTCTTTTTTCCCCTCACCATGCATACAGAGGCACATACAATACTAAAGCCCTTGCAGTTGAAGGGGGCATTATCTGAAAGGAACCAAGCTGAGAAAATACAATGTATAAAGATTAGCATGGTCGGTTAGAGAAAATATGGTTTCAAAATGCCAAATGAAGATAAAAGCAGGCAACTCACCGGTCAAGGGACTCATGGCAAGGGGAGATAAAAAACTGGCTATTGCTTGTATACCAGCTATGAATCCTTGCGCCTTTCCCTGCAGGCCAATTGAAACAGGCATCTTTTAATCACTTGTGATGAGTTCAAAGGGGTAAGGCCTTCATGACGCTACACATAGCGACAATTCTTGCACAAAGCCCACATAATATGAAACTTTAGACTGAACAAATCAAGAAAAACGCATGACTGGTAGGGGACTACACCGTCACGCTTCAGATGTTTAGATGCACCTTTTATTCTCCAAACATTGCTTGAGCACCATTAGTAGAAAAGGGATTCAACAAAATCAGATACTATAGAATGCTTGGACATAGATCGAGTGAGAAGGTTGCGATGATGTCTTAACTTCTAAAACCTGACTAATATTTTCCATCCCTTCTAGTTGGATTGACTTGCTTAATCAATTATATCAGGCAATTTTCAACCTCATTGCTATTCATGCTACTTCAGTTAGTGAAGCTTTTTAGGGAGCATAGTCTTTTAAATCGTCCGATCTTTCTAGAGCTAGTAATGGGCTTCTTGCCAGCTCTCTCCATGAAATGCAAGTGACGCTAAGTAGATCACATAATCATACAAACTTTAAAGCACATTCTTATGCCTGAAACTTTTTTAGGAACTTTATTTTAGCCCCCAAATGTCAAATTTCAATAGTCTCATGCTCTAACATTTGTTGTTATGTCTAGTTTCTGCATTGTTCAAGGGCATTCAAAGATGTTTCTTATTTCGAATAAGACGACCAACACAAAGCATTCTTGTCATCCTACCTAGTTGTTCCACACCACAAAATGTCATTTATCAAGAATCCACTCACAAGCTGCACTGAAGGAAAAATCAACTCTCGATGCATGGTATTTTCAAGTGAGAAAATGTCCAACAAGATCAGATGACTTTAGACTGATTTCATCATATAACATCCATGACATGACAACATTGACAGTTTTGCCTACAGCATATGACCTGTGTGTAGCTTGTTTTCATGAGTATTAAAGAACAATGACTTAAGAAGGCAGGACAAGTCCTTCATAGTAAAGTGCCAGGCAAGTAGATTTCATCCAAATTTATTTTAATGTCTCTCGACATAACTTTTGAGCAAAGCTATAAAAAGAATGTATCAACTAACTGAGCTGTTTAAGCTTGTATTTCAGTTCACAAAATAAGTTCAAGTTATGCATAAGACTGAGCTAATGTCACTGTCCTCAGCACTGATTATTTAGCATTGAATTGTGAACATTCCAGCAATCCATAGGAGCCTCCAAATTTGACACCAAGAAATGTTTCCATTGTCAATCATAGCAAGCCCAAACCAGTTTACCTATGACCACTCCCATAGCAATGACAAACTCCTTTGTTTATGCTAACACATGCATATCTGAATCTTTGGTTTGTATTCTCAGAAACAGATGTCATAGAAGGATCAAAGTCAACATCCTTGGGTTGCAGAGTTTGGCCGTTCTACAAGTTCATCATGCACGGTGCATTGAAACAGAATAGATAACAGAATATCTATGCTAACCTGATCGGCCGAGCTTGATGCTTTTGAAATTATGGCATAGGTCTTCACATTCAGATGTAAAAGTTGTTAAACATCACCAATTGCAAGAGCAACAAAAAGGACAACACATTAGAATGAAAGCCACTCTCTCACGGGAGGAAATGATGAGGATAGTTACTTACAGAGGGATCAACAAGGGCATAAATAACTCCGAAAGAGGCACTTAAGTATGCCACCTGCAATATGCATTGCCACAGTTATTACATTATGAAGCCTAGAGAATCACCAGAACTCATGAGTTTGGACTTAGGTGAATAGAAAACTGAAGTTCCTTCATTCTCACTCAATCACCCATAAAGGGTGTCCTTTTTTCTTTTTTTATATTTTCCTTGGGGTTTCCAAAGTCGTCCTCCTTGATTTTCATGCTATTAGCAACTTCTTAGAACCGAAAGAAGGAGAAGAGGTTGAAGAGTTACTCCAACAATATCCTCTTCTCCTGAAGAAGCCATTAGCATTTCACATTTGCTGAAAAACAACTAGAGTTAGGCAATGAGCCTCCTTTATATCTTTTATCCTGTCAAGGTTGTTGAAGGTCTTGCTGCTTTGCTTGCTGTATGTGTATTAGTGTCCCTTCCCCTATGTCATTAGTAAAATCTTCACGAGAAATTATTTCTGGAATCTCTACTGACCATGCTGCATAATAACACGCTAGAGTATATCTATTGCTTTAATAGGCATGAGATTGTTCTTTTTCTGTGACAGAACTGAAGATCCATTCTGGGTAAATAGAGATACATACCCATGATGCCCAAGCCAAGCCATAGAACAATGCCTGTGAAGGAAAAGGAAATTCCCATTATTATCCATCCACCATAATTGTTGACTGCAGGGAAGTGTAGCCATCTGAGGAAGTACAACTTACATAAGCAATCGACGCAAGTAAGCCAACGCAGAGTATTACTTTTTCTCCAACCAGAGGATTTAGAAGAGGGAGAACCAAAATCTGCAAAATGAAGGACATAAACGAAACAGAAGATTGATTAGGAGGTGATTTTGTACCAAATAATCAGCAAAGCGTTGGTCAAACAATGAAATGGTAAATGAATGACATGGGATGTGATTCTGCAAAAGACACATTCAAACTAATGCTTATTGAGACCAAAGAATTGCAGGACCTCTAACAGGCATCTTAAATTTTGCTTTGATTGACACATGGCACAAATGCATTGTTCGAGGAATGCACCATATGAATATCTCTCTCTCCACCCTGCATGTGTGGGTAGGGATGATTTTTACATTCCAATTTCCAACTTTCATCTCTAACTCTTTAATCAGTCTTCCTACTGAAATGTAAAAAAACAATCCTGTGCGTCCACCCACCAAAATCACTTGTGATCATTTGCTGGCTATGTATGACGCCATCCATTTCTGATATATCTGAACCTTACCAGTACTCTCCTTTTTTACTTTACTTCGCTGTACTTACATTATTGCGTAGCATAATCTGTTATACTAATTACCCATAGCATGAAGAGGGAAGAAAGAAAGAACAGCGACATAAAGATGCCTAGTGCTCAGTTTGTATTAATTAATATCAAATGAAAATATAACAACTTGCATAGAAAACATACAGTCTACTGATGACAAACCTGTGAAACTATTGAACCAGCTTCCACCACAATTAGAATCTCTGAATATTGGTTCTTAGTAAATCCAAAAGCTGCCTCCAGATAGTACTGAAAAGGTAGTTTTGTAAGTGCCAAGCATCTATGACTTTGAAAAACAGGAACACAGACAGACTGGATACCACTAATTCCATCACCAAAGTCCCACCGGGCTAAGTGATATTTCCAACAAAGTACAGAACTCCAGGCTCTGCCTCTCTCTTTAATTAGTTCACACCATATGGTCTTTGCAGCACTATCAATAAATTATATCAAGAGATTTGGGAAGCAGGAGTACCATTTTGCAACCTCATATTAAAAAGTAATATGAGGTGACAAGCATCAAGAAGATTATATCGATGTGATGATATAAGGATTTCCACATATTCAAGTTCTAATTATAATGTCACACTTTCCACAAATTCAAATGTGCTGGAAACCCCTGTTTAATCGTCTTGAAACTCCTGGTCTTCACGGAAGATTGAATTCGCCTATAATCATGTCATGTGTGTACTTCTGAGGAACCGGCAGTAGAGGCAACAAAGTTTCAGAGAAATATTAATATACCAGTAGTGGCTAGAGAAAAGCAGTACCAGTAATACGTTGCTGATGCCCGTCATTCCCAACTGGTAGAAGAAGGAAACAATGGAGATACCCCTGAGTGTTTGACTGGAGTGACAAGGAAGTCATTAGGCAGATAAATACAAGATAAACAGGATCCTATTCTTATGTAAATGCGCATGATGTAAAAGCATTGAAGTCCTTCCGAGATGCAATTTACAAGACTGCAAGAATAAGCAAACATAAATACCTTCTTATAACTATTATTGCAGCATCTCTCATTGACCTGTACCGTTTGGACACACCCCTAAAAATCCTAGTCGACCATGTTGACTCTTGGTCTTGCCTTGGGCCATAATTAACTGTCTCACGCAGAAAGAAGTAGACATATATCGGGCAACAGAGCAAGAGAGCTATTGAAACCTGTAAGTAGAAATTTCATTAGCAAGAGGACCAGAGAAGTGAAAGGATAAAACAGAGATGCCGTTAAAATTTCATCAACTGCTTACATCAAATATGTACTTCTCTGGAAGAAAACGTGCTAACAAGTTTCCCAGGACATGAGAAGCAGAATAAAGACCTGTAATCCAGCTAAACGCGGAAGCCCTCTTACCAGTTTCAACGACATCTGCCTACTAAGAAGAAAGGAACTTTTTGGTTATAGTCTGGTATTTATGACTTAAGATTTCTTCCAGTTCAGGAAAATGCTCACCGCATAAGCAACGGAAATGCAGAATATACTACCCTGGCTGAGAATGTATGATATAGTCCTGAGCACATAATAGGCATATACAAATCCCCTCGACTGATCCCAGGCCAGCATAGCTGAAACAAGAGAACAAAGAAAAGGATGAACTCACTATTGATGAGAACTGCATTGAAGTTAATCATATAATTAAATTACCAGAGAACAATCCTACTTGTGATCACATACATAAGGGAGCAACGAAAGCATGGGCCTGGTATAGTTCCTTTATAAGATTAAGTAGGTTTTCCTCTTTGTAGTACATATATCAGCCATTTCTCTTGCAATAGTTCAAAAGGAATTTTAAAGGGAAATAAGTCAATTCAGCGGCATAGATCAGATAGGGCATTATGGATGAATCAATTTATGACCATTACAGGAACTTATAAAATAAAAAACAACAGGAACATGAAAGAACTTGTTAATTCCAGATCTTGTTCCTAGTTTGAACATGGAACATACACACTGTAATCAATCCTGAGCAGCTCAAATTGGGCAATAACAGTAAATAAGAGAGAATCAGTAGTCTGAGTCTGATCTGAAGTGCATTAGACTTGAATGAATCGGAAAGAAGGGGAGAAGCAATGCTTGAAAGACATGTTGGCAGATGCACGAACACGTAATCACACACGTCATTCACAAATTTTCAGAAGCTTCCGTCAAGTGAGTCTCACCGAAGGGAAATATGGACGTTGATATGATTACAAGGAGCACCGGTTTTCGTCCATACTCATCTGCAAGCTGTCCGAGGATTGGAATTGAAAACATCTTGAAAACTCCAGCGATCTAAACTAGAAAAGAAAGGAAAAATATAAGTCATCTTTGCCTGGCAGTGTTCTTTAACTTGTGAAATCAGTTAGCCGAAATGTACACCGTCCTGCAAGCCTTTTCCAAATGTGGAACATTCTAGGAAACTAGTGAATGTCCAACATGGTTACATGGCCATTATAAATGCGCTTAAAGAAGTCTCTGTGCGAAGACAGGGTGACCCTCATTCACTTGAACCTTTATCCGCAGTCTACTTAAACCATTTAGGGGAATTATTGGTAGATGACATACGAGATTGATCTAACCAATTTATCACAACACAAACCTCGAATTGAAGAGCACCGCCCTGTCAAGGCGGGAGCTGGCATTTGAGTAATCTGTTGCTTCAAAAGCTGCTAAGGAAACTTACTTTGAGCAGTACCAGGAATGTGCTAGAGGAACCGATAAACGAACAGGCATCTTATATGCACTAGAAAAATTATTTCTTCCGGAATTGTTCTGTGCTAAAAACATTTAGGTATTGAGCTGACATAGACATTGACTGATCCAAGCTTTAGTTGCATCAGGTAATGCAGAGACCATGCAAGTCGTAGTTAAAAACAAGGAAGCAGGAGGCGATTTTCCCCTTTTTAGGAAAAGAAAAATGTCACCCATAATAACATGGTCCTCGTAAACTTATCGATAATGCCAAAAAACAAAACTTTTAAAAAAAATGTAGGGAGTGCTTCTTCTAATCCAGAAAGGACAAAAAAGGAGAGATAAATACTGAAGTACAAAAATTCTCAATTTAAATAAATGCATGTCCAACATAGTAGCTGACGTCACCCGAAAACTTTCTTTTTTGGTCGAAACACCCGAAAACTTCACCGGAGGGAATATTGTGTCGGCGGCATGTCATCCGGGTGCATGGAAGGCCCACAGGGAATATCTTTACCAACGTCTCTCAGCAAGAACCAACGGAAAGAATGACAGAGAGAGGAAACGAGAGGCGAGTGATAATTACCGTCTGTTCGAGGCCATTGAAGTAGATGACTTCGGAGCAAGTGGTGTCGCCGGGGCACAGGGCATCGATCAGGACGTCGACGAGCACCGACACCGTCATCTCCTCGGCGATCCAGTGGACGCAGAGCGGGATCAGCAGGTGAACCAGTGGCCTCAGCGCCCTCAGTCCATCCCCGGCGTTCTTGAACAACATTGTTTCACCGCCGTCGCTGTCGTAACTGAAGTTGGTGATGTTCTTTGCTTCGGATGGACGTCGAGAGAGTGTTGTGCTTGGAGGGGGGTGGTCTCCAGCGAATTTAAAAGTGGAGCTTGTGAGTGAGAGAGAGAGAGCAGAGAAGTTGGTTGATGTTCGGGGTTGACTGGTTGTTGAACGAGAACGGCCGTAAGAGATGGGCGCCCCGGGGAACGCAAAGAGAGCGAGAATCTTAGTCCCTGCAGTGGAGTTTCAGACATTGTTGCTGGATGGGAACCCCTCTGGAGAAACAGAAACACGCACAGAGATTGATTCTGCGAGAACTTCGTATTTGAACGACCGAGTACGAGGCTTCTTTAGTGATCTTCACCCGAAACATATGCTAAATCAAATTTGGACCGTCGCGCCATCATTCTTAATGTCTTAAATTCGTTACCCAACTAGATTTCAGCGGCTCCACTTTCCACCACGAGGGTAGTCGTTGTATCATCCATCAAGCACGATGACGGGGACCGCCATGTTTCTTTGTATGGATCCATCCCGTACATGTTCATGGTACTTTTAGGACATCTCCCACCTCCATCTCTTAAATGATTCAATTCAAAGATGGACAACGACATCGGATGGCTTGCTAGGGACAGCACGATTCATACCCCCTACCCGTGTCATTATTTTTGGTTCGACCTCGTTGACCGGACGTTGTTTCTAGTTGCCCGGTAGTTCAGGATACTGTGGTTGAGTGTTCTTTTGCACTTGATTTAGTGGTCCATGTTATTCTGCTTTTTATAACTTATCGGATTGATCCAGTCAGTGCTTTAGCCAAAGGCGGAAAACCAAAAGCTACACCATCAAGGACCTTAGGATGTTGTGGGGACCTAGGAATAGGATGCCAGAGCGTGCGTGTTTAAGGTAGATGGGTGAGGAAGCGAGTTCGCACGCGCACGCAAGCAAGTTGATATCTCAAGTTTGGCACTGCGAATTCTTCTTGCCGCGCCGTCGCCAGCTAATTTCTCTTCTTCTTTTCTGTGTTTCCAAGGAGCGTGTTCCGCGCATGCTGCAGGTGTTTCCGTGTGGGCAGGGGCGTGCGGCTACGTGCTGGGCGTGCGTGGGGAGCGTGGTGTACAGGTGGGGTTGAGCGACGTAAACAACGGTTGACTCCATGAAAGCTTCAAGCCAGCTGAAATAACTAAATACTGGTTTGACTGGTTGGAGTGCAATGCAAGCCACCTTTGTTTTTCGTTTGCTACCTTATCATTTGCACCAGGCGAATTCGAGCAACCCTCGCCGCATGCACAAAAAAGAACCGTAGGATCAGATAGGAATGAATTGACTGTAAACTGCTGCCCCGATTTTAAGAAGAACTAGCTAGAAACTGATTTCGTAAAATTTACTTCTTATGTTGAGAAGTAACTCAACACTTACGAACTGAGTTTGTACTTGCTTATGAAATAAGATAAGTCACTAGCCAATTCTGGAATTTAAATTCACCTTGAAAAGTTAGTAAAAAAAATAAAATTGTCAGAAGTACAGTAAAAATGTCAAATGTTATGGACAGCCCTAATTTTAGTGCCAGAAGTTTCCATCAACTACAGCAAATACCTAAAAGAGTAATCGACATGAAATCCCAAAAATGAGACACTCATGATACTTCTCAATCAGGTTCGGAAGGCGAAAGTAGTAATTATCAAAATGCTCATCTCTCTTTAAGCTATCGAAATTGGTGATATAATCCGCGGAAGAGTATTGGAGAGTATTGGACGCCATGAAGAGCGATGAAACGTGGAACAGAGAAGAAACCAAAGGTATTTGACCAACAGAGAAGACTATGGCTTAAGGAAAAAGATGGGGAATCATGGAGCAAATCACATACGGCAAGGGCAACCGTTTTGAGAACATGAGTACGAAACTTGTGGAGATACTAGGGTTAAGTGTTTTTAGGTTCTGGGCAGGATTCACATTCCTTACAGACCCACGTTCCTTACAAGCTCTTCTTGGAAATTGGAACCTATCCATCAAAATAAATTCCTCATTTTTTAGAACCTAAAACATATCTTGCATACTCAAAATTTATCATGTATACTCTGAAACTTAAAACCTACCTTATCACAGGTTCCAAGATCTACCAAGTTTCTTAATTGAATGATTCTAATAAATAATTACATTTAATTACCACTATTTGCTGCTATAATACATTGACCATAATTTAAATTTAGACACATGAAAAATAAGAAACATTAATAAAGTAAAAGTTGCAGTTATTGATATCGCGTTGGAAATGGAAGTTCAAACTTGTGATTTTAAATTACACACTCATCATCGGATTCCATAGAATACTGCAAGACTACACAAAAACATAGAACAAGAAAAATACAACAACTTGTTCCCAGTTCCAATTTCCAGAGCCTGGAACTTGTAACCTACCATTGAAACCGGTTCCATAATTTTTGAAACCTAAAACCTACTTGCATGTCCTAAAACTTGAAACCGGATAGGTTTCCACCAATATGATTCATGGTTCTACTCTAGAACCATGCTCACCCCTAAGAAATATGGGAACGTGGAAACAACTGATAGAAGTTACTCAAGGAAATGTAATTGCTGAAAACCGTTAGAAGATGGTTACTTCAAAACCATTGTAAATACCACCAATCGTCCATTAGAGAGCCCCCTCCCCTCAGTGCACAAATCAAATTAAATGTTATCTTTCGGTTATCTTTAGCTTTCCTGCACAGTACTTTAAATTCTCTTTGCACTTCAGATTCGCATCATCGATTAAATTCTAGCATGATATCGTAGTGTATATGGGGCTTTGTCATTGATTAACTTCAAGTAGAGTTTTACATTTGTAAGTACTCTACTTTCCAAGCGTTATCGTTGATTAAATTTTGACATGGTTTGTATTTATATAGTTTCTTTCAAAGTGAAATCGTTGATTCCCCGATTTGCCTAGATATTTTCTGTTCGGAATTACCACAGGACTTGTAACCTTTGTTCAAAGGCAAAAGAACAACTTTTGGTAAAAGATATTTTGTGGTGGGAGAAATTCTGACCAAACAGTTAGTATTTGGACTCTTGAGAATGTTCTTCTTGACAATGACTAATTCATGGATCTTTATATCCATCACAGCACAAAATAACTAGAACAGAAGCAAAAAGACTGATTTAACTTTAATTAAATTATCTGGTGGCGATCAAGATATAGTAAGATTTAGCAGTTAGCTGGACTGCTGATTGTTATAATTAATACAATAACGAGGAAATACTTTATCGATACATTTGATAAAGTGAAATTTCATAGAAAGACCTCCTGAGAGAAAAAGCTGGAGAAGTAACCTTAAGCTGCTTATCTGACTACGATTAAGCCCCAAACTCTCCTATATTTACAACTTTGTCAGATGCAACTCCTCGAAGACATAATCACTTCTCCAAGAGCTTGTCCGAGGAACATGCAACAGCGATACCATCGGTCAAATTTCACGACCACATGAAAAATTGGATGATTTGTAAATTTATCCAGTACTGCTGCAAAGTAAGGGTGCTTCTTGCTCTTCTATGCTGTCCTGATCTGAGTTCTGGCTTGACCAATTTTCCGGTTTAAGCAAACAAGCGTAGACGAAAGACAGAACCTGCACATGTAACTCGTTTTGAGAAATAATGTAATCAAAACTCTATTAATGGATGACAAACTGGAGCATCATAAGATTTTTTTTTTCTCTCACCATGCACACAGAGGCACATACAATGCTGAAGCCCTTGCAGTTGAAGGGGGCATTATGTGATAGGAACCAAGCTGAGGAAATACATGTATCAAAAATAGCACAGTCGATTAGAAATTATGTGGTTTCAATATGCCAAATGAAGATAAAAACAGGTAACTCACCGGTCAATGGACTCATGGCAAGGGGCGATAAAAAACTGGCTATTGCTTGTATACCAGCTATGAATCCTTGCGCCTTTCCCTGCAGGTAAAATAGAAATCGGTGTCACTTGTAATGAGTTCAAAAGGGTAAGACTTTCATGACAAAACGCATAGCACAGTTTCTTGCATAAAGCCCAGATAATATGAAACTACTATCAAGGAAAAAACACATCTACTTGGCATGGGACAATACCGTCACACTTCATGTGTTTAGATGTACTTTATTTCTAAACATTGCATGAGTGCCACTAGTGGAAAACCGATTCATGAAATCAGATTCTATAAAATGCTTAGACAGAGATCCAGTATGAAGATAGTTTGATGATGTCTTGGTTCATATTTCCTAACTAATCATTTCCATCAATTCCAGTCTGGATAACTGGCTTAATCGGTTACACCAGGAAGTTTTAATCCTTAGTGCTATTCAAATGCTACTTCAATTGGTGAGGGTTTATGGGAGCATGGACTTAAATTGTCTGATCTTTCTGCAGCAAGTAGTGGGCTTTCTAGGCAGCTCTCTCTCTCTCTCTCTCTCTCTCTCTCTCTATGTGAAATGCAAGCAACACTAAGCAAATCATATATTATGCAAACTTAAAGCACATTTTATGCCTCAAACTTTTCTATGACTCCATTTAGTCCCTGAACGTCAAATTTCGGTAGTCTCATCCTCTAACGATTGTTACTCTGCAAGGGCTTTCATAGATGTTTCTCATTTTGAATAAGACGCCTAACACTTAGTGTTTTTGTCAACCTACTAATTTGTTCCACGTCACAAAAGGTCATCATCAAGAATCTGCTCACAAGCTGCAGTGAAGGGGAAATGACCTCTGATGCACAGTATTCTCAAGTGAGAAAAAGTCCAACAAGATCAGATGAATTCACGAGCACTTCATCATATAACATCAATGATATAGCATCAGTCACAAGATTGCTAACAGCCTATCACCTGTGTGTATGCTGTTTTTGTAAAGAGTAACAAAGATCGATGACCTAAGGAGGATGAAGGCCAAGTTCTTCATAGAAAAGTGCTGGGCTAGTAGATTATATACCCCAAAATTTATTTTAATATCTCTCAGCACACTTCTGAAAGAAGCTATACAAAAAAAATGTATGAACCATTCTGGCACATTTAAGTATGCATTTTAGTTCACAGGACAAGCTCAAGTTATGCACAGATAAGCATAAGCCAATGTCACTGTTGTCAGCACAGATAATTTGGCTCTGAAATGTGAACATTCTGGCAATCCATAAGTGCCTACAAATTTGATGCCAGAAAAATGTTTCCAATGTCAATCATAGCAAACTTATGCAAGTTTACCTTTGACCATGCCCGTGGTAAAAACAAACTCGTTTACTTATGGTAACACATGCAGATCCAAATCTTCGGTTTATATTCTCAGAGGGATCAAAGTCAGCATCCTGGGCTTTTCAGAGTTTGGCAGTAACTACAATTCTCTGATGCATAGTGCATATAAACAAAAATAGATAATTAAATAATTATGCTAACCTGATCGGCTGATCTTGATGCTTGTGAAATGATAGCATAGGTCTTCACATTCATATGTTAAAGTCGATAAAAATCACCAGTATCAACAGTAACAAAAGGGACAACTCATTAGAAAAATAGACACTCTCTTGATGGGAGAAAATGATGAGGATAGTTACTTACAGCAGGATCAACAAGAGCATAAATAACTCCGAAAGAAGCACTCAAGTATGCCACCTGCAATATGCATAGCCACAGTTATTGTATTATGAAGCCTAGAGAAATACCAGAACTCATAATTTTGGAGTTAGGTGGATAGAAAACTGGAGTTCCTCTACTCTCAATTAATCACCATAAAGGTGTCCTCTTTATTTTCTCTTCGTAAATTATCTCTGGGATTTTAAAGACATCTACTTGATTTTCATGCTATCAACAACTCCTAAAACCAGGAGAAGGAGAAGAGATTGAAGAGTTTCTCCAACAATAATCTCTTCTCCCAAAGAAATCAGCACTTTCAAAGTTGCTGAAGAACAACTAGTGTTGGAAGTGAGCCTCATTTGTATCTTTTATACTGCGAAGGAGGTTGGAAGTCTTGTTACTTTGTTTGGATGTGTAGTAGTGTCCCATCCCCTCTGTCGAATAGTAATATCTTCATGAGAAATAATTTTTTTAATCTCTACCGACCGTGCTGCATAATAACACGCTAAATGTGTCTGTTGCTTCAATAGTCATGAGATTGTTCTTTTTCTCTGACAGACCTGAAGAACCATTCTGGGTAGATAGAGATACATACCCAAGATGCCCAAGCCAAGCCATAGAACAATGCCTGTGAAGCAAAAGGCAATTCCCATGATTATCCATCCACAATTATCTTTGACTGCAGGGAACTGTAGTTATCTGATGAATTACAACTTACATAAGCAATTGATGCTAGTAAGCCTATGCAGAGTACTACTTTTTCTCCAACCAGAGGATTTACAAGAGGGAGAACCAAAAGCTGCAAAATGAAGAACATAAATTAGACAAATGACTGATTAGGAGGTGATTTTGTACCAAATAATCAGAAAAGCGTTGGTCAAACCACGAAATGGTAAATGAATGACATGGGATGTGATTCTGCAAAAGAGGCAATTCAAATTGATGATAATTGAGACCAAAGAGAAATTTTGTAGGACCTTTAACAAGCATCTTAAATTTTTCTATGATTGTTACATGGCACAAATGCATTGTTAAAGGAATGCAGCATATGAATCTCTCTCTCTCTCTCCACCCTGCATGCATGGGCAGGGATGTTTTTTACATTTCAGCTTCCAACCTTCATCTCAAACTCTTTAATCGCTCTTCCTCAGTGAAATGTACAAAGGCAAAATCGCTAGGTTCTCCAAAAGACAGGCTACAAGAGCAATCCTGTGTGTCCAAACTTCACCCAGTGAAAGCAAAATCACTTCTGATCATTTTCTGGCTATGTATGATGCCATTCATTCCTGATGTATCTGAACCTTCCTTGTACCTTCCTTTTTACCTTACTTCCATGCACTTACATTACTACATACCATAATCATGTTATACTAATTACCCATAGCATGAAGATGGAATAAAGAAAGAATAGCGACATAAAGATGCCTAGTGCTCAATCTGTATTAATTAATCATCAAATGAAAATATAACATCTTGCAGAGAAAACATACATGATCTACTGATGACAAACCTGTGAAACAATTGAACCTGCTTCCACCACTATTAGAATCTCCGAAAATTGATTCTTAGTAAAACCAAAAGCTGCCTCCAGATAGTACTGAAAAGTTAGTTTTGGAAGTGTCAGGCATGTATATTGAGTAAAAGCTACAGCTATGAGTATGAGAAACAGGAACACTGATGGACTGGACACCACTAATTCCATCACTTAAGTCCTACTGGGGTCAGTGATTTCCTACAAATACAGAATTCCAGGATCTGCCCCCCTCTTTAATTAGTGCATATCAATATGGTCTTTGCAGCACTATCAGTAATTATATCAAGAGATTTGGGGAGCAGGATTACCATTTTGCAACCTCATATGAAGAAGACATATGAGATGACAAGCATTATAAAAATTATATCGATGTGACAATGTGAGGATTTCCACATATTCGAGTTCTAATTTATGATGTCACACTTTCAACAAATTTAAATGTGCTGGCAACCCCTGCTTAATGTCTTGAAACTCCTGCTCTTCACAGAAGATCGAATTCGCCTATAATCATGTTGTGTGTACTTCTGAGGAACCGGCAGTAGAGGCAACAAAATTTCAGATAAATATTAATATACCAGTAGTGGCTAAAGAAAAACAATACCAGTAATACATTGCTGATGCCAGTCATTCCCAACTGGTAGAAGAAGGAAACAATGGAGATGCCTCTGAGTGTTTGACTGAAGAGTGACAAGGAATTCTTTAGGCAGATAAATACAGGATAAACAGGATCCTATTCTTATGAAAATGCGCGTGATGTAAAAGAATTGAACTCTTTCTGAGATGCTATCCACAAGACCACAAGAATAACCAAATAAAAATACCTCCTTATAACTATTATTGCAGCATCTCTCATTGACCTGTACCGTTTGGACACACCCCTAAAAATCCTAGTCAACCATGTTGACTCTTCATCCTGCCTTGGGGCATACACGATTGTCTCACGCAGAAACACATACATATATATCGGGGGACAGAGCAAGAGAGCTATTGTAACCTGTAAGGAGAAATTTGAATAGCATCAGGACCAGAAAATTGAAAGCATAGAGATGCTATTAAAATTTCATCAAATGCTTACATCAAATATGTACTTCTCTGGGAGAAAACGTGCTAACAAGTTTCCCAGGACATGAGAAGCAGAAAGAAGACCTGTAATCCAGCTAAACGCGAAAGCCCTCTTACCGGATTCAACAACATCTGCCTACTAAGAGGAAAGGAACTTTTTGGTTATAGTCTGGAATTTATGACTAGCAATTTATTCCTGTGCAGGAAAATGCTCACCGCATAAGCAACGGTAACACATAATATACTGCCCTGACTGAGAATGTTGGATATAGTTCTGAGCACATAATAGGCATATACAAATCCCCTCGACTGATTCCAGGCCAGCATAGCTGAAACAAGAGAAAAAGAAAAGGATGAACTCGCTACTAATGAGAACTACATTGAAGTGAATTATAATATAATTACCAGAGAACAAGCCTACTTGATGTGATCACATACATAAGGGACAACCAAAGCATGGGCCTGGTTTAGTTCGTCTATAAGATTAAGAAGCTTTTCCTCTTTGTAGAACATGTATCTGCCATTTCTCTTGCAATAATTTAAAAGGGATAAAGGGAAGCAAGTCAATCAGCGGTATAGACAAGAGAAGGCGTGATGGATGAATCATTTTATCACCTTTACAGGAACTTATGAAGAATAAAACAATATGAACATCAAAGAACTTATTGATTCCTGGGCTTGTTCCTAGTTTGAACATGCATCATGAATACTATAATCAATCCTGAGCAGCTCAACTTGCGCAACAACAGTAAATAAGAGAGAACCAATAATCAGAGTCTGTTCTGAAGGGCATTAGACTTGAATGAATCGGAAAGAAGGGGAAAAAGTAACGCTTGAAAAACATGCCGGCAGATGCACAAACATACAATCACACACGTCACTCACAAATTTCAGAAGCTACTTTCAAGTGAGTCTCACCAAAGGGAAATACGGACGTTGCTATGATTGCAAGGAGCACCGGTTTTCGTCCATACTCGTCTGAAAGCTGACCGAGGATTGGGATTGAAAACATCTTGAAAATTCCAACGATCTGAACTAGAAAAGAAAAGAAAATCATAAGTTATCTTTGCCTGGCAGTGTTCTTTAACTCATGAATTTAGTCCATCAAAATGATCACCGTCCTGCTAAGCATTTTCACAACGTGGCACCAAATTGGGTCTTACCTTGCCGAAGCATACTTTATATGTAACCGTATTTCCCAGTGAACAATCTAGGAAACTAGTGAATGTCCACCATGGCCATCATAAACATACTTAAAGAAGTTTCTGAGAGAAACACAGCATGACCCTCTTTCATTAGAATCTTTTTCCGCAGCCGACATATTGCATTGCTGCTTCTTGCTGCCACCGAAATATGTTGAGCAGCAATCTACTTAACCAGTTTATGGGAATTATTGGCAGATGACATATGAGATCGATCCAACCAATTTGTCAGAAAACAGATCTCGAATTGAAGAGCACCGCCCAGTCAAAGGCGGAAAATCTGCCGTTCAAGTAATCTGTTGCTTCATACGCTGCTAACAAAATTTACTTTGAGCATTACCAGGAATGTGCTAGAGGAACAGATAAATGAAAAGGTATATTATATGTACGAGAAAAATTATTTCTTATTGAATTGTTCTGTGCTAAAATTTTTAGATATTGAGCTGACATAGACAAGGACTGATCCAAGCTTCAGTTCCATCAGGTAATGCAGAGACCGTGCAAGTCGTAGTTTACTTACACAGGAAAATTACAATATTATAGAACAAGAAAGCGGGAGGCAATTTTTTTTTTCTTTTTAGGATAAGAAAAATATTATCCATAATAACATAGTCCTTGTAAACTTATCGACAGCCTAAAAAAATTTAAAAGAAAAATGTATGGAGTGCTTCTTCCAATCCAGAACGGACAAAAAAGAGAGATGAATAATGAAGTATAAAAGTTCTCAATTTAATAAATAAATGCATATCCAAATTGGTAGCTGACGTCACCCGAAAACTTTCCCAAAAAGGATATTTTTACCGACGTCTGTCAGCAAAAACCAAGTGAGAGAGTAACAGAGAAAGAAAAGAAGGGGCGAGCAATAATTACCGTCTGTTCGAGGCCGTTGAAGTAGATGACTTCGGAGCATGTGGTGTCGCCGGGGCACAGGGCGTCGATCAGGACGTCGACGAGCACCGACTCCGGCATCTCCTTGGCGACCCAGTGGACGCAGAGCGGGATCAGCAGGTGAACCAGCGGCCTCAGCTCCCTCAGTCCACCCCAGCCGTTCTTGAACAACATTCCTTCCCGAGTTCCTCGCCGCCGCCGCCGCCGTCGCTATCGTAATTGAATTCGATGATCTCTTTTCTTGTTCTCGGCGAATGTCGAGAGGGTGCTGTGCTTGTGCGATCTCGAGCGAATTCAAGAACGGAGATTGTGTCTGCGGATGTGCTCTTTTGTGTGTGCGTGTGAGAGAGAGAGAGAGAGAGAGAGGCAAAGATGGTCGATGTTTGGGATTGACTGGTTGTTGAATGCGAGAGGCCGTATGAAGAGAGCCAAAAAATCCTAGTTCCTGCAGTGGATTTTCAGACATTGTTGCTTGATAGGAACTGCTCTGGAGAAACAGAAAACACGCACTGAGAGATTGATTCGTAAGAATTATTATGACCCACGTAATATTATTAATTAATAGTTTGATGATTATTTAAATGTTACAAAAGAGATATTCGCTATAAAAAGTTGCAACCCTCCTAAAAATTTACAATCTTTATAAGGAAATTACGGTTATTATGAAAATGAATAAAAATAAATGTGTTTTGATAGAAAACATCTATTCATAGCGTGTATAAATAGAATTCGGTCCTTTCTTCATCCAAAATAATGAATGTTGGAGGATAAAATGCATTAAGAAAAGTGGGTCAAGGGTAAGAAATTGGAGTTCTTCATCCTTTCGGTTTCTACAATAATTATTTTCAATAATATTGCTATGGGTAAAAGTACGTCTCAATCTCTATTATTATGGAAAAATCATGAAGATTGCATATCCCCTGCTTTTTGACTTTCCGCGTTAAAGAATTGCATTATCCCCAACATGATTCAGTGAGACTTCATATTTGAAGGATCGTTGTGACATCATTCAAGTCCTAAATTTATTACCCAACTCAATTTCAGCAGCTTCACTTTCCACCATGACTGTCGAGATGTTTAGTATATCATCCATCAAGCATCACAACGACTGGTGATTCTTTGCATGCATCGATCCCATACGAGTCATGGTATTTTAGCATATCTCCCAACTCCATCCTTCAAAAAATTCAATTCAAGAGACGTACGAAGACGTGGGGTGGCTTGCTAGGAACCATACGACTCATACCCTGCCCGTGTCATTCGCTTATGTCTTTCTGGTTCGATCTTGTTGACCGGACGTTGTTTCTAGTTTGCCTGGTAGTTCAGGATAGTGTGGTTGGGTGTCCTTTTGCACTGGATTTCAGTGGTCCATGTTATCCTACCTTTTGTATCCTATCTGATTGATAATGTCTGTGCTACACGATCAAGGACCTACGATGAGAGAGTGTGCGTGATTAAGGTAGATGTGTGCGGAAGCGAGATAATATCTTGAGTAAATTCTTCTTGCCGCGCCGTCCCAAGCTATATTCTCTTCTTCTTTTCTAAAATTCCAAGAGTGTGTCCGCGCACGCTGCACGGGTGCGCTCCGGGCGTGTGGGGTCGTGCGGCTGTGTGCCCGGTGTGCGTGGAGAGTGTGGTGTGCAGCTGCAGCTGAGCTACGTAAACAAGGTTTGACTTCATTGAACTTCCATGCAAGCTGCACTACATGCACAGATTTTTATATTTGGATTATCTTGGCGTTCAGGTAAATGTGAATTGACTGGAAACTGATGTCCCGATTTCGAAGTGAGTTTCGATAGAAAGGGATGACTTTTAAGAACTTGCTAGAAACTGATTTCATGAAGTTCACCTTTTATGTTAAGAAGTTACCCAACACTCACGAACATTACTGGAGTAGTAGTGGGTTTATAGTTTTGCTTATAGAATAAGAGAAGTTACTGGCCAATTCTGGAATTCTAGAATTCACCTTGAAAAGTCAGTAAACATTGACAAAATTATAAGTATTGAAAAGATAGAGCTTACTTTTGTGCTAGAAAAAGAGCTACTTAATGATGTGGAAAAATTACTAGAGTAGTAAGCAGTAAATGAGCAATCTGTTCTTCACAAGGTCACAAATTCGATATACATTGTGAGTGAACATTTGAACAGCTTGTGTGATGTTACATAGCTGCAACATGTTGCAATATATTTTGTGTGAAGAAACTTTCTAATTGCTCACATCTTGGTGGATTGCAATGATAGGTTCACCAACCTCAAACCCTTTAATCATAGGTGGTGCAAAATAGTTATAACTTAAATTGAATTTTCCATAACAAATGTTAGACCCCTTTATTGGGCAAAGGGCTTGGATTTTAGATGTAAAAGAATATATGGAGTAGTTTTTTCATTTGGAACACATGCATATAAGCGCCACATGTCCATGGCAAGTACTCGATCGATAATCACCATTGAGTTTCTCGATGAAAATTTAAAGAAATGACTGAAGGTAAATTGGAGAAAACTTTCGAAATTTTAAGCTCCAGAAGTCCTGTGACTATGAATGGTAAAATTATCCTATAGCTCTTTGGATCAAATCCTGCCTTTTTCAAAGCAGCCCCCAGCTACTTCGCTAAAGTTGAAAACAACTTTTTTAAGTTTCAGAAACTCACGGTTAAAGTATTACCAGAAAATAGTACAAGATGTAACTGATAGTATAGCCAACCAATCATACTTCATATGCATCCCAATCAATTTTGCATTTGAATTTTGGGGGAAAAAAAAAGTACAGGCGCTCCTACATAATCACTAAAATGGAAGGTTATGGTACATATGCTAGCCACTAGAAAGAACTTTGACCGTTGGGTTTTCACCAGGGGGATTTATGGTGATAACCGTGAGAAAACTGCTACTTTCAAAACATGGATCGAATCAGATAAGGCATGTCCTCCCTGCTAATTTTGGCGTAGATATCTCAAAGAGTAACAAAGTTCCTGCTCAGTAATTCCAACCCACCCATCCGCAATTCTCTGAGAAAGACATTTCCACTTTTTCAGATACGTATACATATACCTGGGCACCCCCTCCCAACCTCTCTCTTTTGCAATTTAGGCACATTCAGACAGATATTTGTAGACTCACTAATAGTTAATAGTCAGCTTACCGTCTACATGCGGAAAGCTTTGATAAAAGGCCTTGAAATGCAGGTAGGCGATGTCAATATCTTCCTTCCCACATACTACTCTCACGCTGCAAATGTAAAAAAAGACGGACATAATCATGACAACAGTTTCAAACTTTTAAACATTCACCGAGAAGAAAAAGATCTGTCGTCAACAAACGGCAACCCTCCTGGGAAAGAGAAAGAAGAAAGAGTTATAAATATGTCTCTGCTAGAAGGGAAAAAGAAATCAACAGATCACACAGGTCCCTGTTGTTCCTATGTTGAAGACGGCCCATCAAAGGAGCTCTTCAGCATAATTTGCATAGACTTGTGCATGAAAAGATGCCTGACTCACAGACTTAAACGGAGCAGGGTTTAATCATTGAGAGATTCACATGAAGAATTCGAAAAATATTGTTTTGGCATAGAGATATAGCCGTTAAAAAATACTGAGTTATGTTTTTCTTTTTTCCTCTTAAACTAAGCACAGCAATTTATAACTTACTTGCCTATTGACAGTGCTACGGTTCCTAAACCTTTCACTCAATACAATCAAGTCGTATACTTTTTTTAAGAAATGCAATCAAGTCGTAGGTGCTATATCTTCTCTACATATTTTTACGTGCCAACCTCTGAGTCCACCACATAGGCAATCTCCAGAGACAGGGCTTGATTCTTCTTGTGAGAATTTTCCCAATATTTTTCAGAAAACAAAAAACCCAAAATTATCATTAAAAGGAGAAAATCTGATGCTAAATTCTAACAAGTAAACGTTCTTGAACAAACTCAAGGTTCTTAAAGTAAGAGTTGGGAGCAACTAGCTTCAATTTGTGGTATGTTGCTTGACATCATTGGAAACGTGCTTATAGAATCATACTCTTTGAAGTTTCTACTACTTCTAAAAGGCTTCAATAGATACATCTTCATTGAGCAAAGCACTTCCAAAATCGTTCAACAGAAGCAACCTTGCTTAAGTGAGTCCTAGAGTCTTGCTACAAGTAAAAGGCCATGTTGCTTAGAAGGAGTTCCAGACTATTATTGTTTCCTTTCTATTTGAAATGGAATATTGTGTTTCCTAGTCTTTAAGATATGAGATTTTCTTAGGTTTCTTATTTGAGAGTTCCTATTTCGAATAGGGTCTGGTGGAGTCTATATTTGTGGTCTTCCTTTGGCTTATGATGTATCTATTTGATGAGTGACTAAAGTTTCAGCATATAGACTCGTGTGATGCAATTCTCTCCTAGGTGTGATACTTGGGCGCTTTGGGTGTGAAGCCTAAAGAATTTTTCCTAACCTTTCTTCCAACATCTGCCACACTCTGAATAATTTCCGTGTCATCCACTTATCAGTCAACTCAAACCCCACGATTACCGTTACTGGTGGTGTTCAAAGCCCCAAAACAGTACATCCAGACCTGATTCAACCGATCATATTGTCCCACATCAATTGGAAGGGAACAGAAGCATGTGGAGCTGACTGTTCCATATTCAAATTCCTTAGAAGGTGGAAAACTTTCAGTGGTCAGCATATCAGTGTAAGAATTCAGGGGTTTACACACAATTATAGACAGTAAAATTTTTTGTTATTGGCTCTTCTGGTGTGCCAAGTTTCATATTGTCCTTGTACTGGGAATCTTAAACTCAATCATGCACACTGCAGTTTAACACCACAACAACTACATTTTCCTTAAAATACAAACTAGAGAGAACCATTAAGTGATGTACTTTAATATACTATGATGCTAAGCAGCTAATGGTTGCATTTGAAGTGAGAAGATCATCTCTATTTCAATTTGGCCACACTCTTTACAACAGAGGGAAACGAACATAAGATAAACTTCTTGTAACAATAATGATAGCATAATGCCTGAAGCTGCTGATAAATTTTAGTGGGAAGCAAGCAGCTGTCAGGTTTCAGAAAAGTTTTTTCTTTTTTCATCTTTAGTGTCCAGCAAGCTGCGAGCAGCTCTTAAGTTTAACAGAAGCTGTTAGGTTCTCAAAAATGGCTTTCAATTTTTCGATAACCAGAAAACGTAGTTACACATCAAAATTCTGCTTTACTTGAAAGTGAAGATTGTGAAATTCAAAACAAAGATTGATGGGAATCCTGCTACAATATCATCATACAGTGAGATGAACCTCTATTAGATGCAATCAGACCATCATGCTTATGGAATGGAACAAATTCTTGGAAAGCAAATCAATTGTGCCTGAAACTACAATCAGAGTAATAAAAACAACACAAGTTACTCTCTACCATTTGGTCTGGTCCTCACGACAGGATTAAATTAGTGAAAGAATATCAAAGTAGCTAATTTTTACGAAACAATACCATGGTCACTAATAATAAAACTGCTACTGCTAGTACGGTAGGACTATATCACAAATCAAGGATGAAAATGAGAAAACTTTCCTCCACTGGTTTGGCTGGTTACTTATAGTCCATTGTATATAATCTGGATGGCATCCTCTACGAGATCCAAATAACCAATGTCTATTCAGAGTATCTCAAAGTGGCTCTAGTTGAATTTTTTACAATTTCTCAGATAGTGAATTTATACAATCAATGCGAGAATTCTGCTAAAAGTTGAGGAAACTTATTTAACTACTGTTTGATGCTGTTTACCCAGTAATAGATGATGTTGTTCTGACACTAGAATAGATAGAACAATAATCTAAGAATCATGAATGAAACAAGCCATCGCAGTTAGTGTTAAATCTGCATTTGCAATGTACTCTTGTTTTTCAGGGCGAGTTAAACCTTGATACCTCGAATTTGTTAGTAAGAAATTCAAGAGCTAGAATATATCAAGACACTAATGGCATACTACCACGATACCTAATACACACCAGATTTCTAAGACCAGCCGCTACTTGCCCAAAGCAAGGGTTTGACCTTGATCAAAAGGAAACTGATTTCATCGCGAGGATATGTGGTCTTGTTGTTTTCCCGTCCATAAATTGAGCATACAGGACAAAGGACTTCCATATATGTGCCCGGATACTAAATACGGATGGATTCAGACAGTTTTTGTGTACTTAATTTAGAACCGCATACATGCCGAGTTTGATGTAGAGACTAGCGAACAAGCTGAAGCCCAGATATCAGTTATTAAATACTGATCCAACTGCAAATTTCTGGCATCACATATCACATCTTCTTTTGGGACGTACCAACTGAATATGTATTCATTCCAACAGTTTAACTAGTTTCAGTTGCTCAACTGAATATCTTCAAAGATTCTGCGGATCATAAACCCAGCAAACTCAAAACTGCCTATACTGATTGCTTCGTATAGATCAATGTGTCATGTGGGAATCGCAGCATCCAAGTTGCAATCACCCGAGAAAATAAACATTTAAAACAACAACATATGATTAAAGCTTATACCAAAGCCTTATACATACGCACGCTTATACAACTAATCACCGATTGGAGGAGCTTTTACACGAGAAAGGGACTGTAATGAAAAGCATTGCAGCTATCAAACTCTTTCCAAACTCTCTACGAAACCGGAGAGGATCTTTTAAACATCATGAAAGCCCGACATAGTACAAGCCAAACACAAACACTGAAAAACAAAACATCATAATCAAGCTCAACTACCTTAAACCAAAGCGCAAAATCACACAAACTACTAAATTTTAAGTACCTGTAGCATCAAACTGAACCCAGGACTCATTGAGATAATCCAAGAGATCTCTAACAATCGAACCGCTCAACGCAGCCGACGAAGAAGCGCTCTGATTGCAAGCAAAGGCGTCGAACAGAGACTAACGAACATAGAATCACCCACTTGGGTGGGGCGTCGGGACTACGGCAACGACCATTGACTTAAAAAAGGCATGAGAAATGAAGAATTAAATACTTATTACTTTATTGAAAAAATAAAAAGCATAACTTAGATATTAAAAAAAGTCAAAATTTGTATATAATTCTAGAAGTATGGATATTTAAAACGCTTCAAATGTTTTGTCTATAAACAAAGCTGAATTTCAGGCATGGGTACATGAACTTATATATAATTTTATTTGCATGTATTCTGAAATGTTCAAGTTATGAGGAAAAAAATTTAAAAGATCACTTCAAACCTTAAGAAAATTATAAGAACCAGAAATTCCAGAAATAAACTTTTTTTTTTAAACCTCGAAGGGCAAACGTGTAAAGGCAAAACGAAATCGTAGGATGAATTATTTTATCGTATCATCCCCTCTTGAGAATGAGATCCATATACGAAATATTCCTGGGAAGATTAGATTTCGTCCGATAAGCCCGTGACGAGAGACAAAAGCCAGAGAAAATTTTAATTGAGAAGTGCGAGAATCATGTCTCATTGTGACATCAGACCACCAGAAATAACATGGAAACTCCCGCAGATACCATTGGCATTTCAGACCCGCAAATTTGCCGAAAAAGAAAGAAAACTAGAGTACTCTACCGCCACATGATTACCGACAAACGATTACCCAATTTAGAAACAAATCATTTAGGCAAAAAGAAAAAAGAAGGAATATCGATCCAATCGAATATTCTACCATATGCGTAAGAAGGGGAAAAAAAAAGAAAAAGGGAAACGGACCTTAAATTTGTTCCCAAGAAAGAACATTCTATGACAAGGTTCTCTAACAACTCATAATTACGAGGTTCTCTTCCAACTCAAAGGAATATTTATATGCACAGATTTCAAAGCAGAGATCCAAGCCAGAAAGAGGTTAAATTCCATAAGAGCCGCGAGAACTCATGATGATTATACATGCAAAACCTGCCCCGCAATTATTTACACCGAAGAAAGAGGAGACTATTGTCCCACATTAGAAACCCAATATAATCTTCGAAATAAATATGCGACAACCCGTAACGATAGATCCATGCCTATACCGCTAGAATACTCATAGCTTCGCCGGGGGCAGCGCCACCCGGGGATGTGAGAATATGAGAGCTTTCACTCGTCGCCATCCGCAGTTCGATGCGAACTCCGGTAGACAGGGCCTTCAGTGCTCACCACTTCCACTGGACCCCTTGGTCGACAAATCAGTCCCCTGCACTTTCGCCTTCCCGATCCGTTCTTTGATCCAGAAACAAGGCTTTCCGAACCAAACCTACAACCAATTAATGTATAAAAACAATTTAATCTCGCAGAGAATTGCTATTCCAAGTTCAACTCGTAATGGGGCTCGGGCCAAAAAGGACAATTAACGAACAAATTTCAATTTTGCCGAATGTGTAGTACCTTCAGCGCCCTGGCACACCCGAGTTTCTTGTGATCGTGGCTTCCGGGGATCACAAGGTCACGCATGTTCAAACTTCCAATGTATACAGGCTCACGGCGGTCCGACTTCATCAAACTGCACACGGATAACAACCGAAACCAAAACTATTAAGAAAAGAAGCATATATGAATTGACAAATTTGAGCTTACGACAAGACAGTCGGGAGAGTTGCCTCAGCACGTCTTCAGCATAGCTATCCATGATCGCAGCCCGAGCTTGCCCCCTTCCACCTACGCATCGTGCACCCCGAAAAGGAGCGTGGCGCCACAGAAATGAGCAATGGAAAGGGAGCTTAAGATGCATTTATATAGCCAACTTGTTCGATTAAAATGCTCACCTTCCATTGTTCAGGAGAGACCATAAACGCAATGAAACCTCCCAATTCGGCCAACAAATCCGAATTCCTTGTGGTAGCGCTCGATCAACACCTCCGTCTCAGGCTTTTCAAAGCCAATAAGACATTGACGCTGAAAGCCGATTGAGCAAAAAATAATCTCTTTCAATTGCATAACATCAATGAAGCAAACCGCTGGAGCACATGACAAAAAAAAAGATAACATACGTCAGCGAGTCGGGCGACGGCCTCCACCTGTTGGCTTTCTGCATTAATATAAGCAATGGAGGCTTGAAAGTACCTGACCATAAAAAGCCAGCGTTACTGCAATAGCTCAGTCTTAAAAAAGGAACCCATAAATCGTACTACAATACATGAAAAGACAAGTCACCTCTCCACACCGCTGATTCTTGCTGCCTCGGCCATGTTGTAGCCAATTGTGGTGTTGTTATCCTTGATCGCCGAGTGGTCCAACTCCCCGAAACCCAGGCGTCCCATAGAAGTCGCGAAGTTAAAGACAAGGTCGACTCCCCTAGTCACCTTCAAACATTCATCCATGACTGTCAGGTCGACGGTGAGATATTCATCCCAGAACACACACGGGCCCTTCAGCTCGACCTCGATCCCATCACAGGCGATAACGTAGTGTCCCTTCCTCTTCAGACGCCTACAAAGGGTGGAAGCCATGCGACCAGCCGCCCCAGTGACGCAAACCCTGAGCTTCCCAGACTGCGGGAAGAGCAACTTCTTGAGTGCTCCAACGATGGACGCACAGTCATTGGTTCCGTCGATGCTTCCCATTCTGCAGTCAGTAAGGAATGGTATTAGAGACTAAACTGCGGTCTAAAAAATAATTCTGAAACAAGCATAACGTGCGATGAATCAATATAAGTAAGAAAAATGCACAGAACCTAGTTGCGATCGTAGACCTGAAGCCTTCGAAAGTTGTTTTTGCGAGCCCGGACAGAGAAGAGGAAGAAGAAGAAGGTGATGAGAGGAGAGTGGAGGATGAGACGGATGTATATGGTGTATATATAGGAGCCATAAGAGTGTGAGTGACGACAAGGAAAATGACCACCCTTGTATGTGTCTGTTAGATTCATTTAATTTAAGTCGAGCAATAGAAATTAAGTAATACAGTACAATGCAAACGAAAGAAAGGGGACCATTCATGCCTCTGCCTAACCTGATTTATTTCTCTTAATAATTCAAATGACAGACCAAAACTTACTTGAGAAAATATATATCGCTGTCGTTTAGAGAATGTTTTATTCAACGATTGCATAAGTAATACAGTACAACGGCGTGTAGCATTAATTGTAGAGATTAAGGAAAAACCGCATGTGGCATTAATCGATAGAAGTTCTTAAACTTCCCCCTTCCACGAGCACGAGAAGATCGTCGTGTGAAGTCAGAAAATGTCCACAGTCATTGGGAAGGATCGAGGAAAACGTCTTAGTACCCACCCCACAGTTCATTTGTGCACCTTTAGATCAAGAAAAAACTCAATCTTCCTTTAGGGGTTACATCAGGGTTCATTTGTGCGCCTTTAGATCAAGAAAAAACGCAATCTCCCCTTAAGGGTCACATCAGAGTTCATTTGTGTGCCTTTAGATCAAGAAAAAACTCAATTTCTCCTTAGGGGTCACATCAGGGTTTATTTGTAAAGCACAATTTCCCCTTAAGGGTCACATCAGAATTCATTTGTGTACTTTTAGATAAGAAAAAAAAACTCAATCTCTCCTTAAGAGTCACATCAGGGTTCGTTTGTGTGCCTTTAGATCAAGAAAAAACTCAATCTCTCCTTAGGAGTCACATCAGGGTTCATTTGTGCACCTTTAAATCAAGAAAAAACTCAACCCTCCCTTAAGGGTCACATCAGGGTTCATTTGTGCACCTTTAGATAAGGAAAAAACTCAATCTCCCCTTAAAGGTCACATCATGGTTCATTTGACCATTTAGAACATGAAAAAACTCAATCTACCCTTAAGGTCACATCAGGGTTCATTTAGATTAAAAAAAACCTAAGAAAAAGCTAAGGAAGAACTCCCTCCCCCCATTGAATAATTTAATTTAGGGAGAAAAAGCTAAGGAAGAACCACCCCCAATTGAAAATTTTAATTAGGGGGAAAAAAGTCTAAGAAAGAATCACATGTCGTCCCCGCTAAAAGTTTAGGGAGAACTACATTCATACATTCAATTTCCAGAAATCCTTGCAGTTATGACCGCCCATTATTGTTCACATTGGGGTGTGCTGTGTATCCAGTGAAGAAGTGGGCTTTCACCGTGTCCTTTTAGCATAACAAGAACAACCCATAAAGCTTCTTTATTTGCGTTTTTCCTTTCCTTCTGTTTCCCTTTTCAATGGCCAGATCTATTTTATAGTATCATCAAATGAAAAGGACCCCCATCGCGCCTCGGGACGTTCTTGGTACGTATGGTGGTTTGCAACTTGCTAGTTGTCCACCATTTTTTTTTTTTTTGGTAAAGACTCGGGGATATTCCTTTGCTGCATTTTATTCTATTTCATTTTATTTTTTGTTTTGGCTACATTTTCTGGTGGTGTTAATCTTGGTGCCAAAAATACGAACAAGAAATGCCTAGAATCGGATTCTGCGTTGTTAGATGAAGACACAAAAATCTAATAGGATAACATTGGGGATAACTTTACAAGGCCGCTTTCGAATGGTTCTACCAAACCCCAAAGCTCTACGGTCAAAGGGCTTTGGGTGTTTAAACTTTCTAAATTTTTCCTCAAACTTGACCTAAATCATTACATAAGACGCATCAATTTGACTCCTTAGATAAGTATGTTGCAGACAATGCTCTTGAACGGGCGATACGGAAATCAGTCCTTGGAAGTTGGTATTCATCAATTTCTCCTACTTAATTAGAAGAAATAAATCAAGTTGGGCAGGGTCATCTAGATTATTTTTTAAGCAATGATAGTCCTCTTACTATCTATTAATGAAGTCTAAAGAATTGTCAATATATGTAAATTTATTTCCATTATTAGAACTCGAATCATATAAACTATCTTTAATTCAAAATGGATAGATTTCCTCTTCTACTTAGGTGTTTAAAAATAGTGGAATCGTGTGAATGATCCACCCGTGCTACATTGAAGTAGGTCAAAAAGCCTTGTAAACCTCTGAAAATGTAAAATGTCATGAAGATGATCGACTTTTTCTAAAACTTCATTTGTTTCGCGAAAAATAAATGATTTTGATCGATGATCACTTATATTACTTGAATTAATTTGTTGGTAAAAAATATTTTCATTATGGATAACAATTTATATCTAAATATTTTCATTAATGATGTAAATATTTTTGTTCGCTTGTGAAATATATTATTATTGTTGGTAAAAAATATTTTCATTAAACGATACAAATAATCATTTTTAGAAATATATTTTATAAACTATTCATCATTTGTGAAATATATAGAGCTTCAAAATAATCTTATATATCCATATGGATCTCAATTAGAAATAAGATTGTTATCATTGCTTCAATAAGTTCAATCTTAATGGGACTTCCGCTCCTACTATGCTCGTACTTTAACTCTTACTTTTAAAATTTTACCTACCTTTAAATCCATACATAAAACTAAATTGTCCCCACTCCAACCCGTCCTTAAGAATGAGGGATTCGAACCCTTTACCCTCCCTTTCTCATATAAGAAGGGTGGCCACTAGGGCAATGAAACTTCCACTTCAATTGCATAGACTTGTGTATGTAGACATTATAGTCAGCCTTAATTCAACAGCTCTACTCAATTTCACATAAAATTTAGTAATTTAATGATAAAATTTAATGAAAATTAATAAAATGTAAATTTATCATAAGTATCAATTTAGGATTTTTGATAATCAAAAAAATTTGAGATAAATTTATTACAAGTGCACCAGTTTTAAATTTTTTATAATAAAAAAATAATTATTAATTTTTTTATTATATATGTATCCTTTTGGACCTTTTTCGTGATATTAACCTTCTATTCTAACAATTCTAAATCCCTTTTGAGAACCTTTCCTCTTGCTCAATGGATTTGCAGGCTAATTTTACTAATGGGCCTATTTGGTTTTACTCAAGCCCTCACAACACGCACGCAGTGTGTTCATCTCTTTTTATTTTTTTCCTAATTGAAAGCTATGCCATCGTTTAGAGAACATATTGATTGTGTTAGGTCGGGACATTTTTTGCTGGATTGGATTAATGTCGGATTGAATGAGGATAGGATAAGATTTCAAGTATCCCATCCAATATTTGTTGACATCCGGATATAAATACTATCCAAATGAGTATTTGATTTGCAGGATCAACATTAAAAATAAACCATTTAAGTCGTAAAATCCATTCATCTCTTTACAATCCCCCATCCATATCAGACACCCCTCTTCCCCGTCACTTTTGAGGACGCCAACAAGGATGCCCTCACCTTCTGTGACATCTCTTTTGCCGCCCTTGACCAATGCGACGAATTTTGCCCCACCCTACCTCCGGCTTTGCTGCTTTGAGATGCCCCCGAGTTAGAGTTTTCCGCTGGACCGACCATCTCCGTCGATACCTTCCTCTTCTGCAGCGAATCCATCTCCTTCAGCGAGCACAAAAACCGCATCGAAGCCTCTTGATTAAATCCAGCATGTTGAACAAAGCCAACAAGGCCAAAACCAGGATTCATCGACCGAACATCCTCCGCTGTGAATACACCATCCAAATAAGCAACTTGAATTTAGGAACATGGCAACTTTTCGCCATATCACAGCGTCGTCATGGACCGATTGACTGGGGAGACAGAAATTTACCTCGGTATACCGTAAGTAAACGTCACCTATGGCTTTGCGGCCACACTTCAAAGACAAGGCGACAATCGAATGGCTCTGGCCTCCGAGGCCATGTGTGTTCTCTTCTCCCTCTTCGTCGCTGCTACTTTCTTCGATCTTGTTCACCTTGAGATCTTCCCTGCTGCCTCCGTCAAATGAGGAGCTCCGTTGCACCAGCTGCCGCCTTCGTCAGATCATCTTCTTTGCCGAAGAGGCATCAGGCTCTCATCGGGATCACGAAATTCCCTGCCAAGATGGAGTTGAGCGACATAAGGAAGAGGCAGGGCCAGCGAGATCCGGCGCAACTTTTCCCGGAGGCCCAAGGCAGAAAGCAAGTTCTCGCTGGTGGGAAGAGCGATGGCCATTTTAGCGAGAGAAATCAGAACGGGAGAGATGATCGTGGGGCTGGGCAAAAGAGAGGGATAGCAATCAGCGAGCATAGAAGTCACGCATGATTATTTTTTTTTAATGAGTTTTTTTCAATTTTCAAATATCCTATTCGGGTCTATCCCACCTTCTAGGTGGGAATTTTTTATCCAAACTATATTTGAGCTATATCCGATCATATCCCGATTTCTCGTCACTCCAAACGCCGAATAGGATAGAAGTTATTTTATCTAGAATTTTATCCAGCCCACCAAATGCAGTATGTATGAATCGATTGCATAAGTAATGTTGACATAACCAACAATCATACTTGATACGCATCTCAACCAATGTTGCATTTGAATTTTGAAGGGAGAATTACCAAAAAAGTCCTAAACATATTGCAATTGTGTCAATTCGGTCCTAAACCTTTTTTTTTTTGTCCAATTTAGTCATAAACCTTTTATAATTATGCCAATTCAATTCATCCAGCCAAAATTGGCCGGCCGGCGCTGACGTGGACGCCGGTTGGGGACAGCCGGCCGGCAAGGTAATTTTTAATATTTTTTTTATTTTTTCGAATTTTTAAATATATTTTTTTAATTTTTTTTTTTTTTTTTTTTTTGCCTTCTTCTCCTTCCTCGGCCGGGCGACGCCGGCCGAGAGGTGAGGGCCGGCACAGCTCGCCCCGCCGGCCACTGGCGGAGGCGAGCCTCGCCGACCATTGGCGAGGGCGAGGGTCGACCTCGCCCGGTGGCGCGAGGCTGCCGTCGCCATCGCCGCCTCCCCCGTCCCCCCGATCGTCGACATGATCTCCCCCTCCGAGCTCAAGCGGCCCTCCCCGGCCGTAACCGTCGCCAAAACCCTGTTCCAACGCCTCTGGACCAACGAGGACGAGATTGAGCTCTCTCGCGGGTTCCTCGACTACACCACGCGGCGCGGCGAGGCCTTGCCCTCACCAGTGGCCGGCGGGGTGAGCCTCGCCGGCCCTCACCTCTAGCCGGCGCCGGCCGGCCAAAGGAAGGAGAAGAAGGCCAAAAAAAAAAGAATTAAAAAATTTTAAAAAAATTAAAAATTCGAAAATATTAAAAAATTACCTCACCGGCCGCCCATTTGTCCCCGGCTTAGGCGTCCACGTCGCACGGCCGTGGCCAATTTTGGCCGGATGGACTGAATTGGCACAATTATAAAAGGTTTAGGACTAAATTGGATTAAAAAAAAGATTTAGGACTGAATTGGCACAATTGCAATAGGTTTATGACTTTTTTTGTAATTCTCCCGAATTTTGAAAAATAACGGGTTCCCCCAACATAGGACATATCACTAAAAGTGGAAGGTGAAAAAACATATACTAGTCACTAAAGAATTTTGACCATTGTAATTCCCTAAGGGGGTTGTATGACGAACTTGAAAAGTAAATTAACAAATGAGAATGTCTTGATCCATTTGTTAATTATAGGATAACGTTTGATCGTTCAGATTTTTAACTACGATAGGACTAGATATGATATAATGTGAGAATTTCGTTATATCCTATTCACAATTTGGTAATTGCAATAAAAAAGTCGGATATATTCACATCATATCATATATATTGTTTGGTATAAACGGCATATTAGTATAGATGAACAAAAAAATTTACAAATAGAGATAGTGAAAATCTCTCATGACACTCTTGCCTTTTATTTGCTTTTCTTATTTTATTTTCCTCTCTTTTTTTAATGAAATTCTTTTTTATTTCTTTATCCTCTCACATCATTGTGTAGGAAAAATTTTATTTGATAATAAACTAAACTACTATACTAAAATACTAAAATATGTAATAAATATATATTTATATTTATTTATTAAATATATATTATAAAATAGAATTAAATTCGAATATATAAATAAAAATAAGATTAAATTAAACTAACTAAATTGTTATTTTTTGTTATTTCGAATTTCTTATATTAGAATTCAAATATTACTTATATTGAAATATAATTTTAATTTGTTAATTTAAAAAGTTTGTTATTTGAAAAAGAAATTTCCTATTATAGATTTAGAAATCATATCTACATTTATCCCACCACTTTATCCGATCTATATCCTTTTATATCTAACTTTATCATGCCTTTAGTATCCATTAAACGCGGGATAGGATAAATATCACAAATTTTATCTCGATTCCAAATGCAACATAAGAAAACTGCCATTTTCTTGTTCCACTATTTTCAAACCTTAAAATCCTCCCAGCAAGGGAAAAATACAGAAGTCCACTAGATACCTATGCATGTTCTTTTTCTTGGTTAGTTGTCACCTCGAGTCAATAAACAGAATATAAGACTTGCTCCATGTGCTTGAGGAAGACAACCCATTCCCTCAATTTCCTTTCTATTAAGTTGCCAAGTTGAGGACATGGAATCCGTTGAAACAATATCTGTAGCTTTATGTTCCATAACGATCTCTCTAGCTTTGTGTGTGCGGGTATGTGGGTTGATCTTGTTATCTGCTTTGTTCATGTAGATAAAGCAAGTTCACCGAGTGATACGAACTCTGGGCATCTTTCATGAGTAGTTACTGAGCCCAAGAAAATGAGTGCGTAAAAAGAATCCGAGTATGTAAGTAGTCGCAGAAGTAGAAATGCTGGAAATTACACTTAATGCAAAACACCAAACTCTGACCTGTACCGTTGCAGTGAACCCAGAAAACATGGATTGAATGAAACAAGGAATTTCCTCCCCGCTCATCCTGAAGTAGATATCTCAAGAGTAACAAAATTCCTGCTTCGAAATTCCAACCCGCCCATTCGGAATTCTCTGAGAAGAAATTTCGACTTTTCTGGATATGTATCCACATTCCTGGGCACCCCCCCCCCCCCTTCCCTCCCTCCCTCTCTCTCTCTCTCTCTCTCTGTGCAATTTAGGCACACAGAAGGCCCCAAGGGATTAAAGAAATAATTCAGACAGATATTTGTAGACTTACTAATAGTCAATAGTCAGCTTACTGTCTACATGCGAAAAGCTTTGATAAAATGCCTTGAAATGCTGGTACGCGATGTCAATATCTTCCTTCCCACATACTTCTCTCACGCTGCAAATGTAACAAAAAAAAAAGACATAATCATGACAACAGTTTTACACTTTCCACATTAACCGGAAAATTTTGACCAAAAAAAAAAACATTAATCAGAAAAATAAAGCAACTGTCATGAACAAACAGCAACCCACCCTGGAAAGAGAAAAGACAAAAGTATTCTTTTGGCATAGAGATATAGCTGTCAAAAAAAAATATTAAGTTACATTTTTCTTTGCTCTTCTTAAACTAAGCACTGAGATTTGTGAGTTACTTTCCTGTTGAACAACAAGCTACAGCAGATGTAATGAATACAGACCATGGGATTATCATAATTAATCACGCAATGTCAATTCAATACCTGTGCATGGAAAGTTGAGCAATGCCACAATCAACAGTGCGGATACCAACTCCTGATGCCAGTATTGGACCTATGGTGGATCCACATCCCATATCATTTCTAACTGCAAATTCCTACACCCAGAATATTTATGTGAAAATTTTTCTATTAGGTCTCCTTTAGAAAGCATGGAAAAACTACAATTTCAGACAGAAATAATCTAGAAAAGAAATTGACAGGTCAAATTGGTAACTCTGTCCTAAACCTGCATAAATAAGATATTTATATAGCATAGAGAGCTTGATTTCAAATCTATGTTGGTAACGACACCATAATTCAATATAACTATTGAATACACACTCATTTACATATGTGTCAGTGTGTGTATGTGAGAGAGATTGATAAAGAGATGTCCAGCAAGAAATAGAGGTGAAACCATGGTCGCTTTATATCAAAAAGACCAAAACACCCAGGCTATGAAAAAATCCTCAGAAACTTGTGGATAACGACTTTTAAAACAGAGGAAGATAAGGATGACATGTATAATACACTTATAAATCAAAGCAGGACTTCAGCAAAGAAAACGCAGATGTGAGATTGACAATTAATCCTAAGATATGCATAAGAAGAGTGAAAGTGGGCCAATACGGCATCTACATAGAAGTCAATGTGATAGTTACGAAAACTAATGTTTTGATATTTCAAAAAGGTTGATCTCCTTGCTTCTCTTGCGGCCAAATCATCTGAAGAAGCATAAGGTTCTCCCTTTCTCCTTGTTCCACAGAAATGAAAAGTAGAATTAGGACAGAGTTAATTGCTGAAAGCTGTCCATCATAGACTATCAATACTAACATATAAGGAATAATGGTTCTTGGTTACACAAATGGCCAGAATAACCAGGTATCTTTTTTTATCAAAGACTGCCAGCTACATGTCAATATCTTGCTTCACCACAATTTGGAGATGGCAACTAAATTTCCCAAGGGTCTAATATGATAGAGGGTTTCTTGGTCGAACTAAATAGAAGCTTAAGTTCAAGAGACATCTCTCAGTGTTAAAACTGAATCTACCTGTGTTGGCAAGTTATGAATTTTGCCCACTTCTTTGAAAAGAAAAGCGGTAATGCCACTGGTGGCATAACGCTGATTGGCATTGTGCTTAATTACTAGCCCCTTCTGCATTTCAGGTCGATGGTGTTCCTCATGCTTGTCCGTAAAATTTGGGTGAACTCCATGAGCCATGTCTGCCGAAACTGCATAATCCTAGATGTCAGCAGTTATGGAAGTACAAATCATATTAGTATGAAAATACAACATGATAAAAAGACAAGCTTATTAACTGTGTGTATTCAATTAGGAGATCAAAGGACCTCATGAAAGTGGCTTTAAGAAATATCAGAAGAAATGTACACATGTTAAAAAGAAAAAAGCTTGTTATTGTTTGCTGTTAACCCAAATTGAACCCTTTAGTATCCACAATATTATTAGAAAAGTGGACAAGCCGGCCTGCAAGCTAATCTAAAGGACAAGGAAGTCTCTTTAAATTCCATATCGGCATAAATTTGCATAACATGGATATAATTTGATATATAGTCAACAAGCACAAAATAAATAAATAGGACGATGCAACACCAATCTCATCAGATAAAAGCAAAACGTACCAAGAAATGATTTCCGTATGGCACGCTCGAAAGCATTCTCCCCAACATACTTATCAGCTAAGGAATCAATGATGCGTCTCATGGCCTGAAACATGGTTGGTGCACCAGCACCTTGAAAGGAATCTGAACCCACCTGATCAATAGAGTTAACAGCTTTACTACTACATTCAAAGTAGCACAGCAAGATCAATGCATAAAAGCTGATCCATCCACTACACTCTCCCTGCATAAGTGTATTTGGCGCTGCTGATGTGAATCAGAGGATGATGAAAAATTTTCTGAGTACAGTTACGTAACAATATAAATGGTTAAGTATCATCTTGTTAAATATCTAGCTCATGTTTGATACAGGTCAGAGTGAAGACAAAACGACAAAAGATATCTAGACAATGAATTTGGGTGTTCTCTTCCTTTTCAATGGGGACAGATTTGAACATAAGTCCACTACAAACAGCACTTACTTATCCCCTTTTATCTGGAAGCATAGCATATTTATATGAATAAGCATAACTTTCTACTGATCCTCAAATGTTCATGTATCAACGGAAAGTCTCTGGCAGCAAAGCAGTCTAAACCTTCTTATTAATCAGAGTACACCTGAACAGTACTCTTATAAAATATCATCAATGTGACTAAGAACATCGAATGGCTAAATCAGCAAAGCAAAAAAACTATCTGAATTCTTAAACTCCTTTTTCAGATGCAGGAGCAGGTGGACACCCTTGCTTTTGTCTGCCTATATTCTTTTAGGTAAGAGGAGTGGGGAGTATAAAATGGAGACAAGAATATGCTAACTGAAGGATACAAATATGCCTGAGAACTTTACCTCTTCATTGTCAAATAAAGCAACCATCCGAACAGCATGCTCAGTTGATAAATCCACGGGTAATCTACAAGAGTCAATTAGAGCTCTCAATGCACAATAGCTTGAAGCAAGATTATCCAATCTTCCTGAAAAGATGAACTCATTGTTTCCACCCCCAAGGCAGCTAGGTTGGGTGTCGCAAAGATTCAACTCAATACTCATGATATCATCTGCACAGCATCCAAGTTCATCGGACAATATCTAGAAGAGGAAAATAAAATGTTAGATAGTTGACATAAGGAATTTTTAAGCATTCTCTCTTGGAACCAGAGATTTGGAGACAACAACAACAAGCAAGCAGGTGAAACTGATGATCATGTGTCAGAAATACCAACTGAAAAAGAAATACACCACAATAAACAAAGAGAAAAGGAAGAAGAGAAAAAAAGAAAAAAAGCACATAGAGAAGACAGCGTGTTCCAGTAGAAAGTCATCCAAATTGAATATCACTAATCTTCTGGAACAAATGGGAATAGATTTTCTCACCTAAACTTTGTATAGAACATATGAGGATACAATCTCAGTGACTCTTTTGCTTTGCCTTGCCATAATTTAGGAACTTAAGAAGAGCAGAACAATTGCTTGTATGTGTACACTCATTAGAATCTAATAAAGACAGTTACCTGCAAAAGCAGGGGATGATGAACAGGCTTTGAGGAAACTTTTGACTCTGCGGATGTTTCATCGGGTTTTATGGAAAGCAGTGGAATGAGGTGCGTTTCCAGGTTAGGCTTAAAACCATCCTTGTTTACTGTGCTAAACCATCAGAAGAGAAAGAATAACATCACAGCACACTGTCAGCGAGGATATGGATTTGTCACCAAGTGACCAGACAAAATATGTATCAGAAACCAAAAAAACAAAAAAAAAAAAACAGAGAGAGAGAACTGCAGTATGTGTCAAGCACCCAAATGAAGACCAAAGCAGAGTCACATAACAACAACAAGAAGGCCCTACAGATAATTGGGGCCTATACTCATATTAATTATTCAAAGAAGCCAAACTTACCGGTCAAGGTGAATGGCTAAAGTGGGTACTCGTAAAAGAGGTCTTTTAATTTTGACTAATTTGTGCAGAAAGGAACCATTGCTATCTCTCACTATGACCCTTCCTGCAACACTCAGATCTCTGTCAAACCAAGTATGCCATAAACCACCACCATAAGTCTGCACATTGACCATGAGATAATTAGACTTGGTTGATGCAGATTTTGGCTTCAGTTTTAAGCATGGGCTGTCTGTGTGAGCAGCAATAACTTGAAAACCACTGCCAACATCATATCTGCAAACTAAAACCAAAAAGGCATAGTTATCAAAAACAATGAAATGAAAATTTTGCTGCCAATAATGGCAACAAAGTGGCCAATTACTTTTGCTAATTCAGAAAAAACAATTTATAGGTTGTAAATATGATTCCTAATGAAGGAAATATCAGCAGGAGAAAGCACATGAAAATCATACTTCGAGATGGGTTGAAGCTTCAAAAAGCACTTGTTACAATAATTACTTCAGTTTCAGTATTTAGTCTGCTGCTTACCACTATTTCCTAAGACATTAACCAGGCAATATGTCCTGATGACGTTTTACCAGCACTTCAGAGAACCAACATAGTATAGAAGTTTATTGCAAGTCTGCCTCTCCGCCAGCTGATTCCCTCTACCAACAATACAATAATTAAATCAAGAATTTCTTTACTGACCTTTCTCCTACGGCAAAAGCAATTAAACAAGACATATTCCGGGTAAAGAAGTAGCGTCCTCCAGGCTTCAGGTTCCATTCATCATTTTCATTCAGCAAATGAAATCCAGCATCGATTAATTGTCTTTTTGCTTCAGCTGGAAACACAGAGGTAAAAAGCATCACTGGAATGTTATGCAACAGCACATTTAGTTGTACAAATTGGATATGTCAATAACAAACAAGACTATAGCCCCAAATTGGTTATGTACCACTAGGACCAATCTCACTAGAGGTTTCAATGAATATTTCATAATTATCCCTGCGCATGGAGCCTCAGTGCAATCATACTACAGATTGTGGTGATTGCATGTTAAACTCTGCTATATAACAAGTTTCACTAACCCAGTGGAAGGGACTGGCGACAGTTAATCTAACAGTGCTCACATAGAAAGGGCTTGTCTATTATTCACAACTACGTTTCTTTTTGAAATTCTTGCCTCAGAGCAATTGCTTAACATTCACCACACAGAGAAAGTTGTCAGAAAGTCTAAAACTCCTTACCCTCTCAAAAGCTGATTATGTAAACAACTAGGACAGGATGAACCTCACTAGATGCAATTGGACATCATGCTTATGGCATAGAACAAATCCTTGGAAAGCAGATCAAATATGCCCAATATCCAAATCAGAGTAAAAAAGAACAAAAGCTACTCTCTACCATTTGGTCCTCACAACAGGATTAAATTAAAGCATATCAAAGTAGATAATTTTTACTTATCAATTTCATGGCTACTAATAATACAACTACAACTGCTAGTACAGCAGCACAATATTACATAACAAGGATGATAATGAAAAAGCTTCCATCAACGGGTTTGGCTACAAGATCCAAATAACCAATGTTTTTTCAGAGTATCTCAAAGTGGCTCTACTTGACAATATTTTAGTATGTTCATGCTTGGAAAAGTCCAAAGAAGGAAGTTCAAAAATTCCGCAATTCTGAATTTTTTACAATTAATGCAAGAATTCTTCAAAAAGTCAAGGAAAATTATTCAACTTCTGTTTAATACTGTTAACACGGTGATAGACTATGATGTTCCTGCACATGAATAGTTAGAACAGTAATCGAAGAATTGTGAATGAGAGAAGCCATTGCATCAGCATATGCGATGTTCTCTAAATCTTTAGATTGGGAGTTAAGAAGAAATTCATGCTTCAGAATATATTACGACACTAATGGCAAACCACATTGCCTAATATAATACACACCAGATTTCTAAGACCAACCGCTGCTTGCCCAAAGCAAGGGTTTGACCTCAAACCAAAGGAAATTGATTTGATGGCAAGGATATGTGGCCTTGTTGCGGTACCATCCATATATTAAGCATGCCATACAAAGGAGTTTGATTCATATGCAGGGTACGAAATATGAATGGCTTCATACATTTTTCACTCTTTTAATTAGGACCACACATGTTTGATAGAGAGACTAGCAAATAAGCAGAAGCCCGAATATCAGATATTTAATACTGAGCCACACTGCAAACTTCCGGCATAATATATCAGTTCGTTTTTTGGAACAGTATCCATTCCAACAATTTGACTACTTTTAGCTACTCAATTTAATATCTTCAAAGAATCTGTGGATCATAGACCTAGCAAACTCAAAACTGTCTATACCGATTGCCACATATAGATTGATGTATCATGTAGGAATGGCAGCATCAGAATCATGACCATTTAAGAAAATTCAGGAAGCAAATACAGTCTTCCAAAAAAATCCAAGGCAAACATATAAACACATTTTGAACAAACACGCCTAAAGCTTATACGATGCCTTTTACAAGTACTTTACGCATGTTTGACAACAACTAAGGCAGACATATAAACGAATTTTGAACATACACTGATAAACCAACATCGTAACCAAGCTCAACTACCTTAATCCAAAGCGCGAACCACGAACGACGGAATTTTAAGTTACCTGTAGCATGAAACTGAGTCCAGGACTCGTTGAGATAATCCAAGAGGCCCCCGACGATCGACCCGCCCGACGCAGCCGACGAGGAAGCGCTCTGATCGCAAGCAAACCCCGCCCGTAGAGACGGATGAGCATAAAATCACACACAACAAGAACCGCCAAACGCATCGATTCACAGCCGGAGAGAGAGAGAGAGAGAGAGAGAGACCTGCGGCGATTGATCTGCGCTGGAGCAGAGACGAGGAAAAGTGGAGACCTTGCGAATGCGCGAGCTACGCAGAGAAAGCGAAGGTTTCAGGAACAGAAAAGAAGGCCTGGAGATGGTCGGAGGATGGAGGAGATGCAGACGAGCCGCCATCGCCGCCATTTTCCGCTCTGCGGTTGCTTCGCTTCCTATCTCGACCGAGTCGAAGCTCGACTGTGCTCCAGAACTCTTTTTCTTCTTAAGGGTAATAACCTGAAAACTCCAAATTAATAAACATGTAACAAATTAATTTCAAATTAAGTTTTTAACTACCGAAAATCCTAGACTTATATATATGTGATAAATTTATCTCAAATGACTATAAAAAACCTCAAATTAATACAAATTTATTTTAAACTAATTTGTTCGACTACGAAAAATCTCAAAGTTGTATATTTATAATAAATATAATCTCCGTTAAATTTGATTAATATTGCAATTTTATAATTATAACAAACGGAAAGTAAAATTCCAAACCAGTAAATTAGTCAATTGTCAAGTGTTATCCAATTTAGTAATTTGATAGTAAAATTTAACCAAAACTAACAGAGAGTAAATTTGTTACAAGCGTATCGATTTAAGATAAATTTGTCAAAGGTATACTAGTTTATGATTTTTTATAGTCAAAAAAATTAATTTTCTGGTAAATTTGTCACACGTGTACCAGTTTGGGATTTTTAAGATATTAACCCTTCTTTTTCTGGTAAATCACGTGATGGTCTCTAAATTTTAGCCCAGTATATAATATGTTCTATAAATTTTAAATTTATTCAATATGATCCTTAAACCTTAACCCAATATATATGTAATGTCATTTTTTTAATTTTTAATTTTTTCAATATGGTTCTTAAACTTTTTGTACATATTCAATTTAATTAGTGGATTGTAATAGAATGACAATATTAAATATTTTCATATAATATGAAAACTAGATTGAATTGAGCAAATTAAATTTCAGGGATGGTATTGCATATTAAGTTAAAGTTCATAAACCACATTGAATAAATTTAAAATTCAAATACCACATTACATATTAAGTCAGAATTCCGATATCATTTGTAACATTATCCCTTTCTTTTTTCGAGGAAATTGTAGAATTGGTTCATGTACTACAACACTATTTAATTGCAATACTTATAGTCTATTTGGTAATTATTCTGCTCCTAAAAATAATTTCTACTTAGAATTGATGAGGTTAAGTTTTGCCGATGGCTAGGCATGCTCAATCTCACCAAATCTAGGCAAGACCAAGTTTTGCCGAGGCTCAGGCACATTGCCGGCCAAAGGAAGAATGAGAAGAAGAAAAGGAAACAAGAAAAAAACGAAAAGAAAAGAGGAAGAAAAAGAAAATGGGTTTGACTCTGAAGTTATTATAAAAAACAAATAAGTGACTTTTTTGTAATTCTTAATCATGTTCCAAATCTATTCTCATAAATAAAAAAAGTTATTAAATAAATTTATGTTCTTTTTTTGTTTTGGGGAACAAAAAAAATAGAATCAAACATTATTTGACCGATTACCAAACATGGCCTTAGGTTTAGCATTTGGAATGGGCTTTAGGGCTCTAAAGGAGTTTGGCAAAATGCAAGTGATGTTTGGTTCAATTTTTTGAGGACTTTGGGAAGATGCAATTGCATCTTGAAAAGGCGTCAAAGGCCTTTGGGGGAATGGAGGGGTAGAGCTTGTTTGGTTCGGTTTTGGGGAAATGCCTTTGGCCAAATGCAAATATCTTTAGGGTAAAGGGGTTTTCGGGAATGCTCGGACGTTTGGCAAATTACACATTGGAAAGTGGCTTGTGTAAAAATGTCGTTTGGCAAAACTTATTACAAATGGGCTTTTGCTTTTATTTTAAAAAAAAAAATCTGAAAATCAAATTCGGCGGCCGGCAGCCAGATCTGGCCACTTGAGGTCGCGACCTCAGGAGACGCCGTCACCGCCTGGAGGCGCGACCTCAGGCGCCTGGAGGAGCGAGATGGCCGGATCGGCCTCGAACCGCTAGATTTGGCGGCCGAGGTCGCTCGGACCCAAGCGGTGCAACCTCAAGCGCCCGGAGGTGCAGAGGCCGGATCTGGCCGTCCGGCGGCCGGATCGGCCTCCGAACCGCTAGATTTGGCGGCCCGAGGTCGCGCGGACCTAGGCGGTGCGACCTCGGGCGCCCGAGGTTGTAGAGGCCGGATCCGGCCGTCCGGCGGCCTAAGGTCGTGCGGACCTCGGGCGGTGTCGCCTGGTTTGCGCGGAACCAGGTGACGCCGCCTGGGTCCGCGAGACCTCAAGCGACGTCCGCGCGACTCGGGCGGCGCGCGACCCGGCGCAAAGGCCGCCCGAGGTCCGTGCGACCCGGGAGGTGTCGCCGAGGTCCGCACCACCCCCAGAAGGTGGTCATCGGGGACGCGCGACCCTCAGGCGGCGGCAGCGATTGCTGAAGAAGCTCGGTGGCCGGGAAGAAGAAGAAGAAGACGACGGGGAAAGACAAATGAATAGTACGCATGGCATTTCCCAAATGCTGAATGCTCAATGATGCCCTCCCAGCTTTCAGCATTCAGCATTCGGAATGCTCATATTTGGGCAAAGGGGCTTTCAAAAACTTTGCCAAACACAACAAATTTTCCCCAAGGGGCCCAAAGCCCCTTGGGAAAGTCTAACTAAACGAGGCCGAGGTCCATTGGCAACTTGCATTTTCGAAATGCAAGTGACACCGTTCATCCATCACTATTCATCTTCTTTGGTGGAGAAGCCAATCGAAGGCCGACAACCACCGGCCAAGAGGTCGCTCGTGCTAGTGATCACCGCCCGAGGGTCGCCCGACCCCGGCCGACTAGTGGCTCGAATCACGCAACCTAGGCGGCCGCTTGAGGTCGCGCGACCTCGACGACCTTACGGGGGCGGGTCTTGCCATCCGGGCGCTAGATCCAGGTGGTCCCCCGGTCGAACTTCAAAAAAAAATATAAATATTTATTTTATTTTTTTTTAATTTAATAAAAGCCTTTTACAAATGCAAATTTTACCAAACGATATTTTGGCCAAAGTTGTTTCTCAATGCAAATTTTACCAAACGATATTTGCATTTTGGAAAACCCCTTCACTCAAAGGTATTTGCATTTTTGCAAATGCATTCCCCAAAAGCCGAACCAAACGGGTCCTTAGTCTCCAAACTCAGTCAAAGATCCCAATTTTAAAACAAATTCCACCTTTTCATTGAAATATCTATGCTGGCTAAGTGCCGGAGGTATACACATGATGTTGATGTTGAACGAAAGATAAAAAGAAATACTGAGCAAATAATACAAAGACAGTTCCCATATTATTGCTGATGTTTGATTTTGGTAATGATATCTTTTTTTGATAAATTTAGTCCATAACTTGATTTTCAATCTCAATTTTAAGATGCTCCCATCCAAATGTAGACAGAAATTGCTAAATGCTACATCGCTCAAAATTACCAGACCGAGAATGGTATACGTCGCGCAATTCTCTAGACAAGGCTAGTGGCCTGGAGCATGAAACCGATACTCATCACAACTGCAAGCTATCCCACTCAATATAGGTAATTTTAAACCAAAATTAGTTAGTATAGATAATTATGAATTTTGAGCGAAAGTCGACTGTTGGTTTTTCCCATATGGTTTTACTGATAGGCAAATTATAAATTACTTTTTTTGGGTCAAAAAACTAAAAAATATTTCCCTCCACATACCAAACAAGAGAGAAACTTCAGGCATTAAAAAGAGGGGGGAAGACAATCAACCGGTCCGTTTCAGAAAATTGACAAGTGTGGGTGCAACGTTCCGGAGGCGAATTGCCATGGCGGGAACGCTTCAAACCCTAATCCTCTCCCCCGCAACCTCCGCGACGGTCCGGCTCCGTCCCCGGAACGCGCGGCTCTCCTCGCATGGCGATCGCCTCTCCGTTCGCCCCGTCAACATCGGTCCGCACCGCTCGATTTCGCCACCCGTTAGAGCCTCCGGGGCGTCACCGGGTCAGGTCAGTTCGGCTCCTTGCTCGGACCGGTTCGCGTTAACAGGGAGCTTCGCGCGCGCGTTCTGAGATCTCGATGAGAACGCACGACGGGGTCGAGGGAGAAACGTTTCGAGAATGCATTACGTTCTGCATTCAGTTAGAAGTGGTGTTTTGGGTTCCGCATTGTGGGATTTATAAAGGAAATGACTGTTGGATATTATGTCTGTAAAGGATGTGTTCGCGAGAAAAATGGGTTGGAGCCCCTTTTTTAAATTGATAGATAAAGATTTTCTGGATGTTTTCAGGTAGGTGGAAATGATTATGCTCCCAAAATTCCTGGGAAGGTAAAGGCGGGAAACCCTCTGTTGAAGTTTGTTGCGGATAATTTTCTTCCGTTAGGTAAAGATGTCCGTTTGATGGCATATATCTTGGTTGGTGCAAAGATTGCAAATTCACAGGCTTGACCACAGTTTACATTGGGATGTCATTAGCAATCTCTTTAGTTTCTTGTTAGAGGCGGAGCTTCCACTCTTCATATTCATAGACCATTCCCTCCGATATGGAGGTCAGTGATTATGTAAGCCTTCACCTGTAACATCGATATGGGGTTGGCAACTATCCATGATCTTGAGCCTGACCCATTCGTCATAGTAGGTTAATGCATAGCTAAATTGAGAGAGCTTTGACAGCTTGAACCAAGATTGTTTTCCTGTTAGTGATCTCGTTATCTGCTATAAATTCCTTTCTTGAGAGTCAATAATGATTTTAGTCTGACAACAGTACCTTGGCTTTCTATCTGTATGAAATGTTTGCAGTGATGATATATTAATGCAATTTCATCTCATGTCACAGCTCTTATAGGTGGAGTTGCCCTAGGACTTGCAAATCCTACTCCTGGTTGCCTTGCAGATAGATACTATTTATCAAAATTTAGTACCTTTGGGATCTTTATTATATCAGGTTTGGAAGTGAACCTTTATTCTCATTACATATTATTCTTTTTTTTTTTTTTTCTGGGATGCCATCTGTATGTAAAGCATTTTCCATGCTCTAGGATTGACATTGCGGAGTGGAGAAATTGGTGCGGCTGCAGAGGCATGGCCTGTCGGAATGTTTGGCCTTGTATGACTCCAAGTTTCTTTTGTGGGCTTGTGCATATTGTAGGTCGATTGTAAACGTTGTGAGATATTTTGATATGGTATATCATTTATCGTAGTACAAAAAGTACTTTTTCAGAACACGTCAATTTGTTTTATTCGACATGGATATTATGTTGTTGTGATCGCAGCCATCTTATGTGAACTGCATCTTTCCAAGCTCTTTTAATTTGCATATGAGAACAGCTATGGCATGCATAAGGAAGGGAATTATAGTCTGGCTGTTACCTCATTTGAGCAGTCTCTATTGACTCTACTTGCTTGACGGCTAACCTAAGTTGAATATAGTTTTTGTGCTATAGTGAGTTTTAACTGTTATGCATCTTCACTACGCAGGGATCAATTCTACTGTTCACTCCATTTTTTTCAAAGCTAATTTTGCAAATCCAGCTTCAGCCTCAAGAATTTGTTACAGGTTGGGTATTGATTACTCTCTCTCTCTTGCTGAATTGATTTGTGGACAATCTATACCATATTAATATGTATGTATCTTCTTTCATGTTGTGTTAGGAAGGCCTTTTTCCCTAGCCCATTTTCTGGAATATTATAGATTCCATCATCAATATCTGCTCAAATATTTAATTTTAAGTTATGGATGTGGAAAATTTTGCTCGCTTTTAAATGTACATAGATGTTCGTTATCTCTCTTTTGGGCTATATTTCTGTTATGCCCTTCCACTCGTGTATTCAAAACTGTCTCTGCTGCACCTCATGGTATTAGGCAAATTAAGATGACGTTGATTCGACTGATTAAAAAGGAAATCGAAGCTGGCTTTTGTTGGGGACTTTATGCTGTACATGACAAAGAGCAAGAGTTATGTTTGCTTTGACTTACTATTATTATACTTCAGAGCTTATAATCAATTTTAAGAGAATTTCTCTTCAGTGCTACAATTATCTGTTTTGATCCTGCAGGACTGGCACTATTTAGCTGTATGCCTACTACATTATCAAGTGGAGTGGCTCTTACTCAGGCATGCCTACTATTCTTTTCTTTCAAAGTTGTTTTGATGATAATTTTGCCATCAATGGAAGGTTGTGACTGCAGCTTGCTGGAGGGAATTCTGCTCTTGCTCTTGCAATGACGGTGATATCAAATCTGTTGGGGATTCTACTTGTGAGTTATAATATTGTTTTTGTCATATATCATCAGATCATATCTTAGAAGAAGAGAGTTGGGCAAGATGTTTCCTGATCTTTCTAAGACTTGGCATCTTTTTCTCTGCTTCTATGATTTTTTTTCTGTTTTTTCTTCAAGAGCTGCGTTGATGCAACTTCTTCATGTTATTGAAAATACCCAGAAGCTTTTCTTTGGTTTTTACTTGAATGAAGATTTGTAGTCCTCCTCATGCTTTATACTTTGGTTGTGGCAATCAATGAGTGTGATTTTGTTTTTTATCATAATTATGCAGCATTAGATCCCAAGATATGGCTGCTTTTAACAACTGGTCTTGAATTTTGTATGTAATTTACTTTTGTAGAGCAAGCTTGGTCCTGCTTTTTAGATATGAAACTTACGTATTTTCACATGCATGGTGGTGGATGCACGATAATTTTCTGAATACTTAGAAGTATCTAGTTTTTTTTTTTTTTTTTTTTTTTTTTTTTAACATGATCGCGTATTTTCGACTTAAATTTAACACTGTTATACCTGTACAACAATCTGATTGCATTAGTATCTTTCTAGGTGCCATTTTCTATCTCCAAGTTCATTGCCGATGGAGTTGGAGTCACCGTTCCAACTAAGCAATTGTTCAAAAGTCTAATTCTCACACTTCTTATTCCGTTAATCCTGGGAAAGGTATATGATCCTTCCAGAATTTTTTTATATGCAGAGTTCGTTGATGCCTTTATTGTTGGAACTAGTATTTTACCTCATGAATATGGATCGGGTCCAAACAGGCTGTCAAATGCTGAAGATCTTCCTGGGTACTGATTACCTGAAAATATACTGATTAGCAATAGAAAAAATAAGGCTAATGCTTAATTAAGTTTATCAGCTGGGAGAACTTAAAGCCTGATGTTCTGTTTCCAATCAAATGATGTAATTTTTATGTTTGCTACCATAAAACAAAGTGTTGAATCTTGTGAAATAATTCAATGTCTTCCCTTAGTAGTGCTTGCATATATATCTGGTATTTTGCTACCTAACAGTATATAAATCAATTGGATGATTCGTTTTTTATTCAAGAGCGGCGGCAGTTACCTGTTTGGCTCTTATATGATCTCTTCATGATTTGCTTATCAATATTACGACTATATGTACTTTGAAAGTATCCCTTTCGGCGAAGAGTTCAAAGGGAATAACGGTTTCATCAATTTGACTGTGAAAGTATGGCCAATGGAATGCGTCATCTAATTATGTCACCTTTAAGTTTATCTATCTTATCTGTGGCATTGAGGAGTTACTTGTTGCACTCTTCCCTTTAATCCTACCTTTTGATTACCATTAAGCTTTTTCTCCTGCTACATGTTTCTTTCTGGAAGTCTTCATGCAGCAATATGAAGATTCTGTATTTGTTTCATTACTTTTTCATGAAACGACAGGAAATGGTTATTATCTTTCAATAAATTGATTGCTTTTTATTTACATAAACTAACATCATGCTTTCTTTTGCCCTGCAGATATTGCGAGAATCTTTCAGAGGTATGTGTCAACAGACATTGATTACAGTTATTCTGGAGATTATGGTGAACTTGGTGGATTTTGAGAAACTGTCAGTTTATAAGCTGAATTGATTCAATATGGTGAACTTGGTGGATTTTCAGAAATTGTCAGTTTATAAGCTAAATTGATTCACTTCACTTGTCATAGGGAAAAATTGCCTGTGAATAATGCTGAGATCTGAATAAATATGTGTGGTTAAAGTACCTCGCATTTACTACAATGCTGAATAAAAGTTATATCTCAGGCTTGGCAGATTTTGTTGATAACAACCGGAAGCTTTTCTCAAGGATCAGTGCGATTTTTCTCAGTTTAGTAAGAAGCCCTAATTTTCCTTGCTTTAATTTTCTGATAACAACAAGTAGACAGTGTGGTTTCTCAGTTTACTTAAGGATCTAAAGGTCCATAATTCTTTTTTGGGTGAATATTAGAAACAAAAAAACGCATCATGGTCCATGTCTAGACTGTGGTTACTAAAAGCTTTACAAGCATGTGATATATCTGAAATTCTTGGATACTCCATAAAGTATCTGGCTTTGTTCCTTTACTTTGGCTATACTAGCTTCTTTATTTCAGCTGTTTCATATCTCTAATTATGAGAAACAGAGACAGGGAAAAATCATTATGATCATGAAGCTCATATTTTCCAAAAATAAGTGTATTGGAAGTCCTAAAACTCGTCACGAAAGTGCAATTGAATCCTAAAACTTTCAAAAAGTGCAATCAAGTCCTAAAACCTGTTAAGTTGGTGCAATCAAGTCCTAAAACTTATTAGCATTCTTTGTTTAAGTTGGATAGAGTTAATGAAAGAACTTGATTGCACTTTTTAAAATTTTTAGGACTCAATTGCATTTTTGGAAAGTTTTAGGACTCAAGTGTATTTTCGTGATAAGTTTTAGAACTTTCGGTATAACTATTCCTATCTTCTATCAAAAAGACTAACATGAATTTCTACTGCTTGTATTAACTGAGGCCAGTTATGTATTCAGCTAACATCTACTTTTAAGTTACATACTTCAAGCTAAATCTTCATGAGATCAACTGTAAGCCATGTTTTAAGGGATCTCTCGACAGGGTTGATTCATGTGTGATCTAGGGAGATTTTGAGCAAGACAGCTTAAATTGATAGGTGGAAGGAGACCAGGGTTCCAACTTACTCTTAGAGGTGGTGTTCCAGCATAACAAATACAACCAAAAGTTTTTTGGGAAAGAATAAAAGTCGATGATCCCTGTAAAACATTAATAGGTGTGTGGAAATCGAGATATCTAGTTACTATCTGATTGATTAAATAGGCAGTGGTTAAGAGAACATCACTCCAATACCAAGCTGGGACATGATGGGCAAACATAAGAAACCTAGCAACCTCCAACAAATGTTTATTTTTTCTTTCAACGACACTATTTTGTGCAATAGTACCAACACAACTGGTTTGATGAATATTGTTATCATCAAAGAGATACCGTTGAAACTGATCTTTAGTGTGCTCTGTGCCATTGAACTAAGAACCATTCTGTGAAAGATTTGAAAACAGTGAAAAATGTCACTCTTTTGTTTCAACAAATAAACCCGAGTTGTATGACAATGACAATTGATAAAAGTGACAAATCATGGATAACTGGGAATAGAGGTATGCCAGGAAGAACCCACACATCAGTATGAATTGCATGAAAAGGGAAACGACTTTTATTATTTGAATGTGGATATGTTGGATGAGTTTGTTTAGCCAAAATGCATGCTTCACAAAAAGACTTATATTTATTACAAGCAGAAATGAGACTAGGAAAAACTTTTTCTAAAGTTCTTAAAGGGGGATGACTTAATCTATAGTGCTAATGATGAATATCTGTCAATGCTGAATTAACTTAACGAGGCGTAGAAGACGAAGTAGAAGTAGAATTCCTACTACCCTCGAGTAGATAAAGACCGCAATCTGATCTGCCATATTTAATGTCCTTCGTTACCAGATCCCGGAAAACACAATAAGAAGGAAAAAAGGGTTACTTTAAAGTTTAAGCCTCTAGTCAGAATACTAATAGAAAGTAGATTAGTAGAGAATGGTGGAATATATAAAACAAAGGACAAGGGTTATTCAGCAATGGAAGAGAGGGTTCCACCAGCTACGTGAACCTTGTCTTTGCCGGAAATAGGGGTGTATTGATGAAAGAGACTACAACCTGCCGTGTGATTTGTAACCCTTGTATCAATGATCCATGGGCTGAAAACAATGGATGATTTGTAACCCCCTAAAGAGAATACTTGAAGTGGCCAGGTTTGTAGCAAAAGGGGAAGACGAATTGACAACTGTGGAGGAGGCAACAGCAGAAGAAGCTTTCCATAGATGTCGAAATGCCTGCAGTTCTTCTTGGGATAAACCTATATTAGTATTAGGTGCAACAGGAGCAGTTTCAAGATGGTTTGCCTTTTTCTTTTTCCCTTTCTTTATGCCCTTTTTGCCTCAAAATTTGCAGGTTTTCCATGTAACTTTCAGCAGGTAGCCTTAGTGTGATATGGCTTATGACAATCGTGAGATTTTGTGGGACCACTGCAAACTTTTCTAAAAGCTTAAGCTGTTAGGTGAAGGCGTGATTTATTATTCAAATATCCTAACACTCCTTCTCACACGTAAGCTGGTCTTTAGCTTAAGCCTAAAGGGTGGAAATATGTAATTGGGGAGGCAAATAGGGGCCTGGAAAGATTTAAATTCATGATCTCCTGTTCTGATATCATGTGAGATTTTGTGGAACCATTACCAATGGTTCTAAAAGGTTAAGCTGTAAGATGAAAGCGTGATTTATTATATAAATTTTCTAATAACAATAATCATACTTCACAACCTCCTTAGAGGTACTATCAAATCGAGAGAAGGAATCAACTTTGGCAATAGTGTCAGCACTAGTTTGTAGAGCAGAAAGATCAACAGTAGAGGGATGGAGCATTGCTGTCTTGTGCCTTTCTTCTGAGTTAACTAGGGCATAGGACTGTTCTAGAGTAGGGAATGGAGAGCGGCTGAGGACTTGAACATGTATCTGATCATTTCAATATTCAATCTTGCTAAGAAATCATAAACTCTGATTTTGTCCATATGCTTCTTGTAGGCAATAATGTTTGCAGCATTGGTTGGTTGATAGTTGGCATAATTATCTAGCTCTAACCAGAAATTCTGAAGCTCAGTATAATTTTGAATTAGTCATCTCCTTCCAAGTGGTGTCATGAACCCTTTTTCAAAGTTCATACACACGTGCATCATTCCTGATTTAATCATAGTTAACACTTGCAGCCAACTAAATCCAAGCTGTAGTATCAAGAAGCAAATATCTTTTTGCAATATGTGGCTGCATCTAGTTAAAGCAAATGAGACATTACCAAAGAGTCATTCAAGATTCACTTGTCCTGAGTAGTACCTCATGTAGATGGCTACACAGAAATGTCATTGATATGTCCTGTAACCCACGGCTAGAAAAGGCCAAAAGTTGGATTGAAGTCCTCTGGTAGTAGGATGAAGTCGTCCTCCAAAAAATCAGCCAAATCAGATAAGGGAAGGCAAAAATCAATTTTTGCATGGTTTTTGAAAACCTGAAAAAAGTCGATAATTTTGATTTTTTCCTAAAGAATCTAAAAAAAAAAAAAAATATGGTGGTCCATGCATTACAGTTCTTTGCTCTCCACAAATGAGAGAATTGTAGACCTGTGGCAAGGCAGAAACAATCTCAAACTAAAAGATTTTAGAAATTGCAAAATAGGTTGAACCACCTATCTCAGATTGCAAATAAGTTTTAGTTTATCTCATATAGGTGAAGTTTAGGGCAGACTCTAGATTCAAAGACTCACCTCATAAGTGCGGCCCTACACTAAAAGAGAGCTAAGGAGAAGTTGAGAAGGAACTGCAGCGGGAGAGGGTGAGGGCGAGGAGAGAGAGAGAAAAGAAAGGTTGCGTAGAGAAGAGATTGGGAATAGGTTCTCAATTCCGCCCTCACTCTGGTACCATGTTAAGAGACAAAAAATTGACTAAATGCTTAGTTAGATCAATGTGATGCCAAGCTATTATATATAATAAAGCCAAAAGGCCAAAACTACAATACCATCCTTATTGCTGCCATACAGAACATAATAAAGGAAATAGACAAATATGCCTCCATCAGTCAAATTCTCAACACGTTAAAATGGCTAGTAAGATGTACAATTGGTGTTGAAAAGTGAAGCTATCTGTTTTCTTGTTAGAGAAGAGATAGAGCTCTATGAGGGTTTTGTTGCTAGTCTAAAAGACCGACTGGAATTGTCAAATCGGAAACTTACCTGTTTAGGTTTTTCATGGCCACTGATTTTGTGCTCTGTAAATTATGTGATATAACTAGAGAATGATTTTCCGGTCAAATGGTTGATAAATTATGCAAATCTGTTTTTGCAAAGTGCCTTTAGCTCCCTTAGTATGTTGTGCTTACTCTTGCGGGGCAAAAGATTGGTCATATGATCTAGTGATTTGGTGTACGGAGGTTGTCGGTGATGAGGATACCAATTATTTTAGTTGATCTCGTGCATGTGATTCAAAGATGACATACTGCTTTTCCTTATCCTTCCTGGCTCTTCCTTTTACCTTTTTAACTACTCTAGAAGCACTCTAGTTGATCTGCAGTAATGAGCAAAGATATATAGTGATTTGCTGAAAGACAGCAGTTTCTAATGTTAAATGTTGGCAGCAAAGAGACATGGTGGCAGATTAGATGGATATGATATGTTAAAAGCCCTGTCTAGTGCTGTGCTTGATAAATTTGTGGATCTTACTTAGGTGGGCACCGAAATGGCCAATTACCAAATTTCATGCTTTTGTTGGAGGACAATAACGTGTCCTCGATGACTTTGTTGAACATGATATTGTCTTAAAGTGAAGGTCCTTGTTCATGACTCAGTCCCAGTTTGGATGTATCTCACCAGATGTTTTTTTTGCAGGTACCATGGATACAGGTGAGCAGGTCAAGGTCACTTTTGCTGATGGTCCAACCAGCTATGTTTCTTGTTGCAATTGGGACAGGAACGTATGAACTTCATTCTTGTCTAATATGTCTTTTACTACTTTTGTATAATGCCAAATATCCAGCTATTTACCACTTTGCAATAATATCAGAATTTCGAGATTAATGAGTGGAGTTACTATGGAGTGGGTACCATTAAAGTATCTATAGTAAGATTACCTTTTTAAGATGATAAACTTGCTGCTTTTTACACGTGAAACTACTTTTTTTCATTGTCAAAGTGCAAACATGTATCTACCAGTGGCCTGATATCACTGATTAGCCAATCTTGAATTTGTTCGCTTTTTCTCTGCTCTTAAGCTTCTCCAAAGAGTGTAGCTGAGTACCCATTGATAAGTCAATATTTGAAAACATTCTAGTTCTTTTTTAGATGCTATAACATATATGCTATCTGAACATAGATTACTAAACAAAAAATGTTCATATGATTACCTTGCTTTCCATCTTCTCTAGATTTTGCAATTGATGTGTCTCTGTCTGAAGTTCATTGGTCTGGCCACCATAATAGGAAGCCAAACCATCACAGTTGTCTCCTGGTGGCTGCTTCTATATGCCAAGTTCACTAGTGTAATTTTCAATAGGGTTCATTATTGTGATTTAACTGCATTGAGATATGACACGACTGTTATATGTGAATGCAGGGTTCTTCATCTCATCCTATTAGCATTTAACGCTTTTGCTATACAATGTCTCTCAACTGTCACTGGTGGTAGTCAATCTGTTTTTGCAAAGAAAGAAAATGCAAATGCTGCTCTTCTCGTGGCAAGCCAGGTAATATATCGTGCGTATTTAGTTAACATCTTTTCTTGTGCAGTCTGAGTAGCCCAAGTCAAAAGCAAGAGAGTAATACACACTCAATCTGAGTTAAGGAAATAGAGGAACTATACAAGGGTATTGGAGGCAGAGATAGAATATCATTGAGATCATATAAGTTTCTTACATACAAAGTCTAACGTTCAATATTTAGGAAATTCTGGGATTTTATTTTGTGCCAATTATTTTCTATTCTTGTTGAGAATGTGACATTGCTATCCCACCATTATTTATTCCTTTAAAAGATGATAGCTTCGGTTAGAATAAATTTTCCATTTGGTATTGTCATTCTGCACCAGTTCCAACTCTGCAGAGACACGAGAAAAGCTAAAAACAACAAAGAAAAAGGAAAAAAGAAAGAAAGAACAAAAGAAAGAAAGAAGGAAAGTCCCATGGCATTTGATTGGATATTATAAAACCATATGGACATCCTCTAGCAGTGGCAGCCATTTTGCTGAATCTTTGAACAAAATCCCATGGCATTTGGTGGGAGATTATTCCTGTCGGATGCACGCTTATAAGAAATTGGAACTACAAATGGCATGAATTTTGTGGCAAGTTGGAGGAAAATGTCCATCAGGACGAATGTCTTGGTCTGTTTAACCTTGAGTTTTGATTGTTCACTTAAGGAATCGGCTATTAGTAACCTGTACCCTTGTAATTTTTTTAAGGAACACAGTGCGTATACTTTTCTTGTTAGGATTTGAATTTGTAAGCTGGATAATGCAAGGGTTACTTTCTCAAGGATGACACTACTGAAGCTTTAACCACACTTTGCAGAAAACTCTACCAGTATTGGTGGCTGTCGTTGAGCAGCTTGGTGGTGCATTTGGTGAATCTGGTCTGCTGGTTCTTCCTTGTGTTGCAGCACATTTAATTCAGGTAAGGTTTTTCATTGCTTCTATCTGTCACATGTTTGGAAAATTGGTTTCCTCACTTCTCTCTCATGTAGATTATAATGGACTCCTTCCTCGTAAATTTCTGGCTGCGGAAGGATGCTGCTTCTAACAGTCTGAAGGTAGCTTGATGCTTAAGCATTTGCTTTTACCAGATTCTTTCTGTATGTTGTATATTAATCTGCCTTTTGCAGATGTAAGTGTTGATTACTGCGTTGTAAATAATTTTTTTAGATAGATAGGGCAGTCGCACTCAGATAGGCAAGGATTTTGATGCAGTGGTAATCTGTGCTCATACTCTTCTCGTGTCATTATAAACAGCATACTGAGTCAAATTCGGTGGATCCTGGCATGCGAGGCAATTATCTTTTGTTGTGCTTTTGGATGAAAATTCACAATCACGCTTCCGTTAGGCAAACAAAACAAAGTGGATTACCCCGAAAACCTGTAACGAAGTAGTTGCTGCTGGAGGAAGCTTCATATGTGGCGGTACTAGAAAGTGCCTCTTTAGAACTTTAATTGGTTATGTTACTCTGCTAACGGTCAGGGATCATCGTACCTAAACATTAAATCGGAAGCTAATATCACCACTTTGGGTCTACAGATTACATCTTTTGGAAAAGCATTTTCCTCATTTTCCGGCATTTGGTTCGTTTAGGAAAACAAGTCGATTGAAAATGTTTTCCAAATCAACAAAAAAGGTTTTTTTTTTTTTTTTTTTTTTTATATCAAAACTTAAATTCAAGTTAATGATTTTCTCTTTGAAATAATTGGAGATTTTTTTTTTTTTTTTTAAATATGATCAGGTATTGGCATTTGGACCAAAAACTCTACACTTGAGCACGGAAATAGCAATGTTGGTTCTCGAGTCTCGACAGTCAGGACAAGGTATCTCGATTGCTAGGCTTGGGTCCATCAAGGTCAGGCTTGGGACCTCAATGCTCAAGCTAGGCCCCTGGTGTCCACACTCAAGTCCATCAAGGCGTTGCTTGAACCCCTTGTGTCTATAGCTAATGCTCTGGCAACCAAAATCGGGTCTTTAGAGTTCATGCTCGGGTCCTCAACACTTGAGCAAAAGTCCCCACCCTTAGGCTCGAGTCCACAAAGACCATGCATGAGTCTCGGGCTTGGATCCTTGATTAATGAAATGTTTGCTCTTATAAAAATATGTTTTTAATAAAAATTGAAATTTGAATTATTATTTTTTAAAATCAAATCATTATTATTTCTATCTTTTCTTTTTCTTTTCTTTTTTTTTTCTTCTCTTTTCTTTCTTTTTCTCTATCCTTCTCCCTCCTATGGTTGCATGTCTTGATGACGGTTAGCAACCCAGTGACCTGCCATGACGCGGGCCGGCGAGCTCGGGGCTCGCCAACTTCAAGGGAGCTCGCGGCTTGGCCAATCTTTAGCGAGCTCGAGCTTGGTCGATCCTAAAAAAAATGGGCTTGCCAAATCCGAGCAAGCTCAGGCTCGTGGCTAGCCCGATCTCGGTGAGCTTGAGCCACGAGCTCACCCATGGCTGTTGCTGGTCATTGTTGAGGCTTGGCAAATGGTGGAGGGAGAAACAAAGAGAAAAAGAAAGAAAAAGAAAAAAATAAAATAATTTAAAAATTCTAATTTTTTTTAGCATTGTATAAAGTCATGACCTTAAAGTTATTTTCCAAATGAGATCCAAACACCAAAAAACGTTTTCCGTCATGTGCCAACAAATAAGCAAAAATAACCATTTTCCTAGTATATGATTTTCTGAATTGTATGTTTCTTTATCATGTACCTCCAAACAAACGCATCCTTCATCTGCAAGAGAATGGACTCGCGGTTGGTGATGCATAGTTTGAGCAGCTTAATAGTGACAACTCTTGAACTAAAATCAAAATAGGGTGAAAAAAGGTCCTAGGAATCAGTTTTGGATTGCTAGCTCATTTATAAAGCATAAGTGTTTTGCAATGTGAAGTGTATTCATAGAAGCTCCGTTGAAGAAAAACAGGAGAAAAATTCAAGTAAAGGCATAAAGTAGACCTTATTTTAAATAGGAGTCTGAAGTGGTTATGTCAATCTCAAAAAAGGACCCGACTTCACCAAATGGTCAAGGGAATTTTCGTTATTTACTTGTTTTTTTTTTTTCTTTCCTTTTTCCTTTAAGAAGAAGAAGAAGAACCTCAAGCCATCTGCATGTGGTCAACTAGGAAGTTCTGATATTTTCGAGAGCTTTGGTGTCATGTTAGATACTTCGACACTCGGTCAACAAGTATCGGAAAATCCAACATCTGGCCAATTCTTCCGACACTCTCCGACACGCGAGTCGGGAATTCCAACATGCGAGTTTGGAATTTCAACAAGCGATTCCTATACGCACAGATTCAATTTTAAAAATTTTCAATAAATGGTAGCGGCGCAACTGGCTTGGGCTCTCTCCCCCTCACGAAGGGGAGAAGTTCGAATCCCAGAGGCGTCGTTAGGGATTTTTACCTGGAGTACTGTGGTGGTGGGTCTTGCGGTCGCTCCCCCGGGGTTTGCTCACCGGCTATTGGCTTACGGGGTTCCCTGGTTATATATAAATATATATATATATATATATATATATAAATTTATAAAAATAAAAATAAATAATAAATGAAGAAAGAAGAAAAGCCTAATTTTCTTCTCTTCTAACTTTCATTTTCCATGACACACAATTTATTTCCAAGTTTTTTTATCTTCTACTCCAACATGCTCTAACACGCAAGACCAAAATGTGGATTATTTGTTTATTTTTTCCTCCAAGTTTTATAGATTAATGGAATTGAGTTGAATTTGTCAAATTGAAATAATTAATAATATTACTAAATAGTGAATTAATATTGTCAATTCATTTTAGGCTATATTATTATTATTATTATTATTATTATTATTATTATTATTATTATTATTATTATTATTATATTTGTGAATTATAATTTAATAATCATAAAAATATTAATTTATCATGTATATATAAAGACATGCATTTAATATACATATCTCAACATGTTGGAATGTGGCATCCTATAATTTACACCTGGTCGCTCTCCTTGCCTGCTAATCTTAGGAAAACTATACTAGATAGAATTCTATTAATAATTTCATATCATAATAGGAATTATACTATGCTAAGACATAAGAATCTGAGCCGCAGTCAACTCTATTTACCATAAGCTTTGTCTATGTACATATCGGGAGATGGGGTTATGGAGGGGGATTTACACAAAAAACACTAGGAATTACTAACACTAAATATCCCGCCTCCTATCGATCAGGTACATACTGCCAAAAAAAACAAACAAACAAACAAACAAAATTCTCCCAAACGTCGAGTGCTCATCGATCACCGCTTACACCGTTGGGCTGCCACTATGGCCTGGACAGTCATCATAAAGTGGCAGAGGCCCCATCAGCCGACCATCCACGTGTGCGTAGAGAGCTACAAAGGCTAGGAATGCTAGCCCTATAGGTGCCCCCGTGTCCACCGTCAAGCAGGACGTACACTTGACGAAGATCACACCTGGAAAGTGTCGATCGTGGATCTCCTCCCATCACCATTCGAAATCGGACACGACTATCCTCTATGGTGCCCCATCCGATTTCGTATGGCGATAAGAGGAGATCCACGACCGACACTTTCCCAAGCGTGATCTTCGTCAGTGTACGTCTGTCTGCTTGACGGTGGACACGGGCAGGCGCAGGCCAGCATACGTGGCCTTTGTAGCCGACCATTCATGGTCACGCATGCATAGAGGGCTACAAAGGCCAGGTATGCTGACCCTACAGGTGCCCCCGTGTCCACCGTCAAGCAGGACGTACACTTGATGAAGATCACGTCTGGGAAGTGTCGGTCGTGGATCTCCTCCTGTCGCCATACGAAATCGGATGGGGCACCATAGAGGATAGTTGTGGTGGCAGCAGGCGGAGCAGAATACATCTTCTAATCTGAAAAGAAAAATTTACAATAAACAAGTATGAGTTTTTAAATAAAAACTCAGCAAGTAAGCCGGTAGTTCGAACTTAGGGTTGACCGCAACAAAGTAAAATAATAAAGAAACTATCAAGTTGTGGAGTCTAAAAGAGTTTAGCCGCAACAATTCCCCAAGGGAAGACGACACCTCACCTTGTACCCCTCGCACCCAACCTAGCATCACGAGGTTCCCTGAGAAGTTATTCAGCCATTCTCAGTCCTCTGGAGAGCATGTCATAACTCCCTTTCATCCCTCTCCAGGCATCCCGACACCCGGGGCCTCTCGTTTGCTCCTTAGCCGACTACACACATCCGTAGTAAGGTCAGGTCTTAGACTCAAACAAAGGCAATATAGTTTGAAGCTTCTCGAATCTTCCTTTCCTTATTTATCGTTTCACCCACTAAGCTGGCAAATTTTAAGGACACAAACAAAGTTGAAACTAAGAGGACTATCACTTACCCGAGAAAACATGGATTAAGCCATGTTGTCGCCTCCTATTCAGGTTTGACTCGATATGCCACAACATAATGTAAGTGTAAGTCAATGAGTGTTCAATCTAACCTAGGACTTATTTGGTTCACTCAAGTCAACGGTTTCAAGGATAAAAGAGGCTAAAGATAACCCGCACCTGGCTTCGGCGTTCCCTCGGCCTCTATCCAGGTGGAATTCCGAAGCCTTGCTGTTGCGAGGCTCACTCAGCGGCCCTAGACTGTTCCTAGGTGACTTCTAATCATACTTGAATTGTCATGACCTAAAGATTTGCTTTGCGAAGTCCAGGCGAGATTCCGGTGCTTTCCGAACCCCTCTATCTCCCCGAATCATGTAAGCCCAAGTCGAAATCTGGGTCAGCACACTAACTCACGGTTTACTCACAAAATACGCTAGAACTCACCCGATCTCAGCGGCTCACGGACCATACTTGCTCTCACTTCGAACCTCCTGAATTACCCACCCAATATTCAGCGCACCATCCCCTCTTTCTCTCCCACCTCCCAGCACACATATGCCCGCTTCCATACCTCCTCGTTCTAACTCGAACTCGCCTACAAAATTAACTTAACCAGAAAAGAAATTGGCTCGGGGGCGTCCGGGTGGGATTCCAGTGTTCACCGAGCTTTTTAATCTCCTTAACCTGCCTGTCCGCAAGCTGGAGTTTATCTAACAGAACCTAATAGGAGGACTAGGGTCTGTGGGCTGTTGATTAGGCACACCTCAACGCTCAAAATTCACCAGCTGTAGTTAACAACATCAGGAGTCCACATCGCCTAAGAGCGGCCGCTTTCAACGCCTAATTTCAGACTCAACAACAGCCATAGTCCATAGATCGTGCATGCAAGCCTGCGAGAAGCTTAGTCGCGCGCCCTCGACCCCAAGGACAGCCCCGCAATCGCATTCGAACAGTAGAGAACCAGGCGTTTCCGACCCAGCTCTGGACAAAGCTTCGGTGCTCAACTTCTACTTCTAGTTCACGAAACCGAGCCCGATTTCCACATGCACAGCCATGCCAAGCAAATCCGTGCACTCAGAACGCTAATAGCAGTTCTGCAACAGACCAGTCGAGGCTGTACTTGCCTGGGCTCGCTTGCGGAGAAGGGAGGAGGTGCCGGACGAGCTGAGGCCGGCGGCGGTGGCTCCAAGCGGGGCAAGGCAGCGACGGTTTTGATGCTGAAAGGAGGCGCGGACCTGCGAGGAGGCTGAGACGGGGTCTGGTTTGGGCGCAGGAAGAGAATTGGAGGAAGAAAGTGGTGGGGTGTCGTCCAGAAGGAGCTGAAGCGTTCGTGAAAAACAATGGGCTAGCTTTCAAGTAAGAAAGCGGGAAAAAGAGGAATTAAATTACAGTGCAGTCTCCCCATCTCCTTTGCATTCCACCTGGTGATCACGTGGGGAATGACAAATTTTTCTGGTTTAGTCCTCCCATGCACGAAGTGGGTGACTTAACTAAAAAGGGATGTGAGGTGTTTCAAATTAAATGGCGACCTTAATTTCTAATATGAGTAGCTTAACTGGCGAGAAAAAAAGAAAAGAATTTGGATATTATAGACTTGGAAGTCACAGAAATTCTCTATTTTTTAAAGAACGACGTGTCGGCGTATCATGTCGTTTCATGTGTCAAGTATCGATGTCGATACTACTTAGGTGATCACCGTCCTGCTAACCATCGTTGATGCCCACGGCAATGGGGTGAGAAAGTAGGGGCATCAATGGGGCAGCGACTATAGGCGAAAGTATGGGTTTTTCCTTTTCTTTTCTTTTTTAAGACTTATCTTTTTTTTTTTTTTGTAAGTTTTTCCTTTTTATGGAAAGAAAAAACATAAAAAGGAAAAAGTAAAAAAATAAAGGACGAAAATCTTTTGATCAACCAATGAGGTCAAATCATTCTTTGAGATCGACATGGCTACCTCATACCCTTACTTAAGAAAATGAAGACGCTTTAGGCACTTATTTGAGATGGAATCCACTTCAAATCTTCCGTTGAGAAAATGGACGCATTTCAAGTTCTTATTTGAAATTTTCCCAAAGAACAGCTGACCAAGAATGGTGCAGACTCTGGATACCAAAACTAGATGTGGTCACAAAATGAAACCCACGATTTGTCAAATGTGAAGCAGCGGTCTTAATCCAAACTACACACCTATGAACGTCCTGATTAATTTTTGGCGAAGACTGCATTTGAGAAAAAAGCAGTGGTATTTCATTGATGATGTAAGTTGAATATTTGCCTCGTTGAAGATAAGGCTACGAAACAGATGAGCTTGTGATATCAAGTCCACACTAAAAGAACACAAATTCAAAAAGAAACGGAGAGAGTGGCTTCTCAATTAATTTGAGGGCCTTCCTTGATGCCAAAAGAAAAGGTACTTTGAAGTTTACAGATGAAATAGACATGAAGCTGAAACTGTTTATTTGGGCAACCCCGTTTTAGGGTCAATAAGAGCCTGACTCTCATCTGAGAGCACAACCGGACCCCTCCCAGGTCTTGTGCAGATGAAGTAACTAACTTCACCTCTGTTCTTCTGGGCGGGAATCTTATCCTTAATCTCCGGAGGCGGTGGCAAAGCTTCTACATCATCTATCCCTTGGATTCCGGCATCTTTCAGGATTGACTTGTCACCAAGAACATAACTGCAGATAAAGAGCATCCACGTGATCAGTAATCAATTCCCAAACTTCTTTGAATATTTCATAGAGAACAATGACAAATGACACTGTAGTGTACCTGTTCATGTCGGTTTCTGCGTTGGGAGGGAAGTAGTATAGCAGTCGCTGAATCAACAGTGAAGCTGCCTTTCTATTGCGTGCGATAAGAACTGCATTTGGCCCCGCATCAAAAGTGTATGCAACCTGTCATATCTTCCAGTATTAGCCACTTTCTCACTGATTAAAGGCATTTCAACTACTATGCTGAGGAACAAATAAAAAATGCTGTATATACTCTCACTTTGCCAGACCTTTCAGTACATTGAATCTTTTCCAAAATCAACCCAATTAAAAGTGCAGCTAGAACTCTTGCTTTGTAGGTATTACTGCACATCAGTACTGGAGGCAAAGGGATGAAATTATGAAAAGAAAAGGAATCATCTGATAAAGATGAACTATTTATCAGATCTAAAGAGGTGCTGTGTCCTCCTAGAAGTATGCTATTTCAGAAACTGAAATGGCATTACAAGTCAAAATATATAACCTCATTCTGTAAAATATGAGGCACCATTCAACTTGGATTCAGAAGTACAAAATCTTGATCAAGTAATGTATTGGCTTCAGTCATAATATATAACGCCATTCTGTAAAATATGAGGCACCATTCAACTAGATTCAGAAGTAAAAAATTTGATTAAGTAATCTTTTAAAATCTTTTATGAGATGAGCAAACTGGTTGAGCCTCATCATTTTTGGTACACACCAGAAAATATTCCTGTCTTCGAGTATATGCCATGATCAGTAAGAGGAACTTCCAAGAAGCTATTTTTAGAAAGCAGTTCCAGGAAACATTTATCATGTTTTCTTTGTATTGACGAGAATGTATCCAACAAACTTTAGAATTTTGCATGAGTTACCATGACAATGATGATGCCCATTTCCTTGTTCTTTTCTGATAAATAAATACAGACGGTTGAATTACATCAAATACTTCTACTATCTCAACATGCAAAGAGGAAGTGTCCAAGTTAATCTGCTAAGTAATCACGAATGGAATGATGATCAACAATAATGTGCCTCAACTTAAGCTAGGTGCTGCAAACCCCCAGACAGAATTTAGATACCATGATGGTAGAAAGATAAGACAATTTAAATACCTGAGGCGCTTCTTCTGAGCGATTCCATTTCTCAACACAGTTAATTATCCTGGAACATAGTACCAAATATTATTAAGTGGAAAACAACAGAGACAGTTATCACAGGGACGCTGAAGTACGGACAAACCGGTAAAAACCAGTAGTATGAACTTAAGTTATCTAGAAAATGGGTATGACTTGCCTGTGGGATGTGTCATTCATGTAGAAAATTGGAGGAGATGTATCAAGGCACACTGCATGGAACTGATTACTGTCAGCACAGGCTAGTGCTGCAAAAGATGCAAAGTCGCGATTCTGAATGGCTTCTTCCATCTTTAGAATCCGCTTGGGCACCACCTCCTATTTCATTTAAAACAGTGGAGAATGAGTTGGTGAGTGTTTACTTCAATAGCCTGCAGAAACTTCAATTGAAAGCTTCAAGCCAAAGAAAATGACTATAGGACGCCTGGAAAAAACACAAAATTCATTCTCGAAGAAACTACACAGGTGGAATGGCATGAGAATTCATAAATTTTTTATATGCAGCTTATGAAATTCCCCAACCATCCAACTAATGTTAAAAGCTTGAGGAATTTTCCAGATATGAACAATTAATGACCACTTCATTGAAGGAGAAGAAGAGATACCTTCGCTCTATGTTGCAAAAGCAAACTTGTTTCAACACTTTCACGCATTCCTGAGGTGCTACTTGTTTCCTTTTGCCGGGAACTTACCTGACATTTCCATGCACAGACTACATAAGATTGAGGACCCACATGAATCATGAAGCAACAAAATTCATGTGTCTTCTGTAAGTGTTGGGCAAATGAAGGTTGTAGGATCATTTTAAGCTCATGCTAAGCTAATGATAGGGCATATGACAAAGATATAGTCACTCATCACAGGAATAAAACTGTCTATAAATACTCCAATAGAAAATCTCACTGTTGGTTGGGAAAACCGTAATAAAACAATGTCAAAAGAGAGAGAAAATCGCCTATTAACTTTCCATTTCAGCCATACAAAAATAGCTAATAAAGCACACCACATGTACTGTACAGAAAAGGCCAAGTTACACTTAAGAACCAACGCACAAGACCATGCGGAGAGCAACTGAAACCTGAATAAACAGCAATATCAAATTGTCGAAAAAAATACATAACAAGCAGAAGTGACAGGTCCTCAAAAGATGCAGAACTGCATAAAAGAAAAATACAAGTAAATTAACAAGGGAAGTAATCTTATCGGGGAAGATTATACATAACAGATACAGGGCGCCAAGCAGTTAAGAAAACATTGTGAATGATCACAGAAGAAAAAATTAAATAAAGATCAACTTACACTCGAAGAAGGAAAGAAACGACAAAGGTAACTCGAACTACATCAAGGCAGTAGTGACAGAGAATTCTATCTTAAACATACAAGGCTCAATCAGTCAACATGCCAAGGAAGAACAAATCCAGACCAACAATCAAATTATAGGTGATGAAACGGAAGGGGTTGCAAGTCTCAATTGAAAAAACAAGATATGATTAATAGCCTCTTGGCTGCCTTTTTTTGCCCTTTAAGGCTAAAAGCTTATTCTCTGCATCTTAAAAAATCAACTGGTGGGTCGCAAAAACATCACTAGTATAATAAAGAGGAACATACCACAGCAATGATAATAACAAGTTCATCCCAGTGTTTTTCATCTGCTAGCTGAACAGCAAGGCTGTCGCTTCCATTTTCCTCCTTAAAAATCGCAAGATATTAATAATCAGAACTGCAAAGAATAATGGCATAGCAAGCTTTAATGGATGGTCAGGCATAACTTTTGAACTACTCACTTTTCCCATTATCCACTTTACGAATCCACCAAATAAGCTGCGACAAGCACTACCTGAACCTTGCCTATAATGTAGAAAGAACATTTTGTTTAGCAATGCACCAGGCTACCGCCCAACCCACCAATTGAAAGATTGAACATGCAGACAGAAGGGCACACTACCTAGCAATAGCAGAAAGTTGGCTGTGATCTTCTTGAACATTCATTAACTTTCCAAGAGCAAACACTGCAAATAGAGACAAATTACAAGTTATAGAACTGTCCATTTCTTAATAGAAGAAAAGATGTCATAGCATTATCTCAAGGCAAGAAAACAATGTCGCCAATAAAATAAATTAAGTGGGAACCATAAATTCATCATATGGGAATATAAAAGGTCCAGTACACATCAACTAGATATAAGTCTAAGGAGCAATGATCTTCTAGAAACCCTTTCTAATTTTGATCCGTATCAAGGGCATTCTTGTATATCCTCGATGTAAAATATAAATCCATCAAAATATCTTGTTCTTCTCCTTTCCCTAGTTTTATGCACCTGACAATCTCTAAATATTACAATTACTCTGTCTTTTCTTTAGTTCTGTTATCTGCCCGCATGCTTCTTAACCTATATGATTCTGTCTTTTGTATGTATATTTGAGAAACTTATACCTAATTTTAATGCTATAAATTAACTGAGCATATGTATATATGCCCAACGCAAACATGCAGCAGCGCACGAATAAGCATCCACATATGGTATTTGTTAGAACAAGATTTGTGCTTTTCATTCTAGTCTGTCAGATAATAGCCATGTTGCCTCGTCTTTTGTTAGACGGTGTTCTATCCATATTCTTGCTCTTTGAAACTCCAACTCAGCAGGAGAGGTCGATACAAATCGTTTGGGCCAGTGAAGGGTTAAATTTGACTTAAGCGTAAGGTCCTGCTACAGACCACTTTTTAGTACATCACAAAATTTGACCAGTTGGGAAATTGACTTATGGAAGTATCCCATTGATGACAAAGATTGACCTACCATATTATTCATGTTCTGAGTTAATTGGGAGGAGGGGAAAAAAAGCAGCAAATTGACAAAGTACTTGAAATAGGCATCATCCAGCTATCCACAGTATGGGCGGAATAAACGCTTCAACCTACAAGTTATATTAAAGGTAGCTGAGTAAAAGATCTGTTACCTAAACAGGCCAAGCCTGCAGCTGAGGAAGCTAAACCAGCAGCAGTGGGAAAATTGTTAAAGGAAGAGATGTGGAGGTGCAGTTTCTCCCAATCTTTCTTTGAAATTTTAATTCCTTTCTCCTTATTCTCAACGTCAGTAGCTCGGGCTCGAATTTCTCTCAAACAACTCTGAAATCTATCTCCAGAAAGAGATATCTCCTGAAATAACCACAAATGTTGTTATGCGCCGTAAATGGAGTAGTTGAAGAAACATGAGAGAGAGAGAGAGAGAGAGAGAGGAGATGAAAAAGAAGAAAAAAGCATTGTTGTATTAACATCAAGAATCTAATTTTATTCGTCAACTGGATTGCCACGATTGTCTGGAAGATAAATCAATGATAACGCACTCGATTAAGCCACAAATACAGTTTTCCCAGCTATTCATTTCACATGAACAACCCAACCTCCTATCAAATCTAATACAATTCATTCCGCAACAGCTCAGTCGGATCTCAGCTAAATCAAGCACGTCTCTTTTCCTCGTCAATTCTTCCTTCTGCTAGCTATAAGCCCCAACGGCGCTCGTATCTACCGACCACGCCATTTCATTGACCATGCAATCTCTGACCAACGTGAATCTCACTCCCCACAAAACCCCACGAAAGACACGAGCGGGCGACGAATCGTCGTACCTTGCCATTGAGCCACATGCGGTCCTGCTCGAAGGCGGGGCTGACGGCGACGGTGGTGGTGGTGCAGAGGTGCCCGGGATCCAGGGTCACGCTGATGCTGTCGTTCACGGGCAAGATGAGGGACTCGTCCCGCTTCCCCCAGTACTTGATCACCGCGATGTTCGTCGGCGTCTGCGCGGTCACCGTCAGTATCCATTCGCCCGCCATCTCGGTGGAGCGAGCGAGAGAAGAACCGGCTAGCGAGCGAGCGAGCGAGCGATCGCCGGAACGCGCGCCGGAGTCGAACGGCCGGGGGGGAATTCCCGGCGGGAGATCGGGGGAGATTTTTCTCGGGAAAGTGAGGGAAAATCAGATCTCGGAAGAGAAAATTACAGAGGAGAGAGTGCATGAGAGAAATTGGAGTGATTTTGCAGTTTATATATATGCAAGGGGGGGAAGGAGGGGAGGAGACCGCGGGGGAGTGGGGCCCAGAAACGACTGTTTGAATTGGCTGTTGGAAATTGGAATTTTTTTTTAAAGATTTTTTGGTCATATATATAAATATTATATAAAAGATTTTAAGAGTTTTATTTTTGGGGATAGGCAGAAATTTTTGAACCACGTTATAGTCTTCGTACCTAGGACTAGGATAATAAGCGGACGTCTTCAATTCCTCAGTCGTCATTGGATGAAATTTACACTCAAGATGAAAAGTTCAATTTAAGTAACTACCATCCGCTCAATTTTAAATAAGCTCGTACCGCCTTCCTTATAATATTAATGGGAATAGATCCATGTTTATTGATCGATATAGCATGGTTGAATCCACATCATGGACGAATCGAGGCTTCCTAAGGCCGAGGAATGGTGGGGGATTTGAACCTGTGACTAGGGAGCCACGGACTGCTTAGGAGTAAAACCTATCTATCACTAGGTTAATCGCTGCAACAAGGATAATAGGGTTTCATTGAAGAGTGTATGTGTAACCACTTTCGGACAAGTTTTTCATTAAGCATACTTCATAAGTGTCTCGAAAACACTACTTAACAACAATTATCATTCATAAATCATATGAATGAGTGTCCTGCGCACTTTTTAAGTATATTTAATTTGATTTTGTTAATTTCAACATACCAATTTTATTAACATGAGAATAGTCGATGCATTAAATATCGCAAAGTTTCTTTAATAGTAACAGATACTTTTGAAACACTTGTAAGTTCTAATTTATATTTTGGGAGCCGCTTGTTCAAACATAATAATAGTGGAGTCGAATTTCTTGTTGGAAATTTTCCAGGAATTGTGTGGCTTTGATAAACTCCTCATGACAAAGGGACTCCTAATTGACAGGAATAGATTGGAATATAAGGTCGGGTCCAATTCTTAAACTATGGTTTCTGTTTTATAAAACGACCAGGATGAAGTAGCTAAATCTTTTATTTTTCCTTTTAATTTTGCCATCATTAAATATGTCTTTCAGAAGTATAACGAATTTTTTTCCTTTCAATGTGGAGTGATCATTTTAATTAAGCCAAAAATTTACCTTTTATCTTCTTTTCGTGTTCAACAATAGAGGCCTGGCATACCAAAAGGACAATGAAGAGAATATTCTTGGAGATGCCCTCGGTCAATATGGTCCAACAACAATCAAATTAAAGTAGTGGCAAGAGACTCTCTTGTTTGGATTTGATGAGGTTATGCTCTTTATTGGAACATCTCATGAGCAAATCATTCATCTTGTCAAAGATTCAAGATGACTTCATTAAGGCTAGGACAGTACACCTCTCACTCTCCTACATCAATTAGTAACTAATTGGGAGTGTTAAAGCAATATTAAAACTAGTTTTTGAGCTCAAATGAGAAATTTTAAAATACTTGAATAGCAACATCCGCATTCGAGCAAAATGATTGCACCAAGTAGGAATTACCGTAACTTTTCACCTATCAAGATTAGAATAAGGTTTGGAGGACTCTTTCTAGTACACTATTAAGTTACATATATAGGTCATCAATTTGGCATTGGCTAAGATAAATAAAAAAGAAAGCAGGGCTATTTTTCTATTAAAGGTTTCAAATAATTTCATTACCCTTTAAGATATTACACCCTTTGAGGTGCAAGATCTTGATTGTGCTTTGAGCAATAGCTAGGGAATTCGATCCTCTCCCTATCATTTTGGGTTACATATTGGGCAGTGCTATTTCCTCCTCTTCTTCTTTTTGTTGCTAAAACATGCCTGTTATTTTTGTTAATTGACCAATTTAGTCTTAAACGTCATTAAGCATGTATTTATATTTAATTACACATTTTTCTAGCAAATTAATGATCTATGAGTTGAGCAATAGCTTATAGCAATAACAAAATCAGGATTGCACTTCCTTTGTTCTTTTCAATTTTAGAACCACACAGATTAAATAAGTTGTTCAACCACGAAGTTGTGAGTGAACCATGCCCTTAAGTTTTTTTTTTTTTTACTGGATAAATAAGTTTGAATTTCAATAAATCTGCTACTAGATTTACTCAGAAAAAATGAAGCTCAAAAAAAAAAAAATAATGAGTGATTTTCTAACAAATCTAATTAACGACGTTATATCTTCAACATATTATGAAATGGTCTCGAAAAATGAAAAAAAAATGTTCATCTTTGTAACAAGATTTTTCTTGGAATAAAGACATCTTCTTATTTTTACTTATTGAAAAGGACATAGGAGATAAGTTCACCCATTTACTCTCGGAAAGTTAGCAAGAATATGATGAGAGAGAGAGAGAGAGAGAAAGAGAGAGTAGTTAATTATAAATATCAAATAAAATTTGGTAATCGAATGGCAAATTTAACAGTAAAGAGGGTGTATTTTAATTTGAAAAAGAAGGAAGAAAATAGCACCACCAGTAACAAAAAAGGGATGATACCTAATTTTTCAGGAACAAATTTTCCGGTCAATAATGAAATGGTAGGCAATAAAAAAGACTGCAAAGCCTTTGCGATTGGTTGACCAATGAATGGTTTCCCACGGCCATGGGGATACGGCCGAGTAATTGGCAGGCGGCGGGTCATTTTCGTGATCAAACTTCGAGTTTCATGGCGACAAGCAAGACATCATGACAAAATTATTAAAGAGAAAATAAAAAAATAGAAGAAAGAAGACAAAAATGACTTTGACGGGCACGCCATGCATAACATATTTCAACTTGTCGCTATTTGTACGAGCCAAGAAATGGTACAACGTGAAAATCGATGTCTTTCATCGGATGTCTCGCGCCTTGACTTATCATTTTTTGCGCTATGTATACTAAATGAGCGATTTAATCCTCATGCCAAAAAACATAAAAGACACAAAATAAGAAAAAAAAAAATACTCAACAATTCAGTCAAAGAGTCTGAAACTTGTTTCTTTTTATTTTTTTAATATTCAAACATTCTTGCACTACACTTCTAAAGCCCTAAAAAGGAAGTACTCTAAGCAATAACATAAAAAGATGACATTTGAAGGTTGATGTTGACTTATAAAATCCTCAATAAAGTCCCCATTAGTCGACATGAAATTCAAGAGTTGACTTTATGAATTTCTCAACAGGGATTCTCTCATTCGGTGTGGGATTCGGGATGTCAAAAACATCTCTTGAAGCGTGTGAGGGGCACACCTTTTATGAAACACACATATACTAAGGGGAGTTTTGCTTTATCACGACCATTTCATGTGAGTCAAGCCTTTAAAAGAAATGTTCTGAATAACCACACAAGGCCTTAACCATTTGAAGGCAAAAGTTGATTTATGAATTATCGCCAAGACATCACCGTCTAATGTAAGACTCAAGACGCCACAAACTCTCCCCACTCAAAGAATTGATGTCCTCGTCTACTTTGGTCAGCATTGCGCCAGCGATACTCCCACGAGTGAAACTGGAGCACTGACACGAGTCAAAAAAATACTATTGACAATCTTGAATTTAAGTTCAAAGAAAGCCAGCTTCGTATTAAATTAATAAACCAATCGATGCGGGAAGTAAGTAAGCCACCGGTTTTTTTAAGCATTGATTGTGGATGCCTATGAATCAGGAAATCAAAGTCGCCAACCATACTTGCGACCTCTTAAATGCCTGAGTAGCCCTTTTCCCAAAACCCTAACATGCGAAAACTAATTGCGGTTCAACCAAATTCTGCTGCAAAAGGTCCCAGCTAGGGTTCCACGCGGGCCTACCAATGATTCATCATGCGATCATCCTACAGCAATAGCTTTAAAATTCTCTATTCCGCACCGGGATTTTTCCACAAAAATCAAGACCTTTACATCCTCCTAATTTTAATAAATTTCTTCACCGTTTCCTGCATGGCATCCAACCACAAGATGTGAAGTAAATTTTCTCGAAATCTTGTCATGTTTCGAAGTGGAATGGCGCAAAATATCCGAGGTCGATTCGACCTTTGGGAAGTGACAGATGTATGATGATTCACGGACTCAACAGCATCATTCCTCGGCAATACAAGAACTCCTCCATCCCTTGTAACCAAGATAATCTGAAAAGAGAGGACGGAAGCGGGCATCTCTTTGTTCTTGTGAGAGATTCCTTTGGCCAACTTTCCACCTACCACGGTCGAGTCTCACTTGGCAGTCTGGAAGTATAATCATACTCCAGCATCGTCAAATTCTGCACACTACTACGAGTCAACGTGAACAAAATTATATATATATATATATATATAGTTCCTCAGTCAAATTATAGCAGCCCGGCACTCCAATGTGGGCTTCCCATTCATTTTACGTTGACCACCACCACTAAATTCAATATACACTCGTGTGAAATCGCCAGAAAAAATGGGGCGTTGAGAGAGAGAGAGAAAGAGAGGTGCGTTTGGGGGAAAGTTGATTTTTTTCCAGGGGAATAATCAGGTAAGGTTGGATGTCAAATAGATTGAATACGTGATGAAATCCGATGGAAGAAACAACAGATGGATACGATAGCGGATGCAGCAAGCCCGCACCCAAAAGAATGGGGCAAAAAGATGAACGCATCACTACTCAATTTGACCAAATTTATTATAGACCAAAAAAAAAGACCAAATTTATTGGTTTTTTTTATTATTTATCTCTGCCATTTTAGTGTGTTTAAATTTGGGCATAATTCCATAGCGAACTAAATTTTAGATATAATCCCAATTCTATCTTGAGGTCTTTTTTTTTTTGTCTAAAAAAATCATCAACATTCATTCTAGTACCAAATTTGCCAACGCGTCAAAAAACACCATTAGTTTCTTCAACTTATCATCGACACCCTTACTTTCGTATGGAACGACAACTTCCTGATTTTGATAATCTCAAAGAAACTAATGGTCATTTTTGGATGCATGGGCAGATTTAGGATTAGAGTGAAACAAACATAAAAATGTTTAGGGTAAAGTTGAAATTGGACCTAAAGTTGGAGTTTTTTTGGGGAATTAACTGGTAAGTACAAATTTTTCTTGGTCTGTTCGTAAATATCGTCTTGGAAGGATTCTTTTCCCCTTTTTTTTTTTTTTTTTTTTTTTAATGGCCAACTATTTTCAAGGAATGTTGGGTTGGGCCAATTTAAAGGGAAAATTGGGGCTCGGCTCTATAGTTAAGCTTCTCACATTTCACACCCGTCAAGCGTCCACGACATCATTTCCCCACCCCCCTTTGAAATTCCGGCTTGGAAGATATTGAATAATGTCCAGCGATCCAAACGCAACCCGACTAGTCCAACCAGATCATGGGCAGCTCATGTCCGCATAGGTCGACAACCATCACGAATGCCATCTTGTCAGGGCTTTGTATAATTGGATCCTCGTAACAAATCGCGCCTCTGTCTTCAATGAACATCCTCCTCATTTCCTTCTTTTTTTTTTAGGTAATGGTACTGAGAACAAGGCTCAGAAAGAAGTAATGTTTATTTCACAGCTTGAGGGACAGATGCGGAGTGCATGTAACGGTTTAAGACAATGGCGAAAGGGCAGATCTAGATGGCCTCTCCTTTCACACAACCAGATAAGTAATGCTATTTGCGCATGCTCGAGAGATGTGGAGATACAAACGGGCAAAATGCACCATGAGCCCTTCACGAAGCCTGCGAAGAATCGAATGCTCGTGAACTGCTAACTACTGCAGCTCATTGGCATAAGGTTCGTACTGATGGAGCATAGAAAAGGAACCCTGGTGATCTTTGGGCACATGGAATTGTATGTGAAAAGTGGTCAGAATTCGACATGCAGCTCGCCACGGAAACATGTGTGCCGACTGGCTAGCAAATGTAGCTTTTCCCCCGGGGCCAGACTATGTTATACATTTGAGTCTACCTGTGGTTGTTTAGAAGTACTGCTTTTAGGAGATGAAGTGGGTGCTATGAGGCCTAGAGTTGTAACCTGTCATGTTCTTTCACCTTCCATTACACCCAAAAGAGAAAATATGATACTGACCTTTGCACACAGCAGCAACATTTGTTGCGAACCTGCTCAGCAGATGCCAAAGTTCATGGAAACCGGTCTGCATATAATCCTGTTAATGAGAAGAATCCAGTTTGCTCTTCTTGCCAAAGGATCAATCAAATGCATATCGCTCCACTTTTTATCTATATCATGCAAATACGTGAAGATGGGTACGGATGAAACACAATCAAGAATGCTCATTCACCACAATAGGATAGGATACAAAGCTGAAACAGACATTGATATAAGATCAACTACAATTGCGAGACAAAACTCAAATTGATTGCTTAATTAATAAAACATTGGACTCTTATGTTTCTGTTCTGCCTTTTATGCATTGAAAAATATGCCTCTCCATCCCTTCATCACGTGAGATATACTTACTCCTCAGCCGAATCTGGTTCTACATCAATAATATCGGGAAAAACGTCCATAGATGATTCGTCATCAGGATTAACAATTATCTCCTTGCCCTTTCCAGAATCTGAAGTCCCCAGCATAACCTTTTCACCTGAAGCAGAATTGCCATCACCTCGAGTCACAACATCATTCCCCTCTAATCCGACTTCCCTACTTCCATGATCTGCAGTGACACTGCTCAGTGACTCTGTTTTGGAATCTCTCTCAGCATCTTTAGAAGTAGTTGCTATCCAAGGAATCAGCACAGGTTCCTGTTGCAGAGTTTCTTTAAATTTCCTAGTTGTCTCTTCATGCTTGGGTGATTCCACATTATTAGGATTCCTGTCTTCCATTTCCATGTCATTCGCATCTACTTCGAGAGGCGATATCCTACTTTTCTCAGTAGTGCTTTTATCTAATAAGTTGTCATGCTCCTTTTCCATGCTAATTGCTTGGGACAAGTCACCGCGCTCTTCACTGTACTTAACTTTCTTAACCTGGTCATCTAATGGAGTCTCAGGTTTTTCCTGATTTTGAAGCCACTTGCTATGCAGCTCATCATCATACGAATCAGGCAGAGTAAGCTCGGTCCTTTGTGAAAAAGCAACTGCAGGCTGGCCACCAGAGTGCACATTTTCTGCGAATTTGCGGGGAAATCCCCCAAAGGAGTCGGTGGTTGCAGGGGAGTAATCTTCCAGAGGAAGTGCCCGAGGATGAATAAGTACTTCCAAAGCTAAAAGAGCATGTGCACAAAATTCAGCTACCTTTGTCCCTGTTTCCTGTCTTCCTGCAGAAAACAATATCCTGAGTCCATGTAAATTATAATAGAACATTTATAAGAGAAGCATATCAATGGGTGGTGAGCAGTGATTGCACTAGTAAGGACGTGGCAATCCGCATCTCATGATGATGAAATAAGATATTGCAAGGATATGTCTAGCCAGTGAGGACAGGAAAACTAGCAGAAGGAACCACGATTGCTTCTGTCAACGAGCTGAGCGAAGGACAGATGGATGTTAATTAGTTTGAGTCGATGGATATTGTTGAGGAATCTTAGAAGAAACGTGTCAGCAAGTCGTTTTGTAAACGACTATTTTCATCAAATAAGTTATCTCAAATCACCACAATCTAATCTATCCTTCTCAAACCCCTTAGTAAGTATTTCGTCATTCATGCATCACATCACAAAGTCCACTGCACATGTCCTTAGAAGTTAACCAATGACAACACTGAATTGACCTTTTTCTATCATGGACCACAAAAGGACGAAAAGAAAGGATTCAGGTGAGAATTAAAAGGAAAATGCAAAAAGACAGACTTCATCAAAGAGGAACAATTGACTATAAATAGAAAAAAGCAATTTTCATGTGTTGCATTTGCTGCATATGCATTGAATCCAACAGTAATTTCACCATCAAACATCTGAGTAATGAACTATAGTTCCATAATGAGGTAAACAGACAATAAAGGGAAAGTAAGCCATGCAACCTCACTGGAAGGAAAAGTGACCATGGTACCTCACAGAAAGCTTCCATCGGAAGAATACTCATTTGCAACTTGATTTACTTCCCGAGATGGAGGTATAACTTAAAATCGACAGATAATATCACTGGATATTTTGACCAAATAAGATCCAGCCATGATATGCCTTGTTACTTATCATATCACCGTTATGATCTATAGAGAAGAAAGGAATTCCTTCTTTTTGCACACTATCACCAATATTTTTTAACATGCTTTTCTGAACAAACTTGTTGCCCTCATGGCTCTAAAGAAAGACTCCTCTTGACAAAATTTAAGGAATACTTTTCAATTAACCAATTGTATCAAAGGCGAAAATCTCACTAATCTAACATTGAGCACAATATTAGACAACAGATGTAGTTTCCTCTGCATATGAATATAGTTCTGCCACTGCTATTTATGTCACTAAAGCCAATCATATATAATCACATAGAAAGGAACCAACGTGTCTGCCAATGAGAATTACCGCTTTGAAAGAGCTCAAGACTTCTGGCTATATTTGAGGGCCGTACATGAGATTGGGAAAGAAGTGATGCCAATAGTGCCCTCAATGCAGCAAGTTGCAATTTCTCCACCATATGTATTTGTTCCTTGGGCATACAGATGCTATTTTCCTCAATGTTCCATCCATCATGAATTGAATTTGTTGCTACTGAAATCAAGAGTGTATCCACATTTTTCCTCCAAGAGTCGGACCTCAGAGCACCACCCTGCAACCAACATGTCAAAAGCAAGTTATGGAAATAAGACAGACAGTCATAAATTAACAAGATCAACAACAAAAATGCATGCCTCCCTGATGGAAGGTGAGATACTTTCTCTTATTATTTTTGTTGAAAAAGCTCAGAGTTTGACACAAAAATAATGCGGAAATTTCACATGACCCCCTTTGAACTTCATATGGTACAAGAAGAAAATTTTCCAGAATTTATTCCATTTATCTGTATCCCCAAAACATTTTTTCTAAGTAAACGAAATAAGTTTCTTCTTAACAGGTTAAATATTCAGAATTTATAGTTGAAAAGAAACTAATCCAACATCATTACAGTGATATATCCAAACAGTTTACCCAGCAATTTATCTCTATGGCAAATGATGAGGACAGAGTTCTCCGTGTGGACAACAGTGCACATTTATGCAGCACCTACCACGGTAAGAAGAACATCTAATGCCTCCAGTGCAGCTATCTTAACATTGGCAGGTACCACCAGATGATTCTTGGGTGCTTCTCCAAAGCCTGTTTCATGGTTATCCTCTAAAGATCTAGCTGCAGAAGCATGCTTCCTTTTTTTCTTATTTGGGTACAACACTTCATTGGCCTTCGACGGTGTGATGGGAAAAGCAAGGCCATCTTGATGATCAGGATTCAAATCAATGAAAACATTGTTGATTACTTCCTGTGTCAGGAATTTTGCTATACCTGTTAAGAAATTATTTCAAGGCAATTAACAGTAGAGCAGAGGTAGAGATATGAACATAAGAAAAGAAAATCAGAGTCTATAATAGAACTATATCAATAGAAACCAATGAGATGAAATAATAGAACCAAAAGGTGGAATAGAGAAAAGGCAGAACAAACGACTAACTGTTATTAGTGTCAAGGACCTCACAAGTAATTGGCAACACCTCAAAACAAGGATTGAATGTTGAAGTGCTGCAGAACTTTTAAATCAATCCTTTTGGATGAAAGCCATAATTAACTTGCATCACTAATATTAACCGATATGTAGGTATTCCACAGAAGCAATCTTTAGCAGATTGAGCCGCAAAGTTCACAAAGTCAACTGATGCTGAATTGGCATTTGATTGACTCCTTAAAATTTGGGTTGGTTTTTACTTTTAGCTTTTGTCCAGATAGCCAAAAGGGCCTTTTGTTTCGGTTTAAAGCCAGACCAAACACCCCATACAATCCCTCTGGGTTTGTGCGCACATATGCACAGAGATGGAACTCTCTGTTGTCAATGATCAAACAGGTTCCTTCCTTACATACTGACAAGCATGATGGCACCATTTACACCGAAACTCAGAATTCAGTTCGCATTTTCCTTCAAGAAAAATAAGTTCCAGGTGGTACAGAGAGAGGCCAAGTTAACTGGTTCAGAAGTTCTATATTTGATATTTGCACTTTCTTTCCAGGCCAATGCTTTCAGGGGAAGCAGGGTAACAAGATACTTACTTTATAACCCAACCCGAAAAGTAAACTGACTTTAACTAAACAGCCATAAAGGGAAAAGCATGTAAGTCCTAAAACAAGTATCTTACCTATGCCCATGGACATCAGCAAAGTTTTTATGATTGAGTAGACCTTTACCCTTAACTCTGGCAATGAGCAGTTCTTGAAATATCTCACAATAAGTCGAACAATATATGCAGCATGAGGCAACATTTGACTGCAGAAGAATGAAGACTTGACGTCATTAAAAAGAGACCAATGAGGGACATGAGGAAAATGGACAAATACAGTGCAACACAACTATATAAAATCATTGTAAAACCTCTGTCCAATTTTGCAGAAACAAGACCATGAAGGACAAGCAGCACTTAAAGCAACCATACAGTTAAGTTGAGAAAAGTGCCACCTAATATCAAGCGCCTTGTTATTCTCGTCCTCCAAAAACTCAAACTGTTTCTTGGTACAATCCCAGTTCTCACCCAACTCAAGCCAAATCAATTGATAACCCAGTGATGTTCTCTGTGATGGCTCAGTTACATCCTTGCCATGCCGATTACCCACTTTTTAGTCTATTCTTATGTGGAGGGGGAAAAAAAAAACTGTGCACCAAAGTAGTAGATGCACATACAATAAATCATATTACATGTTCTGGAGACAAAATCACTGCTTAAGCATTTTAAAAAATCTACCTTAGGTAAAATGATTACGTGGTCCACAAAAATACTGTAGAAGCACAATAGCCAGAAACGGATTACCTGCGCATGACTTTCGTCAATGCAATTAACAGATCCAAAGCATCGGAGTGAAACATTGGAAGCTCTGAACAAAGAGACTCTTGTTGCATGGCTGTGACAAAGGGCAACAAGCTTTGAGAGACAGAGCCATCCACCATTAGCACTCTCTCTATAAGGGCTAACACTGCTTTAACAGGAATATTCACCTGTTCTCACAAAAAAATATAGGTCAAAATCAACAAAAGCAAGAAAGAATATTTGTGATATATTTTCAACCATCAATAGTTCTAAGAAGATTAGACCAAGGTTTTTCTCTCTCGTAATGAAGTTGACAAAGATGCATAGAAGATAGTCACTACCTGAACAGGATAGGGATTTATAAGCATCTCACAACCACAAAGCATAAAAGCAGACACACTGGATGTTAGCAATCTATTTGGTCTTTTTGTGGCCTCAGCAGCTGCTTTGTCAGAAGAGTTGCAACATCCTAATGGTATTGGTGGATCTTTTCCTGGTGGAACCAGTAAGTTGACAACTTTGGTACTTTTGGTTTCTGCAACATGCAAAAAAAAAAACAAAAAGTCAACACCAGATTTCCCGCACTAACACCGCATTATATAAGTATGTACACATGCATCTTTCACTAACCTTCCTCTAAGCATTGAAAGGCATCATTCAGATGGCTATTAATTAAAAGAAGGATCTTCTGCATCAGTAAAGACCAGGTCTCCTCATCTCCTTTTGATTGGGGAAGAATTGCTAAGCAGTGAGCAAGCTTCTGAAAGGTCAGCAGCAGAAATACATTAAGAAAGGATATACTTCAGAACAACCCATCATGTGCTCGGATGCTTGCCAATTGATCTGACACAAGAAACAAATAGCCAGAAAAGAGAAACACACTTACTTTTAACAAGCAAGTACTGCACTTCCCTGACATTATCTTTAAAGCAATAGTTGTCTCAACCTGCAAAATGCAGAGGAGTTTGTCATAGAATGCATAAGCGAACAATAAATTAACCCACTTGGGAGGTCTAGGCCACTACGGCAAACTACTGCGTCTTTTGATAATCTGACAACTAGCTTCACCTTGCGTCACCTTACTACTCTTTTTACAGTTGATGTTTGGACCACAGGTTATTATCTAAATGTCACAAGTATCTTTAGTTTAAGTGATTCTTAAGTTCTCAAGTGCTTATATATACATCTTTAATCTCCCATTCAGTATAATAGAAGGAACTGTTAAAAAATGTGAAACAGCAGCAGAGCAGCAAATCTCTGTCATTCAAATAGTTTTTCAAGAATTTTTTTTCACAAATGTTTAAATATTTAAAAGTTTAATTTAATTTGGAGCTGTTAAATTTCAGGCCAGAAGGCAAACATGACTGCTCACATGCTTGGCATATGAGCACACCCGAAAGAAATGACTATGGCTAAAGTATACTCAGAAACTCACACTGTCATAATGGCGATGGATGGCAGATGGAAAGTAACATATAATGCTGCACAACATGTTAACTCCGCCATCCTGCAAACATCGGAATATCATTAGCATTTAGAAATCCAAAAAGAAGGCTAAAACTTCCAGCAGATAAACACAATAAATTGTTACCAAAAAGAAAGTGTCTGCCATTATGCAGAAAACTGTAAACATGTTGAAGAACGTGTTCAAAGCTCTCAGCGAGAGAGAGAGAGAGAGAGAGAGAGAGAGAGAGAGAGGGAGTTTTGTCATCATAGACTGCTAATATGCTATGTACAAAATGGCATGCACATGGCAGGAATACCAAAATTTGATTTGCACTAAACAACACGAGTTCAATTACAACAGCAGTCCATGTACTTCCCAAGTTCTGAAGAAGTTACGTTGTACTTTTTACGAAGATCCCCAGCACAGGTAAGTTTGCAATTATGTTAAGGGATGGTCAAGTGAAAGATGATACATAACCACTAGCCACTTGCATTGCATAGCATCAAGGGCGAAAATGTAGTTTACTTTCCCCAAGATTATGTATGTTGCAGCCAAGATGTGAAAGATGGGTAAATTGCTAAGAGTACAATTACACAAGCAAACTGCAATAATTTAGAAGCATAAGGATCATCACCTACAGACCCACCAAGTTCTGTTAGCTGATTACAAGATCAAAAGTAGGGACAATTTTGCCTTAATTGTATATACAAAATTAACATTCAGAAAGAATGACATGTTTTGGGCATGCTTACACGCAAAGTATTGCATTATATAAATGCATCACATCAGAAGTTGCAATCCCAACAATGTAAGGTCTCTTCCAATTGAAAAAACAATCAGTTCAAAAGTTCCATTTCATATGTGTAAAAGGTTCTCAAAGTAGATTTTATATTATTGGCATAGTGTGAGTTACCGCATTGGGTATTTCAGGCTTAAGGATGAATCAAGAAGCTGGACATAAAGCACCAAATTGTGCCCTGGGTAGAAGAGATAACTTTTCAAAATTGCTGTCGTTGTGAGCACTTATATGAATCATAAGCTTAAATCACAATGCTTTAAACAGCAATTGCAACATTTACAAACTCTCAGTTCAATCTAACAATCACATCCACAAGCACAGAGGCCTTTCTCCACCTTTCAATTTGCAGAGTTTAAAAACAAAAGCAAAGTATAATAGAATATTTAGGTTGACATTGAAGAAAAAGCAAAAGGAGAGAATTACTAACCCAAAGAGCCTCCGATCCATCTCCATTTAAAAGCTTCAAAAATGGTTGAATTAGCTTCCCAGAAAAACTAACACCATCTTTCTTCAAATTGGGAAACTGACCTGACCTAGTCCAGGAAAATAAAGCACGCGATGACTAAACCATGAATCAGGTAAACAGGAACCTAAGGCTCTTGCATTGTTCAAGGTCAACTAACGGATGGTGGCATAGGTGTTGCTTGAAGTAAGATATAATTAAAAATGCTTGAAAGGAGTAATTATCAGCTGTCACTTTCTCACTGCCTTTTTGTTTTGCTTTTTCTGCAATCTTGATGGAAAATGATTAGTTAATCTCATAAAATCTTCCATCGATTGAGGTCTTCGATATCCAATAACCTCAGACGGAAACTCAAATTTCATCACTTTTAAAACAAAGCTAATCATCAATTGTTCTATTTAGGAAAAACACAAGGATCATGAAGCCACGGGTCAACAGTACTGAGAAGATGCGACTAAGCACCATATTTATCAAATGACAACATCATCATCGTCATCAGCAACTATGCTTTCTCCATCTAAGTTTGGTTATGCATACACCTGCACACATGCCTTCTAGGCAACAGCATGAGAACTCTCTTTTAGTTCAAAATGCAGATATACCATTAGTCGCCCCAGTAGCAATCAGGACAGCTATTCATTGAAATTACAAAGTGTTTTCTGAAATTTTGGATCTTTTTATTGCAATTAATTTAGCATAAGTCTTGCACATACTTGATGCTCTTTATGAGAATCTAATTGTATATAAAAAGATCTTCTTTACAAATCCTTCATTGACATTCTTGATAATAAAGAAATAATATATGAGACGTGAAGTAGCAGACGAAGTAGATCCAGATTCGTTTATAATTATAATAAACTCTTCAATGATGTCAAGTAACACAAAATCTGCAATTATTTGATTCTTACCCACACTACAGTGCCACGCTTTCTTAGGCATCGACGAGACGTAGTGGATGAGCTGGATTTTTTAATTCCATAAGTAGAAGGCCAAAGGAAAAACAGAAGACAGCTCACCTTGTAAATAAGTCTGAAAGTGAGGCAATAGATGCCACTCTCACAAAGTTGGAAACCCCTGGTGCCTATCAAAAAGATGAAAGGAAGAAGGTTTTTAAACTCCAATAACAACAGTACGCACTTCTTATCATTTTCTAGGCCTGGCATCTGATCATCAATGATTACTGACTAGAATGCAATCAAACTAATATGAAAAGCTTGGATTTTCTCATATATGGGTGCTATGTGGCAAATTACGTTGGTAATAGTCAACCTTTGCTTGCAGTTGGATTGAGTCTTCTGTCTTTAACAAACATTGTATGGCACTAAAATTTTCATAACCAAATTAACTAGAATGGAAATCTGCCATGCAATTGCCACTAGTATGCTGTGGAAGGTAAAAGTCCAGAAGTAATGAACTCGCATTTAACAAAAAGCACTACAATAATTGGAAGAACCTTTCAGATTACACTTGTTGGTATTGCTACTTGTGCAGAGTGATACACATTCTGAAGTGCACAATTCATTACAACACTCAGCATCACTTGGAGACATCCTTCTAACACCTTTATGAGCTTTCCTTCTGCCTTGCCTTTTCTTTCAATTCGGTTTTATCATGCAAAATAAGTTACTCAGCACTTTCCAAAAGCAAAAGATTAAAGCTTCCAGATAGATACTTAATCTCCACACATTTAACAGTTTAACAAGCAACCGCCAAATAGCAACAAGGTATCAATGCCTGGTTTGTTGGTTTTACATCAAGAAAACACCAAACACAGTCAGTCAACCAGCATGTCACTCAGCTGAAAATGAAGAAAGAGAAGAAATAAAGGTATAACCAAAATAAAATTCACATACCTGAACCTGTGCATGAAGTTTCTGAAACCAAGAGGAATAAGATGCCAAGAAACGGTGAGAGCTGCAGTCCTGGCAAGTTATGCCCAGCAAACAGACTCCTGCCCAACATTTGTCTGGCTAGAAGAGAATCACATGCTCAGATACATAAATACTGGGACCAAAATTCCAAAGTTCCAAAAAAGCAATTGCAGAGCCATCGTAAAAGGGTTTAGTCAGCTTTCATTAACAAAGCCTGTGTTCTGCCAAGGGTACACTCAATTCACAAAATCCAACAGATCCCATCTTCTACTTTACATGTAAGCACTCAAAAATTTCTTCACCAGGTCGCAACAGATTACCCAAGACAGCAGAAAAGAGCACCGATTCCTCCAAAAAGGAAGAACAGCCTAATAAAAGAAGTACATTCAATCTAATTAAGCAGTAAGCATTCATATTCATCCTCACTTCCCTTGCAACCTGGCCACAATACTTCTTTTTTCTTTTTATCTGGACAACAGAAGGACAGCCATAGAACCTCATTATGAATGAGCTAGCATACAGCATGCAATTCACAATTCGTTAATATCCTTAGAAGCAAGCACCACTAAATCCAAAAGAAAAAAGGATGTTCCATTCTACCAGTCTAAACTACAACAGCATTCCAACAGGGGAAACAGAAAAAGGGGAAAAAAAAGGACAGGAACTGTAGTCAAACAAAAGTACGAGCTTCAATAACGGCAGAGCCAAGACAAGGCCGGAGATCGGTACCACGTCGCTGGAGACCAGGAGCATCAGCCGGTCGAGCCAAGCGTCCACCGCCTTCTTCCAGCTCTCGACCAGCTTCTTGTCCGCGGACTCCTCGACCGACTCGGACAGCAGCTGGTGGACCCTGAGCGTGGCGACCACGCTCGCGAGCTCCGAGGGGTCCGAGAAGGGGCGCGAATCGTCCGGGACGCGCTCCCGCAGGAGCTTCGAGAGCAAGCGCGGCTTCAGGGCGACGTCGTACAGGCCGCCGAAGTTGCCGTGGGCCGCCATCGACGCCGGAGGCCCGAGCCCGAACCGGCGATGACGGTGGCGGAGAGAGAGAGAGGAGGGAGAGGGGGAAGAATCGGAGGAGCGGCGGGCGGCGCCGGCGGCGACGGGCGGACGCGGCGGGGTTTTGGGTTTTAGGCAAGAGAGCGTCCCACGGAGAGAGGTTTTGTAGTTTCGGTATGGGAAAGAGTGGAGAGTCACTGAACCTGACCGGGTAAAGCCCAAGCCCAAGTGGGAGGATTTTGGGCCAAGTATGAAAATTTGAATTTGGGCCGAATGGATGGTAAAAGATAAAAAAAAAAAAATAGAAAGAAAAGAAAAGAAAAAAAGCGAGAAAAAGATTTGAAAAGACCCAGAGAATTCAAAAAATTACACAAAACGATGTCATTTTGGTTACAGGCTGTCCATTTCAGATCACCGGTCGTAACACGTATGATAGCCAGCAATGATTGGACTAACACGTTAGTAATTTCCAAGCAATTTAGGTTGGATAAACTATATTGGAAAATCATGAAAATGTTTAATATTGAATTGACCAAATTAAAAATTTTATGATTGAATTGGCATGTATACAGTGACTGAATAATTTTTTCCTAAAAAAGAGTGGTGACTTAAGCCGCACAAATACATATTTGAAAATTGATGGAATAGTTTATTATTTTCGAAAAGTTCAACACCTTCATGAGGAATTGTTCACGTTGCTCAGCATATAATTACCGGTAGGTCACCAGAAGAGCTATCACTCTTGAAACAATCAAATTAATGTGGTAACTATAGTCACATATGACTTATGAGTCGGTAATTTCCTATATAAGAGGTGGTGGCCTTAACAAGTTGGTAAGCCGCGAAAAGAAAAATTTATAAATTATTAAGAATAGTTGGTTATATCGAAACAATCTAATAAACATTGGTAATTGACTCAAATAGAATTGGCAACTTTATATGAGAATTGGCAACATAAATGTGGACTTGATAGAGTCGGGCGAAATTGTGCTCCCAGAGCAATGGACGATGGATGAGGAAGGTGAGTGTGAACTCAAATATGTCGATTATCAAGCGTTGTCATCATTGTTTCGTAGATTGCATGGACTAAAGAAGAGCACGAGTTCAATCGATCTTCCTCTATGGTTATTGGTTACCTTCCATGTACTTTTAATTTGGAGGTGCCTTTTTAGTTAGATTATAATTTGCAAAATTTTTTATTCCGATTTCATTAGGTTGCTTATTGGCGAGTAGAAGAAGTAATAAATCTTTCTAGGTTCTCAACAATTTGCCCTTCTAATTTTTAGGCAATTGCATTATCCATAGAATTATAAAACAAGAAGGCATCAAAGATTCAAGCAGGAAAAGGGCATCAATACAATCGGCAGATGGGGCTATTAAGTCCAGTAAATATTGTTAAATATTGTGTGATTATCTAAAGTTGGTAACTTTAGATCGACTCCCAAACATATATTAGTAAATTATCAGAACACATACTTTTGAAGTGATCAATAAACGTTGGTAAGTGAACTTAAATAAAAGTGACAATTCCGTATAAGAATTAGTAGCTTCATAAGTTGGTTAGCTGTGCAGATAATTATTGGTAAATCATTTTACATAGTTTTTTATTTGAAAATAATCAAATACATATTTATAATTGACTCAAATGAGAGACGATAATTTTATAGAATAGCTTAAGCTCTATCAATAATAGTGTTCTTTTTTTGGCCTAAACCAATAATAGTGTTGGAATGGTCAACAAACTTTCAAAATTGTTGGCGATTGCGTATAACATTGGTCAATACTTTAACCAGTTGGGAAGCTATTGGAACAATTGGTACTTTTTGAAATGATATAATAAAAATTTGTTCGTTAGACTCAAAAACATGAAAATTATTCAAAAAATCCTAAATATATTATGCTTTTGCTAATTAAATTTTTAAACATTTTAAATTTACCAATTGAGTTCTAAATATTTTTATATTTTTATAATTAAGTCCATCTAGTTAATTTTGACTGAAAATCACTGACGTGGACTCCAGCCGTTTTCTATAGGACAACTGGCGCTAAAGTGAACAAATTTTAATAGTATTTTGATATTTTTTGAATTTATTTATTTTTTCTTTTTCCTTTATCTCTTTTTTCTTTTTTCCCCCTTCTTCTTCCTCCCCTAGCCGGTCACAAGGCATTGGCTAGAGGCAAACCTTTGGCGAAGCTTGCCCTTGCCAGCCACTAGTGAGGGCAAGCCTCGCTCGAGATTGGCAAGTTCGACCTCATTACGGCTGGACGAGCATCATCACTTACCAATGTTTGTTGATCACTTACAAACTATTTAAGTTCACTTACCAATGAGTTGATAATATCTTTTTAAAGTTGGTAACATGTGTAAGAGTTAGTCATTTTCAAACTATTCAAATAACATAGGTTTTGGCCAAAAAAAAAAGGAACATCGGTGACATAAGAATTGGTAATTCTACATAAGAGCTAGTAAATTTGACACTTAATGCTCTTAAGTTATGAAAAGAAGCGTTCTTAGATTGTTGGAACGACAATATACTAGTTGGTTTCGATTCAAATGTGAGTACATATATTTAAAATTAGTTGCTAATCGAATCAAAGATAAGTTGGCAAAAACACTTGAATTATAGTTGGTAATTTTGTATAAAAGTGAGTAATTTTAGCACATTGATAAGCTCCAAAAATAAATCGTGGTAGATTATGACAACAACTAATAATTTTAAGGGAAACGACATAAATGGTTCCAAAACTTTTAATTTATTGAATTTGCTTTATGAACTTTACCTCAATATGTAATGTTATCTAAGAAAAATAAAAAGAAAAAGAAAAATAAAGAAAAAGACGAAAAACTTTTAATTTATTCAACATGAGTTCTTGTTTTTTTTTTGGCTTTTTTTGAAATATGTTCAAATTAGTCACTCGACTATATAAGTAATCTCTGATATTGAATTAATGGAAGGACAATATTGTAATTTAGGGATTACATTAAATATATACCAAAAATCCAATTATCAGATTGAATAAATTAAAAGTTCAAAAACTACATTGCATATTAAGTTAAAGTTCATGGACCTTATTGAATGAATTAAAAGTTTAATGATCACATTACACATTAAGCCAAAGTTTATGGACTATTTATGTTATTATCTTTAACTTTAATACCCCGGTAAAACACAAAAATAAGGGTTGAGTAGATAATTAAAATGGTGGGTAATTTTGGAATAAATAAATGGTTGTACTTTTCAAAACCTATTGGTGACATACTATGGAGTTACTGGCTCAAAAAACTTGCCGGTGACAACTCATTTGTGACCGACGGGATTTGATAGTTAGCAACGCTTTCCCAAATTTGCATCACAAGGGCTTTGACAGTTAGCAATGCTTTCCCAAATTTGCAACACAAAGGAACTCTATCGACAGAGCAAGAGGAAGCAGCCACGTGCCAAAAAAAAACTCTCATCCACAGAAAAATTGCGTGAGCAAACTACATCTATAGACAGACCAAGTCTTCGAACTAGAAGCCTAAACATGAGTTAGTAACAACTGAAACAAAATGCTTTTCCTAGATTTACACGATACGTCAGTCAGCAGTTTCCTGATAGAAAGGAACACAAGACACCGACCTTTGTCCGATCGAATTACTTGCTAAGGCTGGCCTGTAAATCAAGCATTTCTTTGAAATGTGTTGGAACCAAAAAATAATAGCTACCCTGGAAATTTGGAACGAGGCACAAATGAAGACAGCAGGGAGAAGTAATTCAAATGCAAATGCTTTTTGCTTTGGTGTATCTATAAATTTGAAGTCCATAACCTTTTAAAGTAATTAGATGTGTGACAAACATTAAATGAGAATAAATAAGAAAGTCCACAAAGTGATACAAGCACATAAATAAAGCCAAATGAGTAGACACAATGATTACATGAAGACACGCGTGGAGAACTTTTCAATGAGTTTTTCCAGCCTTCTTTGTCTTCGTGCTGCATGAGGTTTTCTTCATTAAATGCCTGTAGCCTTCTTGTCTTTGATCTCTTTCAAGCGCCTACCAAGAATCACGCTTCACCCATTCGTTTTCGTTCTTCTTTTGACACCCATTATAGATCAAGGCATTTTGAAAAATACTAATGACCAAATCTAGAGCTCAGCAACCAACATGCTCAAATCTTCAACAATCAATTTTATATTATTTTAACAAAATGCTGGTCAAGACACAACTTTATATCATCAGTATCCCACTGAACTTTACTCCACCAATGTGCATCGCCTCTGATCTCCTTTATCGAGTTGCCGTTCATGGTCCTGAATGGCAACTTCTTGAGCGAAGGACAACGCACAACTTCGAGTTCCACCAGATTCTGCCAGGACTCCTCTCTCCTACAGAGGCATTGCAATCGGGGTAGCCCGTTCAAACGTGCTGCCCGCAATTTAGGAACAGCAGCATGTTCTTTTGCGCTTCCTGCGATGTGCCGGAAGAGTTCATTCAGATGGGCACAAGTGTCTACCTTAATTTCGCTCAATTTGGGCAGGCTTGTGATCCGACCCCCCAAGTAGAAAAGATTCTCCAATCCGTAGCATCCAGTTACCACCAAAGTTTTTAATCTAGGAAAGCTCAATCCCAAGCGATCAGCTAATATTGACATGCTCTTTATCTTCCCAATGTTATCAAGATACAGCTCTTCCAAATTCGGAAGTAGGTCAAACTGAGCATTGCTTCCATCGTTCAGCATGGCATCTTTGAGAGTCAATATCTTCATATTAGTAAAACATTCCACTCGGTTTATGACGACATTTTCCAGAATCTCATGAAGGTTGCAACAATTATCGAAGGCTAAAGAAGTTGCGTGAGACATGAACCATTCTAAACTGTCTCCTGAGAGGTCTCTTCCAATTGGAGCCTTCTCGCTGGATCTTGTTAGTCTTTGTATATCACGCGGTGAATACGTCAGACTCATTGAGCACTGAAATGTTTTCAGCCTTCCTATCCAATAAACGTCGCTTTCTTCAAAGGCCTTCACTGTATCATGCAAGGATAGATGTAGGACGGATAACCTTTGCAAAGACTGTAAATCTTCCAAGGTTGCCCTATGCTCCGTGTGGCCCTCTTGGAAGTAAATCTCAAAGGAGAGCAGTGGAGGTCTTTGCTTGACGAGCCACCGGTAACTACTTCCTGTCATGTCTAAAAATTCCAGGGAAATCAGATTAGAAACCGTTTCTGGTCGTACGAATTCCAAGTTGAGTGTGTATGATAGATCTAACTTCCTTAAATTTGTTAGTTGATCCATCCCTTCTGGCAGGTGCTTGATACTTGTATCATGGAGATCAAGTATGTCGAGTTTGGTAAGACATCCCAACGGAGGCAATTCCTCAAGATGGTTACAACCCCTCAGAAGAAGAGCGCGAAGATCTTGCAGATGGAGGAGAGAAATGGGCAATGTCCTTATTTGGGTTCCCCCTAAATTCATTACTTTCACTGCTCTGAATCCCCGCAGAAAGTTCTCTGGAATATTGTGTAGGAAGGAATTGCACTGGAGAAATAAAGATATCACGTTCGGACATTCCATCTCCTGATCAGACAATGTCTCTATACTATTTCTCACAAAAGAGACCCTTTCCAGATTACTTCGCAACTCAAACTCTGAAATTTCAGTCATTCCAATGTTAGCTCGAACAAGAAACTTGGATTCTGGACCTGCACATGTTGAGATCCATATCGCAACATCACGAACCACGTCGTGCATCTTTATGCTATTATCTGAATCACCAGTCTCCAGCAAACAGGAGTCTTTCAAACTCTCAATCAAGGCAATTCCCCTGTTTAAAGCGGCATGATAGGGAAGTTGCTTGCCGATCAGACCTTCAGCCCACCAGCATTCAACAAGTTCGCTTATGAGAATGGAGTAGTCCTCCGGATACAGGCAACAATACAGAAAACAAGATTTGAGCATTTTGTTCTGCAGCGAGTCATAGCTCAACTTTAACGAGCTGTATAAGTTGGGCTCTATACCGTGAATAGAAGGTCTTGACATTCTCAACTCATTTATAGCATCCTCCCACAGGCCAACCTTCTTCTTCCGTCTCATCGCTGAACCCACGGTGATGAGAGCCAGTGGCAGCCTTCCACATTCATCGCAGACAGTTTTCGCTAATGGTTTGATGTTCTGCAAATCAGCTTCTTCTCCAACTTGATCCTTAAATAATTCCCATGCTTCTTCATCAGTCAAGACCTCTACCTTAACTTCGACATCCGTCATCATTGTTCGACAAACATCCAAAGACCGCGATGTCAGTATAATCTTGGACCCCGATTTTTTTTGGGGTCGTGGGATACCAACATGATCCAAGTTGATGGCTTCCCACACATCATCAAGAATGAGAAGAAACTTTTCCTTTCTAAGCCTTTTCGAAAGTTGTATAGCTGTCCTTTCCACGGTTTCCTCCTCCTTCACGTTCAACCTATTGGCTATTTTGTTCTGCAGATTCTTCAGATCCAGCTCTTGGGATGAGGTAGCTTTCGAAACAGTCACCCAGATAATCAAGCTGAAAGGTTTCCCTGATGATGAAGGGCTGCTGAGCTTGTTGTTTAGGTTCTTCACCAGGTAGCTCTTGCCTACTCCACCCATTCCCCAAATTCCAAGTCGCTGTACTTTATCATCGTGTAACAATTTTAGAATACGAGCCATTGTTTGCGATGCGGTCGTGTGGCCTCTAATCGAAGGGCAGGGAATAAGCTCTGCCACCCTTATGTGAGAATCAGCGGCATCTCTCATCCTTTCTCCATGCCAGCAACTCCTGATCCTGGAACTGATTGAACGATAAACAAATTTTCCGCCTTCTACCACGAGTGAGGACACAATGGAAGCAACAATTTCCATATCAGAGGCGAAGAACGTAGGCCATCGAGATTAAGAAGGATGGCCTAAAATTGTTACAAGGATCGACTGCGAATGCTAGAAACTTTTGGATTGGATTGCAGAAAAAAACCAAAGAGTTAAGACGAATTGATTCCACAGTATGAAGTAATCAAGATGGAACACGACGATAGAAATGGTGCCCACTCCGAAAATAGAGATGAGCAACATAGGATCAAGGAAGTTTAGTCCTCCTGTTGATTGAAACTCTCGAGAAGCCTTGGTGGCAGGTGCAGGTAAAGCTCGTGGAAGAGATGGCCATGGAAACATGATGCTACAAACACGGTTTCTTCTAGTCAGCGTCGCGACTCAAAGTTGGCCGAATGCAAAAGTCTGGAGGGATAATTCGTCGAAAGCACGGATGATGGGTGAATTTGATGGGGACCCCCAATTTTCAGCGTCCCCTTCAGTAAGGAAAGAACGGTTCGGTTTCCACCGTTGTTTTAAGGTTTCATTTTTATCACAGAAGAATGAAAATATTAATGTTCTTTTTTTTTTTTTTTAATTTCCAGTATTTTACATTCCACTACCTTCTATATGATTGAACTTAATTATCTTCAGTCTCATTGCGATAATTTCCAATCGCCGAACCACATCCATCTACAATCGGTCGTCAGTTCCTCCCTCAAGTAGCCATTTCAGCCCACCATATGTACACACATCAAAGAAAATAGGATAGAAGACTAACACAGTGAAAGTCTCGGTCGCAGGTATCACCGAGAAACAAAGACTGAGATTGACGACTCCAGCTTGACGTTCATCAACGATATCGCGAGAGCTTGACATAAAACGAAGAGGAAAAACCCGGAGTCAGATTCAACTCAACGATCAGTGGAAAAAACGTAAATCAACCCGGATCTAAACGCTGTCGAACGATGGATTACAATTGGAGGTGGCTCAAACGAGAGGTCGTGACGGCCTCGGCTCCAGGACTATCACGGCTCATACCAGAGGCCGCTGCCGTGGTGCGGCCTCTGGTGGCGATGACTTTGAGCTTCGCTTGCTCATGGGTTCGCCACAACCAGTGGAGGCGGCGATGGGCTGTGGCCAAGATGTACACAGCTTCTTTTGCAGTATGTTTGAAAGGAGATGGATTCGCTTGGCCCAAAACCACACTTCGGTCTGAGCTTGGGCCCGTGCGGTTCAATCAGTGATCTCTAAGCCTTGGATAATTGTTGCAATCCTCAAGAGAATTTGGAAAATCTCGTCATAAACTGAGTAGATTGGTTTTCAAAACTAAACATTTTGACTCTCACAGATGCAACATCGAATGAAGGAAGCAAGGCTTGGTTCAGACCGAATTCGGAGGAGATGCATCTCGATAACGCTGGAGAATCTTTCCTATTGTCCAAATTTAGCAAAATGAAGGTGGATAGTAGATAGTAGATACTAGATACTCGATAGACGACACTGGGACCCTGGAGTGCCAAAAGTTGGCATGAAGGGACACTTCAATGCCAAAAGTTATGAAAGTGACACTTAAGTGTCAAAATTGGAGCAAAATGGATCACTTAAATGCCATTAGAGGTGTTAAATGGGTTGTGCAACCCATTTATGGCTAAATGGGTTGTTAATGGGTCAAACTTTATTTCCTAAAGAACCCATAATGGGTTTTAATGGGTCAAAACTAAGATATATGGGTCTTAAATGAGTCGAGAGGCGACCCATTTAAGACCCATTTATCAACCCATTAAAAATGAACCTATTTATTTTCACTCAACACCTCACCATCTCTCTCTTATCTCTTTAACTTTACAATTTTTTTTTAAAACCGAAATTATAATTATAATTATTTTTAATTTTATTTTATTTTTCTTTTATTTTTTCTTTTTCTTTCTTCTTCCTCCGGTCGCCGGCACGGCGATGGCCGGCGACCGACCAAGCGAGGGGCGAGCTCGGGCTCGCCCGACGCCGACGAGTCTCGAGCTCGCCGGATCGGGAGGCGGAGGCCTCGCCGACGTCCGGCGAGGCTCGAGCCTCGCCGATCCGGCGAGCTCGGCTCGCTCGCGAGCTCACCGGCGTCGGCGAGCCGGGCGAGCTCGAGCTCGCCAAATCTAGGGAGCCGCGAACTCACCGGTGTCGGCGAGTTGGGCGAGCTCGAGGCTCGCCCGTGGCCGGCCGTCGGCCGTCGTTGTGGCTAGAGGCCGGCCAAAGAAGAAGAAGAAAAAGAAAATAAATAACAAAAAATGATATTTAAAAAATAAAAATAAAAATAAAAATAATTAAAATTCGATTTTTAAAATAATTATTTTAAAAATTATTAAAATTGTCCATTAAATTTGTGTTGTATAAAACTATTTTAGTTTATATATATAATAATAATTTTTTTTTTTTTGAAAAATTATTGATTTGATTTGTATTGCTTGGAAGATTTTTAGTAATATATTCTTTAAAAAAAAACATAAGAATAATTTTTCCTAAATTTGATTAAATATGAAAATATTTTATTAATATGGGTCGGGTCGGGTATGGGTTGGGTATGGGTTAGGTCGGGTATGGGTCGAAAAATTTACATTAGACATAAATGGGTCATAAATGGGTTAATGGGTCAATTTGGGTCGACCCATTAATGACCCGACCCAAACCCGACCCGACCCACCCGTTTAACAGCTATAAGTGCCACCGGTAAGGATATCCGACCAAATTGCATACATGTCATTTTTCGACAACATCTTTTACTGATGTGGCAACCATTTTTTAAAAAAAAAGCACACGTGGATGACAAAAACGACGTCGTCCATCCACACTGGCTTAGCTGACTTAAACAACGTCATTTTTCGTTGGTGCTAAACGGCGTCGTTTAGGTTTTTTTGGCTTAAGTAGACCTGGTCGTCGTTGTTCCTCCCCGTTCACTCATGTTCACACTAAATCTGAGGCCCTTCTCTCCGTCGTTGTTCACGCCCAAAGGTAGTCATCGGTCGCCGTCGTCGGTTGCCGTCATTGATCGTCATCGTCGCTCGCCATTGTTGCTCCTCCAGGTTTGGCCCCTTCTTTCCCTCCCCTATGATGAAATTAGGGCTCGAATTCTTTTATTAGGACTTCGATGGAAAATTTGGGGCTTGGCGGGGAGATGTGGAGGTCGGCTCGGATGGTACTTTGATGTGCGATTTAGGGGTTTGAAGCGATACTAGAACCCTAATGGGGGTTTGGATTGGCAATTTAGGGCTCAGCCTCAAAATGTAGGGTTCGACGAAGGGAAAATTAGGGCTCGACCTCGAAGATGTGCTGTTATTGTGATGTATGACTTAGAACAATGCTACTGTGATGTGTGTTTAGAACTTGGATGTGGTGTTGTGATGTGCGAGGGCAATTTTTAGGGGTTAGATGTGAAATGTGATGTGCGACAATGATCTTGACTACTCGGAGTGGTTGTTGTAGCGATGTCTGGTCACTTTTTTTAAATCGAAGTGTTGAAATGAGAGTTGTGAGGATCTATCCTTATCGTGGGGACCTCTATTTTTTGGTTAATATTTTAAGGGAAGGGAAGGCAAATAATCAAAGTGGTGACCTCTTTTTTGGCTATCTGTAGGGCATATTGTCAGTGTGGGGACCTATTTTTGTCGTGGATGGTATATTTCTAGTAAATGGCCTAATATGTGCATCTCTTCCCCCATTCCCTTTTCTTTAATAAAGTCCATTAGAGTGAGGGGACTTTCATGTGCAATCGTCTGTTGTTCTTTGTGGATGTGATTCCAAAAGGTAATTATTTTTTTTCTTGGTGTAGAAATGGCTTATGACAAGGATTATGCCACTATCATAGTTTGCTACGGTGGGGATTCTGTGATTTGAGAGGATGAATGGGAGTATGAGAGTGGAAATGAGGGCACCATCTTTGTCGATATAAAGAATGCATCTTATAGGATTTGTTAAGGATATAGTGACTTATTTGCCTTGTAAAGTTTAGAAATTACTATATTGTGTTACTGGGAAATGCTTAAGAGATGGTTTAAGAAGCTTAGAAGATGATAATGGTTTTAGGGATATTCTATACCATTGTCTTCATAGTGAAGAGGTAAAAGTATACATTAAGTACAATAGTGATAGTGAGGACGAAGATGATGATGGAGAGAGTGCCCAAGTAGGACAAAAAGGAGATGGTATTCAAGGTAATATTGAGGTTAGGGATGAAGGAGGGCGTGATAGACATGATGGAGAGGAGGAGGGCGCAGATGCAGTTCACAAAAGTGATGATGACATAGGGGATGTCACAATCACTGGATTAGATTGGGAAGTAGTTGAATCCAGTGATGATGATGATGAAGGGTTACCCGCTGAAAATTTCATAAGTGATGACGACGACAAGAAGCTTGTATAGTCAAGAAAAAGCAAATGAATTTTTTGACAGATAAATTTGCAGCTTTGTAGGTAATTGATGAAGTTCCAAATAGGGTCGAAGGCCCTACAAATGCTGGTGCTGCTGGCGAGGAGACTGATTATGAAGAAAGCGTCGAGAATGCTACTTCCCAGAATGAGCTTGAAGAAGATCAATGAGCTGTGCATAGAAGAAAAAATAAGTTTCATCCTTATGATCGATCCGTTGCCTCTCCTACTTTGTCTTCAAAATGTGAAACAATTTATGGAAACTATACTGAAGAACTCCATTGCTGCACAAATGAATATTAACTTCATTAAAAACACTAAGACTTTTGTAAGAGCTAGGTGTTCGCAACAAACTTGTCCATAGAAAATCTATGGCGTATTTGTTAGGAAAAGTGGATTCTTCCAGATTAGAGCCTACCAAGAGGAACATACTTGTTCCATTAATGTTGAAAATAAAAGGATAACAAGTGCATCGTTGTCCAAGCACTTCTTTGATCTGATTAAGCTAATGCCCTAGATGAAGAGTACTGAGTTTAGGATACTGATGAAGGAGCGTATAGGCATCAATATATCCAAGAATCAATGCAAAAGATCGAAGTAAAAGGTGATGAAGATACTCATTGTTCAGTACAGCATCGAATATGGACAGTTGTGGGATTATGCTTAGGAGTGTAGGCTGCAAAATCCTTCAAGTAGAATGTATGTAGAGGTCATGGAGAGACCACTTCCTGATAGTGGGACTAAGTTCGATAAGTTCTATGTTTGCTTCGATGCATGCAAACGAGGATTTTCATCTGGTTGTAGACGGATTATAGGATTGGATGACTGTTCTTTGAAGGGCTTGTGCAAGAGAGAATTGCTGGCCGCAATTAGAAGAGATGCGAATAACCAAATGTTTCCACTAGTTTGGGCTGTTGTGAGGTAGAGAACAAGGACAATTGGTCCTGGTTCCTAAAAAATCTGATGATTGATTTGGAGATAACAAATGGGGAAGGGTGGGTATTCATAAGCGACCAACAAAATGTAATGTTTACTTTTGAAAAATTTGGTCAATTGTTTGCTTTTTGATATCAACATGCCATTTGCTTACATTTCTTATTTTGAATTATCGCAAGGACTAGTTCCGGCAGTAGCTGAGTTGTTGCCTTATGCAGAATATCGAATGTGTACGTGGCACATATACGCAAATTGGGCAAAGACCTATAAATGGGACAAGCTACAGTCGCAATTTTGGCAACTAGCAAAGAGCATGAATATAGCTGACTTTAGGATGTCCAAAGAAGAACTGCTTCAATTGACAAAGGAAGGTTATGATGCACTATTCCAAATAGAATCGAAGTATTGGTGTAGGGCGTTCTTCAACGAGGAATTCAAGTGCGATAACATCAATAACAACATCTGTGAAGCATTCAATGGGAGGATGATAGATGCCATATGCAAACCAATCATCTCGATGCTTGAAGACATACGGGTTATGGTCATGACTTGACTGCATAGATAAAGAAACGAGGTTGCAAAGTGGACTAGACAAAGTGCTCCTAGGATTGCTACGAAATTGGATGAGAACTTGGCTGCAAGTAAGTATTGTCATCCTATTTGGAATGGGGATGAAGGATATGAGATAATGAAGGGTTCCAATAAGTATGTTGTTCATTTAGGTACGAGGAAGTTTCTATGTAGAGTATGACAACTAAGGGCGCGTTTGGCAACGTTTCTGCCCAAAAATTGTTCCCGGGAACAAAAATAGAAAAAACTATTTTTGTTTCGGAAAACAATTTTTGAACAAAAGAATGCGTTTGGTAACTACACAAAATTTCTGTTCTGGAATAGAAAAGAGTAGAAACACGTTTGGTAAACTTGTATAATTTTTTTGTTTCTTTTAATTTTTTAATATTTTTATTTTATTTTTCCTTTTTTTTTTTTTTTCTTTCTTCCTTTTGGCTGGTCACCGGCCTCGGCCATGGCCGGTGATCGGTCGACGAGGGCCAGCGGCCTCGCCCAACCACGGCAAGGCTCGCCGGGGGGTTAGGCAAGCTCGGCCTCGCCGAGGGCCGGCTACACTTCGGTGACCACCAAAGAAAAAGAAGAAGAAAAAGGAGAAAAAAGAAGAAGTGTTTCTCGAAATTGTTCTCGGGAACAAGAAACAAGTTTTTTCTGTTTCTTGTTTATGTTTCAAATCTATTTCTAGGAATAAAAAAATATATTTTTTGTTCCCGGGAACAAAAGTGTAAACAAATGCGTTTCTGTTCTTTTTTTGTTCCCTGGAACAAAAGAACAAAAATTTGTATTCCAGGAAACATAAACAAATTTAAACAAACAGCCCCTAAGTGGAATTCCTTGTGCACATGCCATATGTGCCATCAATTGAAGGGTCACAACATAGAGGACTACATTGATGATTGGTACAACAAACCAAAATATCTTACTTCGTACCAATTCATGATGCAGCCAATTAGAAGTAGCAAGTTCTGGGAGCCAACAAATTGCGAAGCACCTCAACCTTTGCCACTAAAGAAGAAAATGGGAAGGCCAAAGCGAAAACAAAGAATGATAGAGGGAGAGGTCTTAGGTCAACGTAGGATGAGTAGGACAGGTGTAAAGATGAGATGTTATTATTGCCACATAGCAGGGCACAATACTCAAGGTTGTCAATTAATGAAGCAGCAGGAATAGTTGAGGCCAATCGAAGGGCCTAGTGAAGGGACAGTTGGAGAAGGACAAATAGAAAGGCGAAGTGAGTCAACTATTCTTCAATTGACGACAAGAAATCTAGTAAGTCATGACATTTGTGTTTATGTCGCTTTATGGTTTATTATAAATAAGTACATAGATACAATTGACATGTATGTAATGTTTTTGTCTTTGTCAAGTCACGAGAATGACACATGAAGGATTGGCCGAAGCCCATGCTGTACCTGAAACTAAATGGCATATTTGAAGAAGGTAAGGTAAAAGAAAGTCAGCTGAAGGATTGGCCGAAGCAACTGAAGGGTCAGTTAAGTCGACTATTCTTCAGCAGAAGAGAAAAAAATACCCACTAAGTTCAATAATTTGTGTTTAACTTTCTTTTACGTTGTTATATAGCATGATGTTATATTTATGTTGTCCTTTGCCTCTTTCTTAAATTCGAAGAAGACAAGTTAGAGCTCAACTGCCAATAGAGGGCCCAACTGAAGGGCCACCACAAGATCCATCACAAAGGTCACCACAAAGGCCATTAAAAGGGTCATCACAAGGGCTACCACAAAAGCCAATAGAGGTGTCACTGAAGATGAATGGCTAAATAGAAAAACAATCAGAACAAAGCCAAATCAAAGGCCAACTACAAGAAACATCTAGAAGACGCCTAGCTGAAGAATTGACCAAAGAAGCCCCTGCTGTAGCTGAACAGCCACAATAAGAGCCCAAGAAATCACAAGTGAGAAGAAGAGCCAACTAATCACAAGTACCTGAAAGTGACTTTCCCCTTCGAACAAGAGGGGCTCTTGGGAAGAGGATAAAACAATATGGTTATGGCCTTTATACAGATGAGCGTACTGGAACAGTCATTCTTAATGTAAGTTTTATAGGTTGCATTTAATTTAATTTATGATGCAAACTTTTGTTGATAATTGAGTTTTCTTTTTGTAGCCTGGAAGAAGTTCGGGGGTTCTTATCTCTCAAGGCCCAACCAAAGAATTAACGGTTGCGCCAACAAAGAAGAAGACATCGGCTGCGCCAACAAGAAAGAAGAGTAAGAAGAACCCAGTTGTAGGTCTATCTGAATCAGTTCAACCTACGATAGTTGCTGCTCCTTCTAAATCAGTTCAGCCTAGGACAATTGCAGCTTCATCAGAATCAATGCATCCCGAGACAGTTGAAGAATATGTCGCACGTCCAGTTAGAAAAAGTGCAATGATTATGAATTAAGTGAAATGTCCATCAAAAGAAACACGAACAGGAGGCATTGTGCATATTGATTGATGAAATGGGACGGGATATGGTTTGTGGGGTTGAGGAGTCAGTTATTTTATTTATAATTTGTTGTTGATGGTTTATATATATATATATATAGAGTTTGTCATTGAGTTTGTGAGACTTAATTTCAATATCAATGGAACGATCTTGTTGCTTGTCATTTTTGTCTTTTTCATTTATTTTTTTTTGCTTTTACTTTTACTTACTGCTTTTGGTGGTGGATCTGTGGTGGTGGCTAGAGTGCTCGTGTGGTTGGTGGTGGCGGCTGGTGAAGCCTGGTGGTGGTAGGTCTATTATGGAGGTTGGGTTGGGGACTCTTACTAGACCTAGTACTAGTGCAAGTGTGCAGTGTGCATAGCTTGCACGAGCCCTTTGCAAGAGACCCACCACCACCAGTGGCTACTAATGGTGGGTCTATGGTGGTGGCTGCGTGCTGGTGTGGTAGCTGGGATGTCGGTGTTTCTAGTGGTGGTGGCTAGTGGTGGCTTCTGATGCCTAGTGATGGTGGGTCTATTATAGGGATTGGGTTGGGGGCTTGTGTTGCACCTGGTGCAAGATGCAAGTGTGCAATATGCACATCTTGCACCAGCAACTTCTGCAATAGCATACCACCAGCATAATAGTGGCTGGTGGTGGCTCAAGTGCGTGCTTGGGATGCCTGGTGTGGCTGGTGGTGATGGTTGGAGGCCGATGGTGGCTAGTGGTGGGCGATGGTGGTGGCTGGTGGTAATTGGTGGCTGGTGCAATTTATAAAGGAAACGCATAAAAAAAATTGGCACTTAACTTATCAATTCTAAAAAACTTGGCACTTAAGTGTTCACTTTAACCACAAGTGGCACTTAAGTGATCACTTTCAATAATAACTTGACACTTAAATGATTCTTTTTTTTTTTTATCACGATCGGCGCTTAAGTGATCACTAAATACAACTTATAGCACTCGAGTAATCACTTGTGTCTGTCCTATATATATGCCGGTTTGCAGCAAACCAAGAAGCTGCCTGTTTATATATTTGGTTCAACTTATGACAATTCAATTCAATTTAATGTTTGCCGCTGGTTTACATTAAGTTCAAGTAAAGAAGTCACCACAACACATTGACTCAATAACATAATACAAACAATATCTCATTCATTCATTCATTCCCTTTTCTTGACCTCTCCACAAGTACAAGAAATAACACATAATACATAGGACAACACTAAAAAAAAGCCACAATGATCTTGTAGACAACACAAAACTTCTTTTCATCTTCCAAAAAAATAAGTTACATTTCATCCAAAACAAGTACATTTGTCTACTCATTTACAACTATGGCGATCGGAGAAACTTCTTCTCATCTTCCAAGTACTTTACATTTCATCATAAAATAGGATAGACAAAAAAACAACAACACAATAAACGCTTGGTAACACTTCCGTTCAATTTTCATCCTTGAAACTTCATTCTTTAAATGGTTAGCAGAAGATGCTTGAGCTTGCATTAAGTCAACATTGTCCAAGTCGTCCACAAGCATAGATGGAGGTTGATGACGTCCATCAAGTAGGTCCAATATCACCTTTGTGGTTTGACGAGAGAGTTTCGTATCGACCCATTTGAAATATTTCCACTTCGACCATTCTCAATATCGGGCACATCCATAGAATCTTCTCCCGAGATTCATTCGAGTCCATGATGTTCTTCTTGGACTTGGTAACTTACAAAAACAGAAATGCTCGCCTTCTCATTCACTTCGGCGAGAGGAATTTGAGCCACTGCTGAAAGTCTTGCTCTCCATTTTCAATATTTGATTGTAGAATTTAGGGCAAATTGAATTAGGGTTCGGGATTAGGGCTCCAACACTTCAATGGGATTTTGCCTGATTTAGGGTAATTGGGGAGACGACGTCGTTTTGGCCGATTTAAAGGCTTTATTTTGGCCAACTATAGAAACAACGTCGTTTTAGGTGAATCAGAGCTGAGTTAGCTCTTCGGCGAGCCACGTAGGCGAGCAATATTAATATTTAATTGCCACATATGATTTTTGGCCGGCTTCGCCGAGATGGCACTCAGGTGTCCTACTTTTCAAAAAATGTGGCATTTCGGTGTCACTTTTATAACTTTTGGCACTTAAGTATCCAATTGTGCCAAGTTTTGGCACTTGAGGTGTTCTTTTGCCTACAATAGACTATTTAGCCTATATGAGCTTGTAGATGGTGAAAACTCTTTACAGTTTATTTAGTAATAATTCTATTTTTGAGAACAATTTCTACTCATAAATGATTTTTTTTTATTCTGTTCTCTCGACGAGTTTTCAACATTTAAAAGCATTTGATAAATGACCAAAATTTCTATTCCGAAGATATAAATACATTTAATATGACTCTCAAATTCTTTTGTGACTTAAATTTTTTTAACAAGTTTATGATTTTTTTATTTTTTTTCCTTCTTCTTCCTTTAATTGGTTGCCAGCCGGTGACCTCACCGAAGTGTCACTAGCCCCAACAAGGCTGAACCTCGTCGACTCGAGCTCGAGCCTGAGCTCGAGCTCGCCTAGCCACAGGTGAGGCTCGATCTCGCTAGGTCACTACAAAGCTCGACCTCACCATGGCCGGGCGATGTCGACCTTGTGGTGGCCTGGCGAGGTCGAGCCTTGCCCAATTGCCGATGAGGTTCTGACGAGGCCACCAGCCCTCATTGACCCAGTACTAGTGAAAGGAAAAAAAAAAGAAAAAAGAAAGTGATCTTGATTATGAAGTTATTCTTCAGAATAAAGAAGTGACTTTTTTTTTTTTACTTTTTGATTATGTTTCAAATCTATTTGCAGAAACAAAAAAAGTTATCAAATATATTTCTATTCTTTTTTTTTGTTACAGGGAATAAAAGAATATAATTAAATACTATTTGGCCGGTTACTAAACAAGGTCTTAGCCTACGAGTAAATGCCATCAAAATTCATTTCCAACAGCAAATTTATATGGTGCTACTAGAATATTTGCGGCTGTAGTTTGAGGGTAAAGTGAGAAATTGTCATCCATGCGAGTTTGGCATAACTTTCCAATTAAAGTAGAACATTTGTCTAGAATTGTTATATATACATAATAAGTTATTATTTTTATAATTATTTTAATCAAATTAATTTGATTCAAATTCACAAATAAATAAATAATGAAACTATAATGAATTTACACTAAAAAAATTAATCCAACATTCATTAATATCATTTATTATTTCAATTTGACAAATTTAACTTCATTCCAATCATCCATAAAACTTGGAGAAAAAAATAAGCAATTCACATTATAGACTCGCACGTTAGATGTATCGGAAGAGAACAGAAAAAAACTTGGGGGATGAATTTGTATCACGAAAAGTGAGAGTATGAAGAGTAAAGAATATTATGTTTTTCTTCTTTTCTTGTTCAACATGTATTATTTTTTTTTATTTTTTCATATATATACATTTTGACCCCTCATTTATTGAAAAATTTTAAAATGGACCACACGTGTGGGAAATTCACATGTCGGAATTCCGACTTGAGTATTGGAGAGTGTCGGGAAAGTTGGTAGGTGTCGGATTTTCCAACACGTGTTGGCCAAGTGTCCGAAAGTGTCGGAACGTGTCGAAGTGTCGGACACGACACGATGACTCTCGAAGAGTGTCGGTGCTTCATAGGTAAGAGCTAATATTTCTCAAACTATCCAAATAACATTGCTTTTGGCAAAAAAAGAAAAAAAGAAAAAAGAAAGGAACATTGGTGACATAAGAATTGGTATTTCTACATAAGAGCTAGTAAATTTGACAATTGATGCTCCTAAGGTCCGAAAATAAGTGTTCATAGCACGACGATATACAAGTTGGTTTGTGACTCAAATGCGAGTACATATATTTAAAGTTAATTGCTTACTCGAATCAAAGATAAGTTGGCAAAAAAAAAGTGAGTAATTTTAGCACGTTGATGAGCTCCAAGAATAAATCATGGTAAATTATGACAACAATTATTAACTTTATGGAGAAGACACGAATGGTTCTTGAACTTTATCTTAATGTGCCATGTGATCCATGAACTTTTAATTTATTTTATGTGCTCCATGAACTTTACATTGATATATAATATCATCCATAAACTTTTAATTTGTTCAATATAATTCTTGAATTTTTGAAACTTGTTCAAGTTTGTCATTGGACTAGTTGTCTCCAATCTTGAATTAATTGAAGGATAGCATCAAACATTTTTATATAATTTGGGGACTATATTAAATACATACCAAAAATCCATAGATCACATCAAACAAATTAAAAGTTTAATGATATCATTGCGCGTTGAGTTAAAGTTTTTAAGGACTTCATTTAATGATATCACATTGTACATTGAGTCCACATTTATTGACTATTTATGTTATTCCCAACTTTAAAATGTCGGTAAAACACAAAAATAAGGGTCGAGTGGATAATCAAAATGGTGGGTAATTTTGGAATAAACAGATGGTTGTAGTTTTCAAAATCTATTGGTGACATACTAAGGAGTTACCGGCTAAAACAACTTGCGAGGGACAACTCATTTGTCCCCAAGGGGATGTGACAGTGAGCAACGCCTTCCCGAATTTGCAAAACACAGGAAGTCTATCAGTAGAGCACGAGGAAGCAGCTAGATGCCAAAAACTCTTATCCACAGAAAACTGCGCGAGGAAATAACGTCCATACACAGGCAGTCTTCGAACATGGAGGCCTAAACATGACTTCGCGACAACTGAAACAGAGTAGTTTTCCCAGATTCGCATCCGATACGTCAGTCAGCAATTTTCTAATACAAAGGAGCATGAGAAACCGACCTTTTTCTGACCAATTCACCTTCCAAGGCTGGCCTGTAGATCAAGCATTTCTCTGAAATGCCTGTCAAAATGCAACTTGATATCATCAGTATCCCAATGAACTTCACTCCACCAATGTGCATCGCCTCTAATCTCTTTTATCGAGTTGCCGTTTATGGTCCTGAATGGCAACTTTTTGAGCAAAGGACAACGCACGACTTCGAGTTGCTCAAGATTCTGCCACGACTCTTCTCTCCTACAGAGGCATTGTAATTGAGGTAGCCCGCTCAAACGTGCCGTTTGCAAGTTAGGAACAGCAGCATGTCCCTTCGCGCTTCCTAGGACGTATTGGAAGAGTTCATTTAGACGGACGCAAGTGTCTACCTTGATTTTGCTCAATTTAGGTAGGCTTGTGATCCGATCCCCCAAGAAGAACAGTTTCTCCAATTCGTCACATCCAGTTACCACCAAAGCTTCCAATCTAGGAAAGATCAATCCCAAGCGATCAGCTAATACTGATATGCTCTTCATCTTCCCAATGTTATCAAGATACAGCTCTTCCAAATTCGGTAGTAGGTCGAGCCGAGCATTGCTTCCTTCGTTCAGCATGGCATCTTTGAGAGTCAGTATCTTTATATTAGTAAAACAATCCACTCGGTTTATGACGACGTTTTCCAGAATCTCATGAAGATTGCAACAATTATCAAAAGCTAGAGAAGTTGCGTGAGATATGAACCATTCTATACTGTCTCCTGAGAGGTCTTTTTCCATTGGTCTCGGTGTATCAGGCGCTAAATACATCAGACCCATCGAGCAGCAAAACGTTTTCAGCCTTTGGATCCAATAAACATCGCATTCTTCAAATGCTGTTACTGTATCATACAAGCGTAGATATAGGACAGACAACCTTTGCAATGACTGTAAATCCTCCACGGTCGCCCTTTGCTCCATGTGGCCCTCTTGCAAGTAGATCTCGAAATAGGACATTGGAGGTCTGGGCTTGATGAGCCAGCGGTAACCACTTTCCATCATGTCTAAGAATTCCAAGGAAGTCAGCTTAGATATTGTTTCTGCTAGAACGAATTCCAAGTTGAGCGTGTATGATAGATCTAACTTCCTTAGGTTTGTTAGTTGATCCATCCCTTCTGGCAATTGCTTGATACTTGTATCATGGAGATCAAGTATACTGAGTTTGGTAAGACTTCCCAACGGAGGCAATTCTTCAAGATGGTTGCAACTCCTCAGAAGCAGAGCCCGAAGATCTCATAGATGGAGGAGAGAAACAGGTAATGACCTTACTTGGGTTCCTCCCAAATTCATTACTTTCAAAGCTCCGAATCCTCGCAGAAAGTTCTCTGGAATATTTTGTAGGAAGGAGTTGTATTGAAGGAAAATAGATATCATTTTAGGACATTCCATTTCCTTATCAGACAACGCCTTTATGCTATTCCTCATTAAAGAAACCCTTTCCAGATCTCTTTGCAACTCAAACTCTGAAAGTCTAGTCATTCTGACGTTAGCTCGAACAAGAAACTTGGATTCTGGATTTGCGCATGTTGCGATCCATATTGCAACATCACGAACCACGCCGTGCATCTTTACTCTATCATCTGAATCACCGGTCTCCAATAAACATGAGTCTTTCAAACTCTCAATCAAGGCAATTCCGCCGTTTAATGTGGCATGATAGGTAAGTTGATCATCGATCAGACCTTCGGCCCACCAACATTCGACAAGTTCGCTTATGAGAATGGAGTAGTCATCTGGATATAGGCAACAATACAGGAAACAAGATTTGAGTTTTTCATTCTGCAGCGAGTCATAGCTCAACTTCAATGAGCTATACAAGTTGGGCTCTATACCGTCAATAGAAGGTCTTGACATTCTCAACTCATCTATGGCATTCTCCCACAGCTCAACCCGCTCCTTCCGTCTCATCGCTGAACCCACAGTTATGAGAGCCAGTGGCAGCTTTCCACATTCTTTGCAGACAGTTCCCGCTAATGGTTTGATGCTCTGCAAATCAGCTACTTCTCCGGCGTGTTCCTTGAACAATTCCCATGCTTCTTCATCCATCAGGACTTCTACCTTAACTTCGACATCGGTCATCATTGTTCGACAAACATGCAAAGACCGAGCCGTCAGTAGAATCTTAGACCCCAAATGGCTTTCGGGTCGCGGGATACCAACAAGATCCAAGTTGATGGCTTCCCATACATCATCAAGAATGAGAAGAAACTTTTCCCTTCTAAGCCTTTCCAAAAGTTGTATAGCTGTCCTTTCCATGGTTTCCTCGTCCTTCAAGTTCAACCGACTGGCTATTTTCTTCTGCAGATTCTTCAGATCCGGCTCTTGGGATGAGGTAGTTTTTGAAACAGTCGCCCAGATAATCAAGCTGAAAGGTTTCCGTGATGACGAAGTGCTGCTGAGCTTGTTGTTTAGGTTTTTCACCAGGTAGCTTTTGCCTACTCCTCCCATTCTCCATATTCCAATTCTCCGTGCTTTATCATCGTGTAACAATTGTAGAATACGAGCCATTGTTTGTGATGCGGTCGTGTGGTCTCTAATCGAAGGGCAGGGAATAAGCTCCGCCACCTTTATGTGAGAATCAGCGGCATCTCCCATCGTTTCTCCATGCCAGCAACTCCTGATCTTGGAACTGATTGAATGATAAACAAAATTTCCGCCTTCTACCACGAGTGAGGACACAACGGAAGCAACAATTTCCATATTAGAGGCGAAGAACGTAGGCCAACGAGATTAAGGAGGATGGCCTTAAATTGTAACAAGGATCGACTGCAAATGCTAGAAACTTTTGGATTGGATTGCAGAAAAAAAAAAACAGAGGTAAGACGAATTGATTCCACAGTATGAAGTAATCAAGATGGAACGCGACGATAGAAATGGTGCCCCACTCCGAAATTAGAGATTAGCAACATAGGATCAAGGAAGTTTAGTCCTCCCGTTGATTGAGGCTCTTGAGGAGCATTGGTGGCAGGTGCAGGTAAAGCTCGTGGAAGAGATGGCCATGGAAACATAATACTACAAACACGGTTTCTTCTAGTCAGCGTCACGACTCAAAGTTGACCGAATGCAAAAGTCTGGAGGGAAAATTCGCCGAAAGCACGGAACATGATGGCTGAATTTGATGGGGACCCCCAATTGTCAGCATCCCCTTTACATTCCACTACCTTTTATATGATCGAACTTAATTATCTTCACTCATTGCCTAAAATTTTCTCATCATTTACATTTTCTGTCCAATACGACCTTTTACAACCCTTGTGGTCCAGCCGACTTCCAGCACGACTTCACAATATATATATATAGACACAAGGACGTTGGAAGTGTCAAAACTTTAAGACAAATAGGACACTTACGTCCAAAAATTAAGAAAGTAACACTTAAAAATTTGGTAACCATTCAAACAAAGATCCGATTATCGATTGATTTTGTTCTCGAGAGTAGTTTTGAAACAGAATCGCGTTTGGTAAAATTTTTGTTAGGAACAGATTTGGAGTAGAATCGAGAATAAAAAAAAAGTTGATTCTTTGTTAAGGAACAATTCTAGAATCAAATCTACCTAATTTTTCCTTTTTCCTTCTCTTTCTTCTTTTATTCTTTTTCCCTCTCTTGTTCTTCAAGTGCCGCCGCCGCCACCATTGCCGTTTGCCGCCGCCGCCGCCCCTCGCCGAATGCTGCCATCCACCGTCCGCCTCCGCCGGTGGCTAGGCGAGCCTCCCCCGGCCACCGGCAAGCCTCGCCCAAGCGCCAGGCGGGGCTCGGCCAACGAGGCCTCGCCGAGGGCCGGCGATGCTCCGGTGAGGTCGCCGGCCACCTTGAAGAAGAAGAAGAAGAAGAAGAAGAAGAAGGGGAGGAAGAAAAAAAAAAAAAAAAATTAATAAAATTATTGGAAGTATGAATGGAAATTTTGCTATATATAGAATACATATTTAATTTTGTATTTTAATTTATTATTTAGTATTTATATTCTATAGTTTATTATTTACTATTTAATAAAAATTTGATTAATTAATATGTTTATTACTTAGTGTAAATATAATCAATCAACAGAATTTCTATAATTTGATAAAATTTTAGAATTGGAATAGAAATTTTACGTAGTTACCAAACGCATTTATGTTCTTTTTCAATTCCAAAATCAGAAATTTTGTACAATTACCAAATTCGTTCTTTTGCTCAGAAATTGTTCTTGGGAATAGAATAAAAAATAATCATTTCGATCGAACTGTTAGGAAACAGAATCGTTACCAAACGTACCCTTACGTGCCAAAATCGGAGCAAAATAGATCATTTAAATGCCAACGGCAAGATAATCTGGCCAAAACGCTGACATGGCGATTTTTCGACGAGCTTAATGCAAAACGACGTCATTTTGGTGCGACGTGGTAAATAGTTAATATAAAAATTAATTAAATTGAATTAAAAAACCAAATAATAATAATAATAATAATAATAATAACAAAACGGGAGGAGGAGGAAGGCGGCCGGCTGCGAGGGCTCAGCCCTCGCCGTCGTCGCAGCCCCATTGTCGCCAGAAGGTTGGGGAGGGTCGGTTGGGGCCGCCAGGAGCCCTTAGCCGTCGGTGGCCCCGGTGACCCTCCCCAACCTTCCGGCGATGGTGGCGAGGGCTAAGCCCTCAGCTATCGCCTACCTTCCTCCTTTAAAAAAAAAATTTAATTTAATTTAATATGATTAATTTTTATATTGAAATTCGAATTATATCAAAACGACGTCGTTTTTGTGTATTTTGGTTGAGTCAGCCTTTCGGCAAGCCATGTAAGCAAGAAAATTAATAAAAAAATTGCCACGTAGGATTTCCGGCGGCGCTCGCCGGATGTGGCACTTAAATGTCCCATTTTTCATAAAAAAAAGTAGTACTTAAGAGTTACTTTCGTAAGTTTTTTTGGCACTTAAGTATTCCCTTGTCCAAGTTTTACTGCATCTCTTCCCTCCTCACCGAGAACCGGCCAAGACGGTATTCTCTTCAGATCTACTCTTCACCGGATTTTCACCCGACTCAATCACAAGATTTCCTCCATCAGTTCTCTACTCCGACCATCATGGCATTATCGGCGATAATTTCTAATCGCCGAACTACATCCATCTACAATCGGTCATCAATTCCGCCCCCTCAAGTAGTCATTTCACTCCACCATATGTACACACATCAAAGAAAATAGGATAGAAGACTAACACAGTGAAGGTCTCGGTCGCAGGTATCACCGAGAAACAAAGACTGAGATTGACGACTCCAGCTCGATATTCATCGACGACATCGCGAGAGCTTGACATAAAGCGAAGAGGGAAAACCCGGAGTCAGATTCAACTCAACGATCAGTGGAAAAAACGTAAATCAACCCGGATCTAAACGCTGTCGAACGATGGATTACAATTGGAGGTGGCTCAAACGAGAGGTCGTGACCACCTCGGCTCCAGGACTATCACGGCTCATACCAGAGGCCGCTGACTTTGAGCTTTGCTCGCTCATAAGTTTTAACTGCCACAACGAGTGAAGGCGGCGATGGGCGGTGGCCAAGATGTACAGAGCTTCTTTTGCAGTATGTTTGAAAGGAGATGGACTCGCTTGGCCCAAAACCACACTTCGGTCTGAGCCTGGGCCCGTGCGGTTCGATCAGTGTTCTCTAAGCCTTGGATAATTGTTGCAATCCTCAAGAGAATTCGGAAAATCTCGTCATAAACTGAGTAGGTTGGTTTTCAAATCTAAACATTTTGACTCTCACAGATGCAACATCGAATGAAGGAAGCAAGGCTCGGTTCTAACTACTACCGAATTCGGAGGAGATGCATCTCAATAACGCTGGAGAATCATTTCTACTGTCCAATTTGAGCAAAATGAAGGTAGATAGTAGATACTCGATAAACTATTTAGCCTATATGAGCTTGTAGATGGTGAAAACTCTTTACGGTTCGTTTAGTAACTATTATATTTCTGGAAACAATTTATGCTTAGAAATAAAAAAATTTTCCGATTCTATTTTTTCGACGAGTTCTTGAGCATTTGAAGGCATTTGATAATCGTCCAAAATTCCTATTTCCAATATAGAAATACGTTTGATATGACCCTCAAGTTCTTTTATGACTTAGAATTTTTTAACAATTTTATTACTTATTTTCTATTCTTTTTTGTCCCTTCTTCTTCCTTTAATTGGTCACCGGCCTTGGCCATGGCTAGCGACCACCCAAACGAGAGTCGATGACCTTGCCGGAGCATTGCTAGCCCCCAGCAACGCTAAGCCTCGTCGGCCCGAGCCCGAGCTTGCCTAGCAACCATAGGCTCAATCTCGCTAGGCCACTGCAAAGCTTGACCTCACCATGGCCAGGCGATGTCAACCTCATGGTGGCCTAGCGAGGTTGAGCCTTGCCCAACAACTGGCGAGGCTCCGATGAGGCCACCAGCCCTCATTTAGCTAGTACTAGTGAAAAGAAAAAGAAGAAAAGAAAAAGAAGAGAGAAAAAAAGAAGGTCTTGATTCTAAAGTTGTTCTCCAAAATGAAGAAGCAACTTTTTTTTTTATATACTTTTTGATTATGTTCCAAATTTATTTACGGGAACAAAAAAAGTTATCAAATAGATTTATATTCTTTTTTGTTTTTGTTTTAGGGAATAAAAGAATAAAATCAAATACTATATGAACGGTTACTAAACAAGGTCTTAGCCTATGAAGAAATGCCATCAAAATTCATTTTTAGTAGCAAATTTATATGATGCCACTAGAATATTTTCAGCTGTAGTTTGAGGGTAAAGTGAGAAATTGTCATCCATGCGAGTTTGGCATAACTTTCCAACTAAAATAGGACAATTTGTCTTGAATTGTTAAGTAACTAAACTAAAACGGCAACGAAGACAATTAGTCAAAAATAACCTAAATTGAGGCTGACATATGAATCAAATCTGAAATCTATCCAAGTCAACGGATTGGACTTTTGTATGGATCCATTATGGGTGGAAACTGACGTTTATCCAAATAAATCTGAAATAGTTTCGCTACTTTTTTAAATTCAATATTACGGATGGAAAATCTTTGAATGAACAATGAGGTTCAAATAGAAGGATTGTATCCATATTTATGACATCAATACAATTCGATGCACGTTCTCCAATCCATATCAGCGTTGGATTTTTTTATTTTTTATTTTTTGTACAGAGCTCCTCCAATACGGTCCAGGAAGTGTCAAAATGTTCCTATTTCTAACTTTCGAGCGGTACATTTGAGCGGTTATTGCAATCACCACAACATATTTAAATATTAATTTCGCAATGTCATAACAAGGGTCATGTTCAGATCTTTTGAGGCCTCTTTTGCCTCGAAGTGGCGCCATGTGGTTTGCTCAAGGATTCATAGGTCAAGTGTTAAATTTGTGGCTTGATATATATATATATATATATATATATATATATATATATATATATATATACTTTTTTGTCAAAGTTGACTAAATCGAAGAGGCCTTTTTCACCATTACAAAATCAAGAGATCAACGATACATTTGATAACTATTATGTTCTCGTGAACAATTTCCGTTCAGAAATAAATCTTTTTTTATTTTGTTTCCGAGAACAATTTATGAGCATTTGAAGGCGTTTGGGAACTGTCCAAAGTTTTTATTCTTGGAATAAAAATACGCTTAGTAGAACTCTCAATTTTTTTTGTTTCTTTAAATTTTATAATACTTGATATATTTTTCTCTTTTTCTCTTTTTCCTTTTTTCTTCTTATTCCTCCTTCTTTGTGGCTGTCAATCACTCGATCACCTTGAAGCTTGTCTTTTGGGCTGTGCCGGAAAAACAAAATAGGTAAGTGAGTTGAGTAACCCTCGCATCTAGATACCTTTCTATTCGAATCTTTTTTTTTGGAAGCTATTGAATCGACGTGATCAACTATAGGTGTAGTCCTTTATTGGCGCTTGACTTGGGATGGCACTGTCTCGCGAAGCTGGAAATAGAGTGGCTAGGTGTTGTGTTCCCGGGCTAGGATTTCGTGGTAGCGAGAGGAGCGGAGGCCGACTGTCGGCCACAGTGGTCAACAATCGACTAGGCAAGGTTCGGCGAGCTCATTGGACCTCGCCAAATGTGCGAGGCCGAGGCTTGCGGCGATTGGCTAGGCGAGCTCCGGTAGTGGCCAGTGATCGGTTGGAAGGAAGAAGAACAGATAAGGAGAAAAGAAGAAAAGGAAAGACAAAAAAAGAAAAATAAGTCAGGCTTGATTCCGAAATTGTTCCCGAAAACAAAGAAGCGATTTTTTTTCTTTCGTGTTTTTATTCCAAATCTATTCCTAGGAACAAATTTATTTTCGAAAACAAAAAAATTATCAAACGGATTTCTATTCTTTTTTTATTCTCAATAACAAAAAAATAGAATCAATTACTGTTAGGCAGGTTAACAAACAAACCTCGAATTTCAAAGTCGTTCCAATTCTTTCTTTTTCCTAGTCCGGTCTTTATCCTATATCTATTGTACAAGTCACTGCCTGTGCTATGTACAGGTTGTGAAACCCCACTCCCTTGCTCATATGTCCTCCACCCTAGCCCCGAGGTGGGGAATCCCCTTCCAAAGTGGAGAGGTTGGCCACCGCCGTAATCTCGGTAGTTATGTCATTCCAATTCAAGAAGATAAAAGGCAAAAGAGGGAGTGTTGGGTGTGGTGTTGTTTTCGGCCATAAATAAATAAAAAGAAAGAAAAAGGCAATGCTCCTCTTTCGTCCGTCAAAAGCGAAGGTGAAGAAGTGCCCCTCGTCCGCAATTCACGGGGCGAGATGGTCATTTGCTTTTCCGTTTTTCACCTTTCAACCGCACCAACTCCCGTCCGAAGAGAGGAGCATCTTATGCCATCGATTGCTCTACGGTCGACGTACGTACGAAGTCTTGCTCATTCGTCGTCCTCCTTCATCTCCCTTTCGAAGGAGTAACATCGGTGAACGGCCCACACGGTTCCAGTCCTTGATCACAGTCGACCCAGGACAGTGCTGGAGATCATCATTACAAGATATCATGGAAATCATGAGAGGGAAAGAGGGAGAGAGGGAGGGAGGAAGGGACATGTGGGACCTCGCGAGACCGCAAATCATGCCTTGATGGAAAATGTTGCGGTCATCTTCCCTTTTAAGTGGACGTTTCACTTCGCTACTCCTTTCAAGGGGGAAACTTCAGCTCTCCAATGGCCGAAGTGATGAGACCCAAGCTCTTCTCGATCCTCCTCTTCTTCTGCATTGCCCGTCTCCTCCACTTGGAGCGCTGCGAGTCCACGCACTTCGTGAACGACCTGGTGGAGGAAGAAGACAGCTCGTGGCCGGAAGAAGAGGATGGAGTGGACATGGTCCAGTCGAGGCACGATGCTCGGAGGCAGAGCTGCGACATGTCGACCGGGAAGTGGATGGTGGACGAATCGTACCCTCTCTACGATTCCAACTGCCCTTACCTCAGCAGCAGCGTGACTTGCCAGAGAAACGGACGACCCGATTCGGATTACCAGAAATGGAGGTGGAAGCCCCATGCATGCTCACTGCCTAGGTATCATTACCATCATCACATCCTCTTTCTGATAAAGAAGAAGAAAAACTTGGGAAATATTATGACTTTGTTCTTGCTTTGCCCGAACCATATGAAGGCCTTTACAGTCTTTGAGAGTGTTGTCTTTCAGGTTTGATGCACTGAAATTTCTGGCAAAGATGAGAAGGAAGAGAATAATGCTGGTGGGCGATTCCATAATGAGGAATCAGTGGGAGTCTCTTGTGTGCTTAGTGCAAGGCGTGATTCCGGCCGGCCGGAAAACAGTGTCGTACAACGGCCCTTCCATGGCTTTTCATGCAATGGTGAGAGACCTTGACATTGGGAAGTTGATTTTTACCCACTTCCCAAATTTCTTTCTGTGATAATACTGGTGCAAGCAGTCGGTCTTACCTAAAAGATTGAAAGCTATGGTGGAATAATGACCAACAAACTCATCTAAAAAAGCTCAAATCTGTTACTTGAACTTCTTGTGCTGTATAACTTTTATTCATCTGTCGATGCTTCTATTACTAGAAACTCAATGCCACTTCAATTTTTTCTTTAATGCGCATAACTTACTTGGCAGGATTTCGAGACGTCGATAGAATTTTCCTGGGCTCCACTGCTTGTGGAGCTGACCAAAGGGCCTCAAAACAAGAGAATCTTGCACTTGGATTTGATTGAGGAGAATGCCAAGTATTGGAGAGGAGTTGACGTCCTCGTGTTCGATTCTGCTCACTGGTGGACTCACTCGGACAAATGGAGTTCGTAAGATGAATACCTGCCTCTTACCTTTTTTCTGTTTTAAGTCTTCCGAAGATTGGAAAGCGAATTCATTCCCCTTTCTCGAAGACCATATCAGAAGCATCGTTATGTTACCAACATGACGTTTGTAGAGCCAAAAAATTTTATTCTGCTGAATTTAGAATGTGGAACCATCAATTTCAGGTGGGATTACTACATGGAGGGAAGATCCACGTTCACGAACATAAATCCAATGGTGGCTTATGAAAAAGGACTCACTACATGGGCCAAATGGGTGGACTTGAATCTAGATCCTCGGAGAACCAGAGTCATTTTCAGAAGCATGTCACCTAGGCACAACAGGTACTCGCACTTGCTTTTATACTTTAAACTCTTTTCATTAAAGACTCCAAAAAAAGAAACCTATCTGTTTATTCGTATCCTAGTTCAAAGTAGTAGAGCTTTGTCCTGAATCGGCATCAAAGAAGACGAGGAGGAATTGCTTTTTGTAGACAGAGAGAGGCAGAGTGTGGATTTTGTTAGTAAAGGCACTGCATGACCTTATAATGTATTAAAACTTAGGGTCCGAAGTAAAATACCATCTTCTTTATAATGAGAGCATCATTTTGACTTGTCCCCTTGTGTGGCTAGGGAAAATGGGTGGAAATGCTACAATCAGAAGCAACCTCTGGCATACTTCAGCCACCGGCATGTCCCTGAGCAGCTGGTCGTGCTGCAACAAGTGGTGAGGAAGATGAGATTCCCCGTGTATTTACAGGACATAACGGCAATGTCCGCACTGAGGAGAGACGGGCATCCTTCGGTGTACAGAAGAGCCATGAACCAGCAGGAGAAGCAGAATCCGAGAGGCATCTCGTCTGATTGCAGCCACTGGTGCCTCCCCGGCGTGCCCGATACTTGGAACGAAATGCTAAATGCTTTGCTCTAAGCGTTGGAAATCTAGTTCAAGAATTTGAGTAGGAAACAGTTTTTGGGTTTGTAGAAGAACTGCTTCTACGAATGATGGTGTGTTTCTTTGAGTTTCATCTATGTAAATTCGAATATGATGTTCAGCGTTGACGGTTTTCATCACGTTTGTTATGTGATTGCTGCTCTGCTTCTGCTTTGCCATGCTCGTCTTCTTACAAGCGGATATTCTTGCCCAGATGCACATGTCAGGTGAGGAGTGTCATAGGGCATGTCGAAATTTAGATCAGACCAAGCTTCTCTAACTTGTTATTTGAATGGTATTGGGTCTCATAAAAAGATAAATACATGGGTCCAGTGCGCAAACACTGTTTCAGTTCCTTGAATGTGACCTCAGAACAATGAAAAAAATCAGGTATGCTAGTAATATGTAGACAAGTCTGTAAGTCGTGAAAACGGCACCCAAGATCTCCATAGCTAAAATCTATAACACATCAGTGGAGAACAAGAGATTCATGCACATAATTTGCAATACACCATTTTTGACGCAGAATAGTGACAATTCAAAACTCAAGTGCTTCTTTTCCTCTATTACCTTATGTACCACTAGCTCAATGAGATTGCCTAGCACTTTAAACGTTCAATAAATGCTCTTTATGTGAGGTTATTTGTGCATCATCGGGGTTAGAGGAGAGATTTAAGCACAATTTATAAAGTTTTAAGTTACACGCTCTCTCATCACAATCTGAGTTTTACTCGGTTCACACAAGCTGATTTCATATTAGATTAATTAAAAAAATTTATTTTTCACCTTATTTGATCAATTCCATAAAATGGTAATTTACAATATCAATTAATGTAACTCACATAGGAAAACTCTTACAAAGTCGTCATTCACGAGACGTTGAAATCTCTCTCCATAGTTTGAAAAATGTCATCAAAGCATTAGGCTGTCATTCATCAGAATTGTCGGAAAAGCCTACCGCTCCTCTATGGATGGATCGTTAAAAAGGAGCATAAATTAGGGATTAGGTGATCATCTTAGGAAAGTAGTTAGATTTGAAGCTTTACTTTTTCAATGAGAGAGAGAGAGAGAGAGAGAGAGATGTCCATGGGAATTTGCTTTAGTGCATAGGATCCCACTTTCAAGGTAACTAACTAGGACCACTCACTAGAGATCAGAAGGAACATAACTACAGAAGCAGAAGAGATCTCTCACTAACAGTGATCCATGTTCTTGTCATGATGCACATTATTTTTCTCACGGGTGAAAGCAGGAATCATGGGACGTGATAGACGCATGCGAAGGTTTGCCTTTGCCTTTTCAATTTAGTAAAGGAGACATGATGGCCTTTTTCAGTATAGGCCTTCACATTTGGAGAAACAAAATGAGTTAGCCTCCAGCCTTTTTTCCCCCCGTACTCAATCATGTCGCCTCATCTTTAATCTTACCAACCGGAAGAAAGAGCCTTGTTGAAGAAAATGTGAAGTCATTACGGTGGTGAACATGTGATCAATCTGTACTCGTGATTGCTTTGTTCCATATTGAGTTGAGAACATAAAGGGTATCCAAGAACGAGCGATAAATTTTCATGTTCGGAACCCTCGATTCAATCACTTCATTTTATTAAATACATAATTCTACGGTCTGATTGACCGATATAAGCAATCTTAACCTCTTATTCGAAATTTGCCAAATAGCACCACTCCAATCCTATGTAGGTGGAGCAAACCTTCTCTTCAACTTAGCCATGTCCTCAGAGCTCAACCCAAAAGCCTTCTCCAAGAGATCATCCCTGATCCCGGACCTGAAAATGGCAGATGGAATTCTCAGCAGTCCAGGGTTTTGGCTGTTGAAGCTCCCCAGAATGGTGGCAGGCTTATCTCCCACGTTCATTTGGAAGTGGACTAGACCTCTCGGAAAAACCATCACCTCGCCTTTGTCTAGAACTCTGGCAAAGACCCTGTTCTGAGTGTCGACGAACCCTGAATAAACCCTTCCCTCCACCACGAAAGCTACCTCGGTTGCTCTGGGATGAAGGTGCGGGACGTTAATCCCGTTGACATTGAAATCCGCCCTTACAAAGGACATACCGAGCGTATTTAGCCCCGGGAAGATGTTTGCATTCACCGATGTGGCTGATAATCCTGTTTGGCTGAACTTTCCAGGGAACTTTATCCCGGAAAACACGAAGTCTTCTACCGTGACTAGCGATGAATTCTTGCACTGGATGGTGGTCGCAGATTCTTCTCTGCTGGGTATACAGAAGTCTTGGATAGGATCAGGGTCAGAACCCATAATGAGATGGACATGAAGGAACGTCACGAACAAAATCTGAAATTTGGGGGACATCTTTTTGCACTTCTTTTGGGGAAGAGCAAGAATTGCCACAAGCAGGGATTTGAGTTTTTTTCTCCCCAAGAATCAAGACATGCAAACTGCACATTTGAGGATTTCTACGTCAGGACAAGCACGGCAGGTTGTTTCCGGGTAAATAGAACGCCATTATTCTGTATTTTCCTCTTAAAAAACAGAACTCTTTCCTTTGAAAAGAAGGAAGTAGTTCACTTGAACATGGCACCAACTGTTACTCAGGATCAATTTTGGCCGCCTTTCTGTGGCCACTTTGTACAATATATCGATGTGTTCTTGTCTTATACCATATATAATATGATTGAAGTGTATAAAAAATGCAAATTGAAGAAAGCAACTCTCTTTTGTATGGCTCTCCAACTCCTACTGACAAAGTATATTATTATCATCGACATCGTTTTGTCTCACTCTGATCCGCCAACTACATATCCCACATGTTGAGCTACACTGCAAATTATGCTGGAGTCCATTATGAAGAAAACAAATACAGATAACTCTAGCATTTGCCTAGTGCTCACCCTTTACGGAATAGAGTAGTGACTTTAGGACGCACAAGAATGGTCATTAGAAAAGGTGGGGACAGTACTAGGGCTTTGGTGTCAACAAAGTTCCATTGCAATTCCAAGGTATTCAAGCATATTTTTTTGGGCAACTGAATTTAAGCAGTGAATATGACAGGATCAGTGCTTCCACAATAGACAGCAGATAAAGCAACGCTGGTAGCAGGTATGACTGCTTATTTCCAGTCACTGGCCACAAATCTTGCTTACATTAGAACTTTTATTGGGCAAGAGGTCGTCAGACTAGGCAAAAGATGTACACAGTTTCTTCCACCCGTCAATTTTAGTGGACAGAACACTTCTGGAAAAGATGTTTGAAGTTCGAACATACTGATTAAGAAATAGATTGAACGAGTATAAATAAGTCAGGCAACTTTTATTTTTTTCGAGTAAAATTCACTACCTTAATGTAATGATGAGAAAGATTCCAAGATAATATTACGAGTTCATCGTACTTATATCGATTCAACTGTTTACCGTGCTGGTCAATGCATCCGTTGACTGTATCATAAACACAATAAGGTCAAATTTCGGTGACAGCAGCGGCCATTGTGCTTCAAGAAAATAATATGTGAAGAAAATCAAGCCAATGTATAAGTAGATATTATTTGGGTAGACGTAGGAATTCCAATCAAATGTGGTAGAGACGTCAAAAGCATAAGAAGTGAAGTAACGATAACCAAGCAAATGATATTCATCCTTTCTGGCTGAAAGAAATAGAATCACACAAGATGATGTGGATCAATTACCTCCTGGGAAAGAGAATGCGCCATGAGAAGACAGCGGCCACTCTATGACGCACAAGTGGCCCTTTAGAAATTGACACCACATTTCTATCTACTGCTTTCTCATTCATAGGTTCATGGTGGAAAAGTTTTGCCACGTCTCTTCCAGATCGAACTTGACACTGATGAAAATGTATATTTGTTGATCCAAGACAACAGAGTTTGTGCTAGAAGAATGGTTACATTTTGTTACATCACAATTTCTTGGTCCAGTTGTTAGTAACTATCAACATCCGTTTCTGGCCTTCGAAGGTAGTATCGCAAGCAATTAACTAGCACCTGCAATTTCAGAATAATAATGCAAGTAAAACCTGTGAGTACAAATAACAGACTTCATAGATAAGGTCTTTATACAACGTGCTCCCAAAGATGATAGTCAAAATTTTGATCCTACATGGTATAAAACATAATATTGAATAATGGTTTTAATAACATAAAACTCATGAATAATTTAAAAACCCACATTAATTCTAGAAGTAGAATATCAGTAAGGTCTATATATTTTAGTTAATGAACTTAAAATTTCAAAAGAATATATTTTTTAAAAAAATTTAATCTGTATGATAATTATATCAAATTTAGCCCATGAGATCAGAAGAATCGCTCCCATGTTTTCATTAGTTAAGATAGGAACCGAAGAAGATCCTTCTAAAGATATAGACTCATGGTTATGTTTCAGATCCACAACTGTAGCCGCTTTCTGGTTTTCGAGATTCAATACATAGCACTGAAGATATAATTTGTGCTTAATTGGTGTGCTCATCCACCAGATTGTGTTTGAGGGGGGCACATCAGAGAATTTGTCATGTAGTTGGTCCGGGTGTTGATTTCTATGCCCTATAAATTAGCTTCTTTCTGTACTCTTGAAGAGGAGAATACTGAATAAGCACTTTCAAATCATTGTGTTATATTAATCTTAACCTATATGATCTTATGATTTTACAATCCAGAATAGGAATTTAACAACCATCTATTCCGCCCAAATCACTACATTTGACATAAATTCAACAGAATATGTGAGCATACAGTCTTATGAGATGCTATGAAAGCAAGATTTTTTAAGTCATCATCAATTACCTGAGACAATGAGCTATTCAGTGCTGCTCCTCCATAGCTCACATAAAATTTATCTTTAGCCACCAACCCCTGTAAGTGAGAACACCTTTTAAATGGGACCATAGTATACAAACAACTTGAACATGTATAGAGCTGCAAACAGAAGTGATACGAGAAACAGGCTAATCTATCATACCTCTGTATCAATCTCTGCCGATTCGACATTGATATTAATGTCAGCAAGATTTTTGATGATGTCTACAAGCAATCCAGGTCGATCTGCTGTCTCTACATAAAGCAAGCTGGTCCAAAGCAGGATATATTTGCATAAGCAATCTATTAATCACCTCTCTTGAATACAATGATGTTTAATTTACCAAAATCCAGGGAATCTAGTATTTGGCTATACAAAGATGGTCTGATGAAAATGCATACCTCCTCTTCGGTCCATCTTCCTTCACTTGAATGCGAGTAGTGATGTCAACATCAAGCTGTTATAAGATAAAGAATGCCACTAATTATAGATAACCTCACAGCACAAGTGCAAAATTTCTATTAGTTGGAGTAGAAAATCTTAGCACATCAGATTATACACGGTCATAGCACAGCTCTGAATGTAAAATGGCCAAACTACTAGTTCCCTAAATAGGAAGTACCATAAAGCAATAAATGAAATATCTTTCATACCAAACCAGACCAAGTAAGGGGAACTTTTGAAATAGATTTGTCATGAGAAAAATGTTAAAACAAATAATTTCTGAGCACGGAGAGATTTTATTTGCCCGAAAAACAGAAATGGTTTTTTCCTCTTCCTGCTGTTTGAACACGGAAATTTTGCAGCTATCCGTGGGGAAATGTCAGTTTTGATGAATGTTGTTCCACATGCAGAAAGTATCAGACTACTGCAGATTTATGTGAAAGTTTAAACTGTTAGATGACTACATGATTTACAACTTGAAGGATCTATCACTCAAAGCTAAATTGGATGTATGGCCTGTCATTATAGGGCAATTACTTCTTGACCAAGATATGGTTCTACTATATGGTCGTCCAAGCACATCTTTCCTAACAGTCACACAAGGTGCAGAAGCAACATCAGAAGAACGTGTATGGTAAGGATTAAAAAAGAGTACGAACCTATGAAGGAAAAAATGATCAAGTATTTCTAATGATCAGCATCATTGGAATGTGTAATATTTAAAGACCTCAAAATTACCTAAAAACCACTCTCAAACGCAAACCCAGCAATCCAAACTAAAAGCCAGACTCCCAACAAAATTGTGGACCGATCGGAGCAAGAATAGTTTGACACGACAGGTAATCAGTCTATGTTGCTTAGATCTAATGGATTCTTCAAGTAGTGTTTTAGATAGTTCTCTCAATGTTCCTACATAATTTTAAAGTTGATTGAATGAGGTTCATGTTTCCCGAAAAAGAAAAATATATAGTTTGACAAAGTAGAAAACCATTTTATCTCAATTATATATTTATCATTCGAAAATCATCAGCAATTTCACCTAGATTGTAAAACCAGGTATGGGCACACCCCCCAAAAAAAAAAAAAAAGAACAAAAAAGAAAGGAAGAAAAGAGAGGAATGAATGACCTGGATCAACCCAATTGAGAAAAAAAATTCCCCTTTTTCTTCTCTCCAGAATATTTTTCTTCTTCTGTGAACAACTCCTACCAGTAGCATATTTTAGTGTTTTCGCAATGCTGGCTTAGTAATGGTGCCAAACTTACTATCTTCCTCTGTATGGGAATAGGAAAATGGATAAATTATGCACTGATGATGAGACATAAGCTTGTATGGAGTAAAACAAGAGAAAATTTAAACTTATGCCAAAAGAATCATGGACTTTCACAAAAATCTGAAGCAAGTGGGTTCCAGTTGGTGGCGAACAGCGAAATATCAAAACAAGTATGTCCCCCAGCAGTTACAAAAGAGATAATTCCTCATACCTTCACACAATTGGCTAATCCTATTTTATGTGCTTAACTAACTACCCAGATTACTTGTTGATAGGTCTTACACTGGCCTTATATACACAAAACTCCCTCAACCTAAAAGCTTTAAGTTTTTTTATAGGACTTTCTATCACTATGAACGAGCGAAGAAGTGACAAAGTAAAATTGACGCAAACCACGATAATGTAACTTGCAGAAATCTAAAAAGCACATCACCTTCTTCCCTGGAGCTTGTATTCCAAATGCCTCACCCAATGCAAGTTGTGCACTGGACTCCTACAAATTAGATAGTAAGGGTAACAAGAAATTCACAACCAGAGTTAATGTCCACTAGAAAATATTTATGATATTCTCACCAAAGAACCCAGTTTAATAAAAACTATGAAGCAAGAATCCAAATTCATACTGGATGATACTTCAAAAGATTGTTGATAATTGTAAGGCGGATCCTCTCCAACAGCTCTGGATCGTCAACTTTGCGGCCAGTGTCCCTAAGAACAAAATTTTATAAATGACTGCTTACCCCTTTTCATTTGTTTTGATAAGTGACTGCTTCCCATAATGTGATACCAAAATTTACCTATCTTTGCATGCACAAAGGGAGAAAATATTTGAAAGACAACCACAGCTAAAATTGAGTCCACAGAGAAACTTAGTGGCTGTTTGGTTGAAGATCCAACAATTTTGTTTCAAATCACACCTGACTGTGATAATAGGTCACAACAAATGTCTGATATTATCTTTGACGCAATTTCCAGCAAAAACAGGTAAGCTGTTTTGCAAAATTAAACCTACAAACAGAATGCAATTTCTTTATTTTGAGTTTTTTATTAAAATGAGAACAAGAGGGTTTAGATACAACCGAAGTATGACTTCTCATGATTCTGATGGATACCGATGAGCATGTTCTCACAATTTTCAATTTTTATTGAGAATTTTCATTCTCACTGACTCAACCAAATTTCAAAAAAGATAGAAAAAGATGCACTCATATTCTTGAGAATAGACCTAAACAATGATGTTTAAAGCCTTCTCAGGTCCTTAAATGTGATGCTTGCTTCTTTTGTGGGGTGGAAAAATATAGGCAGAAAAAGGCCCCTTTGCCTAGCTTGTCCACTCACAGAGCTTATCTAACCACAACAGGACATGGTAAATGTATGACTGCTGGCCAATAATGTGAGCCAAAATTTTCTAAATGTCGAGAAATTCGGCCATTAAATATATAGTTTACACTGTACCGAGGAATTTACTAATAGCCTTCTTTTATGGCAACATGCTAGAGGTAACTCTGCTGATAGTTAGGCAATGTCCCATTACCACACAAACACAATTGCTATAGACCACCAACAGGTGCAATCCATGAAAAAACCGTCTGTCGGAGAACTGGGCCACAACTCGAAGAGGAATGCATAACGAGCTACCCTAATCTAATGGCCAAGCCAAACCTCCCCAAAAGGGGCACTCAAGTTGGTTATCATTAGGGCTGGGCTGCTTCTGACCCCAAAAAAAAAAAAATAAAATAAAAAAAAAAATTAGGGCTGGGCTGCTACTTGTGTGTCACTCAACCATCTCCCTCCAACAGTCCAACTTCATGCGAGACTTGGGGGTGTCATAGACTGCATGTCAAATAAGCTTGCCAACTTGGGACCAAAATGATCAAGAGGACGGCAACTTATCCTCTCAAGTGCCTACACAAGCCCTTCTAGTTATCTCTTTTGGAACGGCCCAACAAGTAAAAGCTAGAATCAAAGACAAATATTTGAAAGCCCTTCTACCCGTCTCCTTTTAAATGACCCGAAACATAGAAGCTAGAATAAGAAATGAAAATAGCTTTCGGCTAGGAGGTCTATTTTTCCAGGTTACAAATTACTCTATCACTGATCTCCATGCTACCCAACTGTTGAATAGGAGTACAAAAGCAAAAAGTTGTAGGAACAGATGTATACCACTAACTAATTTCAGTTCTTTCTTTTCAAGGATAATACTCTTAGATGGTGGCTGCCAGAAGAGAAGACAAATGCTTGCAACGACATGGCAGAAAGCCAGAGAACACTGGCACAGGGGACAATAGTCCATTGCGTTCTAGAGTTTCTACAAATGAAATCTTTAAAGCATGGATGATAACAGACAAGTAGTCACAACCACTGCAAGTGCAACAACTTATTCAGCTAACAATACTGAAAAGTTGATCCTCAACGCAAAAACATAAATAACATTGAACCACAGAGAATTACATATGAGAGAATATGCATAGTGGACATGGATCAACAATTCCATAAAGACAAACAATTTTATGTCAGAAAACACATCAAGTGTGGTGGGTATAGATGAAGTCTCTTACAGTCTTGTGATGTAGAATTTTGTTTGCTTGACAGCTCCCTCCGTGGTAACACTTCCCTTTGATACATCCAATCCTAAATCCTTCAATGCTCTCATCTGTACACATAAATCATCAATCTAATCTCATCAGAAAATACACAAGGAAGTAAAACTCTACCCAGATACCTATGCCATTAAGAACTTCTCTACAGGTAGATTTATTCCAGAACTCAATGGATGTACTCTAATCATTTCCAACCCTAAGAAATTACACATTCATATCCAAAAGAATAACTCAAAGGAAAGCAACCAATTTAGATGATTCATTGCTATTTTATTCAAATAACTCGACCATTTGGACAGTGCAACCCAAGATACAAGACACTATGCTCACAAGTTTATGCTATATAGTCCAGTCTGAGTCTTGAGCGTAAAAGGGGCTTAAAAGAAAATTTTAATGATTTGGTTCCTAAAACAAAAGTAAAATGGCTAACCAAGTCAATCTGGAAATGTGGAATAACACAGAAAAAGCCCTAATTAGACCAATTTGCCAAAAGGCAATAGGAATGGTATATTAGCCATCATTCTTTTCCTTCATATTCTTCTTTCTTGGTTCATATATATGGTAGGATGTACACAATTTTGACAGACAAGCAGACATATGCAGTCACTCAGAAAAAGAGGCGACAAACTGAGAGAATTGTTGCTGGAACGAGCATTGGCAGCACATGCATGCAACTGAAGCAACCTGTAACTTAAACAAAGGCAGCCTCTACACCAGTGAAGCTATTGCGGCACCGCAAACACAACCAGAAAGAGTAACAAAGAAGAGGCAAAACTAGCCATGCGATGCATCCAACAAAAAGGGCACATTTTCTTACTGCAAAAGCAAAAGATTTCTACATGTGCCCTGGAATTTACCATATGCAATTGGATCCAATTTCCAGTTTGGAATATGAATCTTCAAATTCGTGTTCCATACCTGAATTCCCCAACTATATTTACCAAGTGTTGGGAAAAATAATATGGCAGCCACCAAGGGCAAGAATAATCGAGAACAAAAGCAAAACCAGAAAAGCCTTTTGCCTCCTAATGAGTGGATGTTTAAGAACAACCATGCTTTCAGAACTTCATCATGGAGACTATGACTAGTTTCCAAGTCTAATATTCCTGAAACTGAAACCAATACCCTTGCTACTTTTAGGAAAGATTTGGCAACAAAATCTTTATAAAAAGCCACTTCACCGTGTCAATAAGAGCCCCAAGGCGATCCCCAAAGCTGAGTTGCACTATAGTTGCATCTGAATCTGAATTTTGATCAATCAGCACCACTGGCATGGGAACATAATCAGCACTGTCATCAGACTGTAGAAAAAATTGCACTTGCGTCATGTCATCAGAAAAGATACATGTGGAGACATTTTTTGTACTCTCTACCAACTATAACTACTGTCTAGTTAGGTGAAGTAGCTTTAATAGCACTTCATAATTTGATAAACAATTTAAAAAATTCTCATTATCGCATTATTGAGATTCCTATCAAAGAAAACGTTTGAACAAGTAAACGGCTAAATCACAACAGAACATCACATTTAGGCTGCTATTTGTACTTCATCTACGTAAGAGGGGACAAAAAATGTGGAAGGACTGATGAGTGCAATATAGTAAATCTCAGTGAAGTTGTGGGAATGACCACAGCAGAAGACCAGCTTCTCCATCTTACAACTGAATAACGTAAGCAGAAGATGCATGTTGCAGAAAATAGTTGGTAAACAGAAAAGAAAAATAAAAGACAAAACGCCTTCGCAATATGTCAACCAAGCTACAGATTTCCAATATATAAAGAAAGGATGGTCCCATCCAGACATTGATTTTCAACATCACAATTGAAAGATGCTTGTTTATTGACAACAATTAGCAATGGAAGAGAAAATGGCCACTATGAAGGCATTCATTACTCAACAAAGACAGGGAAAAAACACTGGTTTTAATTGGCAGTTAAGCTCTATTAACAATTGAAGTAATTTTAGATGGAAGGCCACTTCTCCACAAATTTTATCACGAGCTTAAAGGATCCAATAGGCACCAACACCTCATATAGAAAGAGACATCTGTGTTTCGTGGTTCAAATGTCCAATACTTTCGCACCGTTTTCGAGTTACTTACCATTGAGGTGACATCCACAGCATTCGTGCCATTAGCAGAAGCATGAACAATGTTTCTGCATAATAATCCAAATGAATATGAAGAATAAATAAGCCGAACAAAACGCGCGCAATAACAACAACAAAATACTTCTCTGCTTCTCTGGAAGCCGTGTATATCAGCCTTTTTTTCTGCAGGATCGTTCTATCCTCGCTTCAGATAGGTGCCAGAGAGAACACTACAACTAGAGTTCAGGAAACCGTTCGATCACAATTTCCTCGACGCAATTTAATGCGATGATAGCAGATGCTCGTAGAAAACGAGCGATCAGACAAAACGATACTGGAGAAATCAACCGGATTTCCATCGTCAAACTATATTCCGAGACGCAGACAATCGACACTCCCGATCAAGAGCCCCGACGATCAGTCAAGTTCATCGGCCGCAAAGTAATCTAAATCCAGGGACAAAGAAAAACAGAAGAACTGCCGAGGTCCCCGCAGCTGCGGATTCCCATCTCAATCTAATCCTAAGCGGGAAAAAAACAGCACGAACGCTAAAAGAACACGTCGCTCACCTATCTCGCCAGAATCCGATGCTGAGCTGGGGGAATTTGCAGTCGAGCGGACGAGCGCGAGGCGCTCCGAGGCGCGGACATGGCGGAGGAGCGAGGTGATCGGAGAAGGCTCTCGAGCGGCGGAGAGCGAGCGCAGACGACGACGACGACGAAGAGGCGGCGAAGGAGGCGAGCGACGAAGCCATGGGAGAAGCAGCTCCGGAAGCTTCGGTCCGTCACGCGGAGAAATGGAGAGAGTTCAGAGTGGCGATGGAGGATCGGCCAGAGATATATTCCAGGCGAGAAGATGGCAGGAATACGGACAGGCATTCTTGGTAATTTTGATGGACTCTCGAGGGCTGAACCGGGTTTTCCAGAGGTGGGGGTATTGCGTCACTTTGGCGGGACCTACTTTGAGAGGCTGTGGCCACGTCAGCCTAACAGATGGAGATGTGTTCCGAGCTGACCTATGCTTTGACTATTGAACAGAAAAAGGGTTCGACCCAAAAAAAGGAAGAAAGGACAAAAAAAAGGGAAAATTACACACGAAAAATCCGTATTTCCGCCCGGATTTAGACCAAAAAACGCTAATTGAATATTAGAGATCAAGACAAATATAAAATTGGAACAAAAACTCCATTGATTAATCCCTTAATATGATTTCGATATCTTCTTCCATAAAAACTACTGACCAAGTCCCGCAAATCAACATCTGACATGGACAGGGAGTAAACAAATAACTTTTATTGACCGAGTCCCAAATCGACATGTGACATGGACAGAGAGTAAACAAACAAAAAGTTGATGACCTAACTAATAATGCAAGCCATTTGTTTTTTTGTTAACACCTAAATTTTTGTCTAAAATATTTCCTTCCATAGTTTAAAAATTACGGCATTTACTTCCCTCCCAGAATTTCTTTATACTATGTACTGCAGTCTTTGTTAGAATTTATACTACCCGGTAGTATTACTACGCACTGCATCCCTCCCAGAATTTCCTTATGCCATGCACTGCAGTCTTTGCATGTGTTATGTCGATGTCATGTGTAAAAATGAAATATATTAAAAGTTGCAAAGCTTGTTATGAAAATACAACAGAATTTTTAATTTTTAAAAAAATATAATCATGTACCTCTATTAGTACTTACTTGTCTTTGTAATAAAAGAATGAAAGGCCACGTGGCAATACGTGACCACAAATTAGAGTCGCTTTAAAAAAATTGCTAAAAAGAAAAGAAAAACAAAAAAAGCAAAAGAAATAACCGGTCCGCTCTAATGTCACGTTCGTGATGTAGTGGATTAATTCTCCGCCGAAGAAGGCTGACCTCAATGATTCCTTCCCCGTTATTCTTTTTTGTTTTTATTGCAAAATCCATGGTTGAAGGAGCTTCTTGGTCGCCGTTTGGTTTTCATTTTGTAAGTCCGATCATACCTTATGGATGGATAAATCATATGTCTCACTTACGCTTAGTTCGTAGTCGGTAATTCCACCACTACCGTTGGGCAAATGTCGGGGAAATTAATTATACTTTTAATTCCACGAAAAATATAAAATTTTTCTAGAAAAAATATTTCTCAAAAAATAATAATATTCTTATGATGTTTATCGTCAAAACCTAAAAATAAACTGAAAAATCGATTCGAGCATTAATGAACCATCGAAGAAGAACCGTCAAATGAACCATCGAAGAACCAAATGTGGAATGCTGACATTAAAGTCTCAAGTCCGATTGGGGCATGGCACCTCGATGCCGAAATATACAATTTTGAATTTTGAAAATAATCTATAATCTTTAAAAAGAATTTCCATAATTTAAGTAAAAATTTTCGATGAAAATGATGAATTTTTTTTTCTAAAGACTTCGAAAAGTGCATTCTTATAGGGGTCGTATTTGAGCCAAAATCTTTCCCCTTTCCTAGGTCCATCAGAGACTAATCCTGAGCTAACGATTGCTATTCGCTTTATAAGTATTGCTCCACTCCACATTATATATCACTTATGTCATATAGTCGCACCGTGGCGATTCACAAAACCCCTCTTACATCTTTTAGCCAAGAAAAAAAAGGAAAACCCTTACACCAAAACCTTCCATCTTCATCTTCATCTACGATGTTACACCCCGGAAATGATAAAAAGGAAAAAGGAAAACCAAAACAAACAGAGGAACACAGCCATGACGTTGGCCTTATTTATCAGAACCCCACCTTCTCTTCTCTTCTCGCGCCTCCTTCGTCAGCTTCAGCTTACTCCGCCCTCTCCCTCTCCCTCTCCAGCTCTCCGCCGGCGACGTCGATGGCCTTGACCTCGGGCTTCTTCTCCTCCGCCTTGGGAACCACCACCGTCAGCACCCCATTCTCCATGTTGGCCCGGACCTCGTCCAGCCTCACGTTCTCCGGCAGCCTGAACCGCCGCGCGAACCGCCCGCTGCTCCGCTCCACGCGGTGCCACTTGTCCGTCTTCTCCTCCTGCTCCCTCCGCCTCTCCCCGCTGATCTGCAGCACCCTCCCGTCCTCCACCTCCACCTTCACCTCCTCCTTCTTCAGCCCCGGCAGGTCCACCTTGAACACGTGCCCCTCCGGCGTCTCCTTCCAGTCGATCCGCGCGTTCGCTATGGCCGCAGCCTCCCGGTCGCCGCCGGACGGGGGCTGGACTGCCGCGGCGAGGCCGAAGCCCTCGAAGGGGTCCCATATGTCGCGGGAGAAGGGGTCGAAGACGCCGCCATGACGCCCGCCGAAGAAGCTCGGGATCAGCGACATGGTGTTCGACGAAATTCTTGAAGCGGTGATTCGTATGCTTCGGTGGGTCTGGGTGCTTTTCAAGAGGGCTTTGGACGAAGGAACGTCAGGGAGCAGGAATTTATACGGACGGTGAGAGGGAGTGCGGTGGTTTCATGGCGCTTCCGGGCGGTGACAAGTAATCGGTGCGAAGTGAAAGGTGTCTATCCGATCTCTTTCCACGGGCTCCTTCGGGATTCCGAGCTGAGGTTGAGTCCGAATGTTTCCACGTGTGAGAGATGACGGAGGAAGACGGAAGGGCGAGGGAGTTGGATGGGCCGCCGTGAGGCTGAACTTGGGGACTGAGCAGACTGGGCTCGCTGTCGAACTCGTTATGAAGTAGTAAAAAGGCAGCTTTGATTTTCATGGGTTCACCGAAATTTGAAGGGAAAAAAAGAATTTTAAATGGGTAGAAGGGGACACCAAAGACTTGAATCATTATAAAAATTGAATTTAGTTATTGTCTGATGATGAAGATCAAGATTTATTGTGTGAAAATAAATCTAATTATCTAGGAAAAGGTCTTTTGTGACATTTTAATCTCGCGTCGGATAAGTGGTACGTTTTGATGTTATTCATAAGTAAGATTCATTCTTAAATGGTTGTCACATGATATGATGATTTTCTAAGTACTCCTCCAAGGGCTTTTAATTCATCTCTGCATCAAGCTTTCTAGTTATGAGGGGTTTCGACGAGTCTTGATCCAGTACATGAATTGCATGTCTCGTAGATGACTATCATCTCCTGAAGAGGCGTCTCGAGCAAATCAAGTGTGGCCATCAGGGTTTGGATGCTAACATTGGTCGAATCTCGACAGCGGTGGGAGATCTTGATATCAACGAACGCTTATTTAACTGCTAAGCGGTGGAAGATCTTGATATAAGCGAACGCTTATTTAACTGCTAACTCGGTGAAGGATCGCAAATTGCTCGTCCTTTTAAGAGTGCTCAAGCATTAGTACTTGCAAACCCTAGCTTCTAATAGCGTCGCCTATCCATAACTTCAACGCTCTCAATCGCTTGACACTATTTATATCTCATCTTACATTATTTAGAGTGCAGTTCTTTCATTTTGGCAAATTAGATTAAAATCACATTTTTAATAAGTCAATGATAGGTCATTCGTGACGTTTTCAGGATGATCAATCCCGAAACTTCTCATCGAACTCGATTATATTCAAGACCTACATCTGCGCTGGTTGCACTAAACATCTGCGTTCGTTTTGCCATCTCTAGAAGACTCCGTTCAGGAATGCATGTTTCGGAAAATAAGCCGGGTTTCCACCATAAGCGCTTGGTTCGCGGCCGATGGCTACATGGTCATCGCTCTTGCATGTATATATGACGGAAACCTTTCGCTATTAAAGAAAACGAAGCGTTAGAAACATTTGGAAAACAGAGGCAAACCTAGTTTTTGCATAAAGAAGGACAAAGAGAAGATGAACCCGACACCGTCCCGCCCGCACGTACTCGTCTTCCCATTCCCAGTGCAGAGCCACGCGAGCGCCATGATCAAGCTCTTCAAGCTTCTCTGCCTCGCAGATCTCAACGTCACCTTCCTCAACTCCAACTACATCCAGAGCCGCCTGCTCCGGTCCTCCGACGTCGAGTCCCGTTTTGGGCAGTACCCGGGCTTCCGGTTCGCCACGATAACGGACAGGTTGCCGGAGGACCACCCGCGCTGCGATTTCGAGGCTTGAGAGCTGTTCCACTCAACGAAAGCAGTGACAAGGCCAGTATTCAGGGAGATTCTGCTTTCACGCCAACTGAGGTCCGCGTCGGGGTCGCTGGTCATGTGCATCTTGGCGGATGGGCTGGAAGGCCCCAATTCTTGACTGAAGGGGACACCAAAGGCCTCTGCCCTCCCGCGAAGGAGATCGGAGTTCGTCGCTTCTTGTTCAGGACTACTCGTGCTGCCTGTTTTTGGGTTAATCTTTGTATTCCTGAGCTTATTGAAGCTGGGAGCTTCCATTTGTTACACTCAGATTTGTTTAATAATGAAGATGTGAAACTATATGTAAAGACATCAATCTAACTCAATTTGAAATTCTTCCAGGCAATGACTTGGACGAGACAGTGAAGAACGTACTGGGGATGGAAAAGTTCCTGAGACGGCAGGATCTTCCGGGCTTCTGTCGCTCCATTGACGCGACCGAGGCCACTCTCCAGTTCATCGCCAGCGAGAGCCAATAGAACGCGAGAGCCGATGCGCTCATCTTCGACACCTTTGAAGAGCTCGAATCGCCAATCCTCACTCACATCCGCAACCATGGCTCATTCCCTGAACTATATGCCATCGGACCCCTCCACGTCCATCTCAAATCGAGACTAACGGTGGCCGGAGCCAATGTGCTGGTCTCAAGAAATAATGGGATCTTGAGAGAGGATAGAAGCTACGTGGGTTGGCTCGACGATCAGCCGCCGAAGTTGGTGGTTTACGTGAGCTTCGGGAGCATTGTGGTGATCACTAGGGACTAGGTCATGGAGCTTTGGTATGTTGAGAGACAAGTGGATGTAGAAGTAAAATAATTGTTTTATTTTATATAAACAATATTACAAACTCTACACCCACTTTTCTACACAAGACCCCTATCACTCTAGCACCCTACAACTCAAGCTACCTACTCCACCCACACTTCACGTACACACTCCACTCACTCACACACACTTCACACCCTTCACACTTGCACTTCAAGAGACAACAGCCCCTATTTATAGGAGCCAAAGTCGGTGGAGAAAAATCTGGAGAGAGAGGGGGAGAGAAAAGTCTAGAGAGAGGGAGAAAATTCTGGTGCAGCAGAGAGAGAGAGAGAGAAATCTGGAGAAATCCAGAGAGAGAAAGAGAAATCTAGAGAGAGAAGGAGAGTAGGCGGTGCCCCTTTTATTTTCTGACACTCCCCCTCACCGACTACTCTCTCTTAGTCTAGACATTGTGATCATACCAAGTTGCCTTTGAAACTCTTCGAATTTTGCAGCTTCAAGACCTTTGGTGAAGATGTCTGCAACTTGATCATCTGTTTTGGCATACTCCATCTTTATCTCGCCTTGTAAGACTTTTTCCCGCAGGAAATGATAGTGCACTTCTACATGCTTGGTCCTCGCATGGAAAACTGGATTTTTCGCTAAGCTTATGGCTGACAGATTATCACAATATATCCGTGTAGGTTGATTTATCGGTTGATGAAGATCCTCCATTATTTGTACCAGCCATGTACTCTCTTGTGCTGCCATTGCTTTGCTGCTCTATACTCGGCTTCGTTGTAGATAGTGACACGGTTGCCTGTCTTTTGCTGCACCATGACACTACCGCCGATCCGAGGCTAAACATATATCCAAAGTAGTTGATCGTCGTGTGTCACGATCTCCAAAAGCAAAGTCAGCATCGCAATGCCCTATAACTTCACATGATGCTTCTTTCTTATACAAAAGCCCAAAATCAAATGTACCTTTGACATACCTTAGTATGCGCTTGGCGCATCTAAGTGAGGCTTTGTGGCTCTTCCATGAATCGGCTTGCTACTCCTACTGCGAAGGCAATATCAGGCCGTGTTATGGTTAGGTAGATAAGGCTACCCACCAATTGCCTGTACATAGTTGAATCTTCCAATTCTCGTCCTTCAGTTGCACATAACTTTACATTTCCATCAATTGGAGTAGATATAGGTTTGCAATCAAGCATCCCAAACTTGTCTAGGAGGTCTCGTGCATACTTCTGCTGACATAGGAATAATCCTTCATTGGTGTTTTCAATCTCGAGTCCTAGGAAATGTTTTAATTCTCCAAGCTCTTTCATCCGAAACCGTGCGAGAGGTTGGTTCGATTTGGCGTATCTCCTCTTCATTATCTCTAGTGACAATTAGATCGTCCACGTAGATTAGTACTATTGCAAGCTTGCCATCTTCGCCTTCACAAACAAGCTCGAGTTTCTTTGGGGCTACAGAGTAACCACTTTGTACAAAAAATTCAGCAATCTTCCCGTACCATGCTCTTGGAGCTTGTTTTAAGCCATAGAGGGCTTTCTTTAACTTACAAACATAATCTGGATGAATCTTACTTTTGAAACCATCCGGTTGCTCCATGTATATATCTCGATCTATACATGTAAGAAGGCATTCTTCACATCCATTTGCCATAATTTCGATGACTTGCTTGCTGCAAGTGCTAGTAAGACTCGAACTGTAGTGATCTTTGCTACTGGACTAAAGGTCTCATCATAATCTAGGCCATACTTTTGAGAGAATCCTCGAGCAACTAGTCGTGCCTTATATCTTTCTATCGACCCATCGGTCGAGTTTTAAGTTTATAAACCCATTTGCAAGATATAAGACGTATCTCTTTAGGTCTCGGCACTAAGTCCCATGTTTCGTTCTTTCTTAGTGCTTGTATCTCTTCCTCCATTGCTTTCCTCCATTCCACGCCTTGCGAGGCTTCATCATATGTGGACGGCTCGATTGCTCCAACATCTTCGGTCGGCGCCGCATTTGCATATTTGGGATTTGGTCTTCTTTGTCTTGTTGATCTCCTAACTTGAGGTTCCCGTTCTTCAAGTTCTTCCATCGACTTGGTCGAAGCTCTTCGTAGTTCTTAGATGTACACCAGTTCGCCATGGGCTCTTTGATTTTTCTGGTGACTGTGCTCTGACTTCTTTTCTTCCAGTTACATTATCATTTCCTTCTTCAATTGGCTGACCCTTATCAATCTCGTTATTTTCTTCCATTCCTTCACGAATCTCTTCTTCAACTTGTTTTGAATTAGGTTGTGATGGCCACCAAGATGATAGTTCGTCGAACACCACATTTACGGAAGTGTAACACCTCCCCGTTGTAGGGTCACAACACTTCCATCCTTTTCTTTGATCATCGTAGCCCACGAATATGCAGCGAACTGCCTTTTTATCGAACTTGTTGCGAAGATGGTCTAGCACGAATGCATAACATACACACCCAAATATTCTAAAGTGACTTACCGTGGGCTTACGATTCCACAACTTCTCATAAGGTGATATAAAGCCAAGCCTTGCTTGAGGAATCTGTTAATCACGTGCGTTGCCGTCTTCATGCACTCAGCCCAAAACTTGGGTGGAACATTCTTCGCATGCAACATACTCCTGCATGTCTCCGCCAAATGCCGATTCTTTCTTTCGGCAACTCCATTTTGTTGTGGCGTATTTGGGCAAGTAAGTTGTCGACGTATCTTCCATTCTTGAAGAAATTTTGTAAAGTCATCGATGTATATTCTCCCCCATTATCCGTGCGAAGGCATAGTATTTTCTTGCCTACTTCACATTCTACTTTTGCTTTAAACTCCTTAAATTTGTTTAATGCCTCGGATTTTTCTTTCATGAAGTCGACCCAGACGTACCTGGAAAAATCATCGATGAATGTTATCATGTACTTTGATCCTCTGACCGATGGTTGCTTCACTGGTCCAAATACATCTGAGTGGATTAGCTCGAGAGGCATCTTAGCTCTGAATGCGGACTCCTCGTATGGAAGCTGATGTGCCTTCCCGTACTGGCATCCGGCGCAGATGACATCTTCTTGGACTTCCAAGTGGGGGAGACCTTTTAACATACCTTTCTTCATCATCACCTTTAATTTATGGTAGCTCACGTGCCCAAGCCGTGCATGCCACAAACCAGGCGTTTCACTCCTTCGAGTTTTGTCCACATATGCCGTCTGAGCTGACATCACGTAGACAGATTCTAATCAACGCCCCTCCATGATTGGTGTACCAGTTGGTTTCAAATTGCGGTACACCCTAACGTCTCTAGGACCGAACACAACATAATTGCCTGAGTCTGTAAGTTGTGCCACGGACAATAGATTCTTCTTCATTCCGGGCACATGGTACACATTCTTCAGTTCGACTTGATGCAAACTGAATCGGGGTGTTATCATCGTTTGGCCGACATGGGTAATCGGCAACCTTGAGTTGTCTGCGGTGACAACTACTCGTCCTCCTTTGTACTCGCACATGTTTGATAGCTTGCCTTGATCTCCGGTCATGTGATTTGAGCACCTCGAGTCAACTATCCAATCTTTATCATAATCAATCAATTTATCACTTACCGTGATGAGGGCCATCGCATCTTCTAACTCGTGATGGAGGAGCGTGATCTCTTCTTGTTCCTCCACTGCAAAGGATGCTTGGAAATCCCACTCTTCTTCGCTATCATTTTCCTTGGATGCCGTAACATTTCCTTCAACTCTCGGCAGTCCCTGGCAAAGTGACCTACTTTGCCACACATGTAACACCGTCCATTACGCCTTCTATTCTTCTTTTCTTCATTATCATCCTTATCGCGGTCTCGACGAGCTCCCCTTGACCGAGGTCCAGTTCCTTCTACTCGCTTTGGCCATTCTCCATGACTTTTCCATGATTTGCCATCTCTTGCACCTGCTCTATTTCTATTCTGGCCCTTGAACCCTCTTTTATTACTGAAGAGGGCACTTTCATCCTCCTTAATTGAGACCTTAGAAATTTGTTTATCTAAGGCTTCTTGATTGGCCAATATATTCTCCAACTCTGCTAGAGTTGGCTCATTTGCCCATCCACGGGTGGCCGTAACAATACCATTATATTCCGGCCTTAACCCGTGAATTATTATTCTTCTTATTCTTGTCTCGTAGATGGCATTCTCGGGATCTAATTTTGAAATTTCTTCGCAAATAGATTTAACTTTAGAAAAGTATTGACTTACCGTCATACTTTGTTGCGAGACTGAGAGGAGCTCGTTCTCCAGGCATTGTAACTTGGCATCATTTGTCCTTGCAAATAGCGTCGCCAAGTTATCCCATGCCTCCTTCGGGGTCTTCGCACTCTTTATGTGTTGCAATAATTCATCTTCAACAGTCATGGCAAGAACATAAAGAGCCTTTCCTGATTTTATGTTCCATTTTCTTAATTCGCTATCATTCGTGGGTGGTGTGGTGTCGCTCCCGCCAACAATATCCCACAAATCTTGACCTAGCAAGTAATATTGCATGCGGGTACTCCAATTATTATAATTTGAGTTGTTGAGCTTCTCGACGCCACTTACCGAACTCGAGAAACCCGCCATCGTGACTTGAGTACAATGCCCCACACTATACCAAGTAAGCCTGGTCCCAGACCAACCGACTTCACAATCCCGGATTGTGCACTGGCAGAACTCCGACGTACTCCGCTCCTTGGCTCGACGAACTTGACCGCCTACTCACTTACAATGGTCCCCGACCACTGTCTTCGCACGGTCTTCGACAACCTGGCTCTGATACCACTTGTTGAGAGACAAGTAGATGTAGAAGTAAAATAATTGCTTTATTTTATATAAACAATATTACAAACTCTACACCCACTTTTCTACACAAGACTCCTATCACTCTAGCACCCTACAACTCAAGCTACCTACTCCACCCACACTTCACGTACACACTCCACTCACTCACACACACTTCACACCCCTCACACTTGCACTTCAAGAGACAACAACCCCTATTTATAGGAGCCAAAGTCGGTGGAGAGAAAAGTCTAGAGAGAGGGAGAAAATTCTGGTGCAGCAGAGAGAGAGAGAGAGAAATCTGGAGAAATCCAGAGAGAGAAAGAGAAATCTAGAGAGAGAGGGAGAGTAGGCGGTGCCCCTTTTATTTTCTGACATGGTACAGTTTGGTCAGCAGTGGGGCGAGATTCTTATGGGTGTTGAGGCCGGACTCGGTGGCCGAGCAAGACAGCAGTGATCGGATCCGCGCCGAGCTCGCGGAGGCGACAAACGAGAGAGGGTACTGTTCAATTTTCAATCTTTTCATTGGGAATCTAACCAAAGCTTTCCCATCATTTGAAATTCTAGTGATAATGCTTTGCGCCATTGTCGCACCAAGCTGGCATATTTCTGCTAAAAATCAATGCATCGCTTCTGAAAATAGCTCACCATAGCCACATGTTCCCAACAGGTATCTAGTGGAGTGGGCCCAGCAAGAGGAGATCCTGGTCCACCCGGCCATCGGCTTTTTCCTGAGCCACAGCGGGTGGAACTCGGCCCTGGAGGCCGTGGTCGCCGGCGTCCCCATGATCTGCCGGTCATGCTTCGCCGACCACCGGGTTCGTGGGCCGAGTGTGGTGGAACGGGGTGGACGCGAAAGATGCGTGCAACAGAGCCGTGGTTGAAAGGGCGGTGAGGGATCTGACGGATCCGGAGAGGGACGACGGTGAGATCAGAGATTCTGCAGAGAAGATGGCGAAGCTTGCCGGAACCAGTTTGGGCTTCGGAGGCTCGTCATATCGACATCTGGAGAGGTTGATCCTGGATATCAAGAACGTGGCAGCTTATCAAAATTGATTTACTAATTCGAAATATTATTGAAATATGCTTACTCGAGATATAAGGAAATGTAGCCTTAAGCGGTGGCTCGAATAAAGAGAGAAATTATCAAAACTATGTACGTCAAGAAGCCTAAGACCTCGAATTCATTTCGTACTCGGCGTAGTCCCCTGCGGCGGAGTGACAAGGAAGTATTTCCATGCAAATCTTCTAATGTGTGTTACCATTTTAGATGGAAGGAGGGAAACGAAAAGAAGAAATTGGGAAGAGAAATTGTATGATGTGTGTTAGAGAAAACTTCCCGATTTGTTTTGAAGTTGACAAAACGTTTCCATCAGTCTAGTCTGAAGACTTGAAGACTCTCTTGACAAAGTCTGAAGACATCCAAACTCAAGATTCAAAGTCTGCCCTCATTGACAGTTTCCAGACCGACGAAGAAAAAGTCTTATTCGATTGAATTAAGACAATCATATCTTTAAGGTTTTGATTCATATGGTTAAGGAAGATCTCTCAACTGGAGATAGCATTTCAAGATCTGTTATTCGTATTGATTAAATCGAGTAACTTAGATTCAATTGATCCGCGAAACACACTTGGAAAGTTCTACTTATGGAAACCTAGATCCTGATTGTATGGGCGAGCAGTATTAGTGGGCTATCGTCATTTTCCTTGAATAGCTCGAGATCTTCCTAATTGATTCTATCCAACAGGTTGATTGGAAGAACTCATTTGGAAGGTGCCAACGGTAATGAAGGCATGAAGGAGTATATAAGGAAGACGTTCAAGTTGTTTAAGAGTGCCCGATAGAAAAATTCCAAAGTCTGAATCTCCTTGTTCTTTTGCGATCTTATTCGTTGAACTATACTTGTACTCAAAAGAGAGACTAAATATCTGTGAGACCTTGAGGAAATGTAGTAGAGTCTTACACTTTGTGGAATCAAGGACGTGAAACTGTAAATTCTCTTTTGATTCTTAGTGAAATCCAGCTAGTAGGCTGTCAGTGCGAGAGAGTGGACGTAGGCTTGGTCTAAACCGAACCACTATAAACTCGGAGTCTTGATTTTCTATCCCTTATCTCCTTACTTTACATCTCACCTTCATACGTCTGTTTATTGTCTTCACTCTTTTAGTCTATTAATCGTTGAAGACTAATATGTCTTGTTACGTTTTGCAAAAACTTCTTTGATCACCTATTCACCCCCCTCTAGGTGCTCGTACTAGTCCTATCGATGTGCACTTCTCATTCATGTACCTTCTATTTATACAAAAGGACTAATATATAGTACAAATAATAATTAATAAAAAAGAAAGAATATGTTCTCTAATCTAGGTGTATCAAATCTCATCCTAGATTGATTGCAATCCCCGATTAAATGTATTAAATTACAATCCATACAAATCTCTCAAATCTGCAGTATATCTTCCAACACTCCCTCTCAAGCTAGGGGCTTGTATATGTCCTAATAGATATGCATGTTGCCTTTGATAAAGATGTTTAGAAAACATATCCATGGGTTGCTCCGTGGTTCTAATTCATCTTGTCTCAATTACTGCTTCTTGGATCTTTTCTCAAGTAAAATGGCAATCAACTTCTATGTGCTTTGTTGTCTCATGTCCTATCGGATTTGCCACAAATTTGAGTGCCCAATCATTGTCACAAAAAAGTAATTTGGTCCTTTAACTTGTACCCTATGATCTAGAAGTAGGCCCCGCAACCATACTATTTCACAAATAGTCTTGGTCATAGATTGATACTCAGCCTCAACTGATGACAAGGACATAGTAGACTATTTCTTTATCTTCCATGAAAGCAAACGATTCCCAAAATTTGATGCACAACCAGTGATAGATCTCCTACTCATAGGACAAGTCGCATAATCCGTATCATAATAAGCTGTCATTTCCATGTTGCACTTTCGAGAAAGAAGTATCCCTAGACCTGGGCATTTCTTCAAGTACTTCACAACCTTCAGCAATCAAGTGGGACTGTTTCGGGCTATGTATGAATTGGCGCCAAACCTGTACTACATAATAAATATTTAGCCTAATCATTGTGAAGTAGATCAATTGTCCAACGAGTCTCTGGTTGCTTGACTGATCTTTGAGTAATGGATCATTATTTGGAGACAATATACCAGCATCATAATCAATCGTAGTCAATTTTGCGTTTTGTTCAATGGGGATAATGGCTAGTTTGCACCATTATAATCCTGCTTCTGATATAATATCTAGTACGAATTGCCATTCGCTAAGAGAGATTCCTTGATCTGAATGAGCTATCTCAATTCCAAAAAAAATATGTAGGTGACCATAAATCTTTGATGTGAAAGGTAGAATGTATATACTCTTTAAGATTTTTCATAGCAAATTCATCACTTCCCATGGTAAGTATGTCATCAACATAGATTATTAAGTAAATAGATAACATATCTTTTTGTCTATGTGAATAGAGCATAATCATATTTGGACTGTTTGAATCACATAGTTGTAAGTGCATCGGTAAATTTTGTATACCATTATCAAAAAGCTTGCTTGAGGACATAAAAGGATTTGCGGAGACGACATACTTTGGACTTCCCTTGTCTCCATAATCCTTGTGGAAGATCCATATAAATCTCCTCATCCAAATCACTATGAAGAAAAGCATTGTTGATTGTTGATATCCATTTGATGTAATGACCAGTCGCAAAAAAGCAACCACCAATAAAAAGAACAAACTTTAATGTCTTTTGTCATAGGAGAGAAAGTCTCATGGTAATCAAATCTCTCTCGCTATGTGAAGCCTTTAACTACCGACTGAGCCCTATATTGTTCAACAGAACCATTTGCTCTATATTTAATCCTGTATACCCACTTGCATCTAATTGGTTTGTGATGGGGAGGTAGTGGTACAATATCCCATGTATGATTCTCCATCAAGGCTTGTAGTTTTGTGATAACTCTATAAAAATAGAGTTATTTTACCTATTTTAGGCAACAATTAATGCAATATCTATTAGAAAATATTTTGATTTTCTTCTAATTATTCGAATTTTCCTTGTTTATGCAGAATAATGATATATTCAGAAGATAAGGAAAAGAATGGCAAAAATTAGGAATACAAATCAAAAAGCAATGGAAGATGGATATCAAATTAGGAAATCCTTGATTTTATTCCCTAATGTTATCTACAAGCATTGGGAGATAAATATCAAATCAAGATCCTCTGATTTACTCCCTAATTTTATGTGCAATTGTTTGGAGAAAAGATCATCTGATAGAACATTGAGAGAGAGTAGTTAGGTTTTTGTTAGATCGTTTTTCATTGTTCTGAAAGTTTTTCAAGTATTTTGAAGAGAAGACAAAAGTGGTGACAGAATTCTTGTTCTTTGATTCAAGATGCTGAGTTTGATTTATATTTATATTTTTCTTCTACTATGTTCTATTTTCTTTTGTTAGGCTACGATGTAGCCTAACCATGATGATGTGAATTTCATTATTTTTATATTTTGCAATTGATTTCATTCTTGTGAGTTATACATTATTGTGCATAATGCTTTTGAGTGACTGACCACCACTTGAATGATCTTATGTGCATGTTTGAGACTGAAATGTAATAATATGGAATTGCTCATTATAATATATAACCATGAATTAAACGTGGATAAAGATATACCTCGTTATTTGTGTAGCTTTCGATAATAAGATGATCCAAAAGACTCATTGTAAACCGGGAATATTCATAGTTTTTAATGCATTTATGTTTATTTTAATTCACATAGAGATATAGTGGATTAATAAACTGAATAGGTTTGCTATATTTAGAGATAGGATAGTAAATAGATTAGGAAATTCCGCTATCACATGTTTGATATTATTCTTGTATCCACGACAATCTGAAATTCATATCTAGTGATTATGGTGAAATCGAATACTCTAACATATTTATCTGATTGATTTACTGCATTTAGTCTACAAATTTTGTTTTTAATTTATTCTCAATTATATTTTGATCTTTTAAATAAATTTTAGAATTAATCTATTTTAGTATTTAATTATTTTATTAATCATCGATCTCAGTGGGACGATATTCTTTCTTATCATTATATTACTTGTTCGACACGTTCACTTGCGTTTAGAATTTTACGAACATTTTGCCTCCATAGCCTTTTGCCGCGTGGATCATTCACTACCTCATTGTAACTAGAGGGTTCTCGTTCCTCAGATTTACAGCTAATGCAACACATATGCTTTGACAATAGCTTATTAAAGGAAACATATCAGGAGATAGGATAATGAGCACCTAGTGAATTCAAGGTGGCACATACATAGTCCTTCGTCCAGGTTGGTGGGTGAGCGACACGACCATATCGCCGTGGTGCATCATGTTGCTACATCAAAGATGGTTCTTCAGTAGTAGTTGGTACAAAAGGAGCTATCATTTGAGAATGTTGAGACTCCTCTTTGGTTGACATGGGGGGTTCTTCATTTGAATAGCCCACTGCTGTATAAGTTTCATCAGATGTTGGAAGCGATATTGTAGCTGGTGTTTGATGTTTTTGGGGAGTGAACAATAGATGATTCTCCATAAGATAAATCTTCTTCAAACACAAATTGACAATTAGTTATTCTTCTCTTTGGATTTTCGAATGAAGAGGCCTCATCTTGGAAGGGGGAATGTGTCATCATGAAAATGACATCCCTGCTCATAAAAGATTCTCTTATGGATAGTTCAAAAACCCAATGTCAATTTTTGAGGCTTGGGTATCCCATAAATATGCATCGACGGGCATGATGACCCATTTTATCTCGAGGCCCCACATAGTCATATAACATAAGCAACCAAAAACTTTGAGATGGTGTAGTTCTAGTTTCTTCCCATATAGCAACTCAAACGGAGATTTGTTGTCTAAAATGTGTGATGGCATGCGATTGATCAGGTAAGCTGCCGTGACCACACAATCTCCCCAAAAAGTCCTAAGAATATATATACTTAGAATTTAAGAGCACGTGCTACTTTTAAGAGATGACGGTGCTCAACGACTCCATTTTGCTGTGGGATGTAGGTGCAAGAACTCTCATGCAAAATTCCATTTTAGGAAAAGAAAAAGGCACATTCATCATTGAAGAATTCTCTTCCATTATCAATGCAAATGCGTTGAATCGATTTCCCAAATTGATTTCTTCATAGAGAAAATAAGTTTCTCAAATAAGAAAAGACTTGACTCTTTGATTGCATGAGAAATACCCATGTGGCACGTAAAAAATCATCTACGATTGTAAGGAAAAATCGAGAGCCATCACGATGTGGAGTGTGATAGGGTCCCCAAACATCAACATGTATTAAGGAAAAAATACCTTCTACGTTAGAGTTGCTATTTTAGAAGGGTGCACGTGCTTATTTTGTTGGGGGAAAATGGGACATTGAGGATAGGGTAAAGAAGCAGTATGATCCAATCTCTAATTATTAAGAAAATTCTTATCATCGGTAGTAGTGTTACACAATAATTTATTCAATTCAGCAAAAGATAATTTGAAATTGCTTAGAAAATCAATCCAAAAATATAACCTTTCAGAGATTCTACCCAAGGCCATCAATTTGCTAGTCGAAATGGCTTGAAAGAGACATTTACATAACAAGAGTTTTTTTTTTCACAACATGTGTAACATTTCCATTTGGAAGTTGCCCTAAGACAGGAAAGGGTAATTTCTTGACATTGGAAAAGAAATTTTCATTGTAGACAATGTGGTCTCTAACACTTGAATCAATTATCCATGCATCCTTGGAAATTGCGTTCATCAAGCAATAAGAAATTCCTGTGAAACTCCTAGCTTTATCAAAAGCATTCAATTTCTTCAAAGCTTTCATCAACTCGTGATATTGATCATGGTTAATTGACTTGTCACCTCGTTGACCATCAAAAGCTGTCGAAAATCCCCTCTTCTCTTTTTCTCCAGGTTTGCCATGCAATTTCCAGCAATTATCAATCGTATAATACGAACGTTTGCAATAATTGCAATATAATTTATTATTTCCTTAAAGGTTCTAATCATTATTTCTTGATGACGTGGCACAAGAGGGACCATTAGCTGGCCTGAAAAAAGGGGGGCTAACGTTGACTCGTATGGGCCATTCGATCTAGAAGAGATGAAGGCATGCGGGCCATCCGATCCAAAAGGGGACAAGTGCGATTGTGGGCCATTCGATCGTCCCATGAAATCTGAGCCGTTCATTCCTTTCTTGAAGATTCTTGGCTCTTCCTCCAAAAATCCTTTGTCCTTTGCTCGCTATTCTTCTTGGTGAAGCACCGAAATGGGTCGCCGCCACTAGAAGCACTCTTTCTTCAACCTTATTGTAGTCTAACGCGGCGTGACGCTGGCTTTCCTCCTAAACAGCAAGCTAGTAGATTTGGCCAAGCATCGACATGGACTTCATGGTCAAGATCTACAACCAAAACAAGAGGTAAGACCCTTTCAAGATGAGGAGAAACCTCATCACTTTCTCTCTCTCCCTTATGGTTTTGTACTGCTGCAAAATCAACTTCGACCATTCAAACTTTTCCTCAGCCAACTCTAACTCATTTCTTAGGGCTGAAAGTTTGTTGTAAACGGTGACAACGGTCGTGTTGCTCCATCTCAACTCCGAGATTGGCTGAGTTAAGGAAAAAATTGTTACTCGATCTATTTTTCCATACATTTCTTTGATATCTTCCCATATTATCTACAAGTCCTCAGTTGGGGAAAGTCCGGTCATGACTTCAAGGGTATTGTAGTTCCCGATCCACGTTTGGACAAGTTGGTTGCATTTCCTCCAAATTCACGCCAAATGCTCATCAAACGGAATCAAAATTGTTCCGTCAAGAAATCCGTCTTCGTCCTTTGTTACTAGCGCACACCGGAACTCTCGCGACCAAGTGGAGTAGTTGTCAGAACTGGATTACTATTGGGTAATGGGCTTCAGTTTTGTTCCGTTAGTGCTCAATGTGTAGAGCAGGTCGCCGAGCTCCGACCGGCCGTTGGCGACAACAATTTGGTATGGAAGGAAATCGGGTTGGGGAACCGGGTAGGGATTTGTTCCCGAACTCATAGTATCCGACCCGGTCGTATAATCCGTATGGAAAAAAATTTGACCTAATGGCTAAGCTTGCCCTGAATGCAGTTGGTGGGCCTCCACTAGGTTGTTCTCTGTGGCCTTGGTTGGTTGGCCATGGGCTTGTTTGTGCTGCCCTATAAAACCATGGGTTGGGTCCCATGTGGATGGGTAGCCACTAGATGGACTAGCTATGACGGGTTGGCCCTCAACGAATTGTTCGGAATTAGGCTAGCCTAGAACAGGATATCCCTAGTTAGGTTCGGCCTGAATCTGTTACTCCTTGTTCACAACGTTAGTAGGAGGGTTCCAAGGTAGGTTCTTGGATTGACAAATTTTCTTGCAGGATTGACTCTTCTGAAGCCGATGGGTGATCTTTAGTCATGGTGTTGGTAAGTGAATGAAAATTTGGTTTTTTGAAAGTGTATAGATATTGATTCCTACATTAGAGTGCTAACCTTGTTTTGCAGGTTAATGCTCCTACAACAACAAAGGTGCAAAGTTATCCGGAGGATAACCTATCTTTGATCAAATTGAGAAGGCAGATTTAATCTGGTGCACAAAAGATGATTTAGGTGACCACCTAACCTTTATGGCAAAAAAAAAAATTGGGAGAAAATTAAACAAAGAAATTATGAAACTAAAAGGGGAGGATATGCTTGCCTCTGCATAGTGGCGTGTAGATGTCCTCATATGCTCTACCCTTTGATCTTTGAGAAGTGACCACACAACAACAGTGCTACCTAAACTCAATTAACCCTAAATTTATATTACAAATGTCAATTCAATCCTAATCTTTTTAATTTTGTCAATTTAGTCCTAAACTTTTGTGCAAAATTCTAATATAGTTATTCCAATCAATTTTTGTCGGAAAATCGCTGACATGGTGGTCTGATCATTGTAAATCGTCCTACGTAGCACACCGTCACATCGGCGATTTCTGATAAAAATTTAGCCGTAAGGATTACATCGGACTTAAGCACAAATTTTATGATTAAATTGAAAAAATTGAAAAATTTTGGATTGCATTGACATCCATACAATAAATTTAAAACTAATTGGACAATTACCCTTCGATGTACGCAAATTACCATCTTAACTGGAGATGTCGAGTTTGTAAGGCCATTAGCATGTAATGCCTCCCAAGCATCCACAACAAACTCTTCTTAAGCTTCATTTGTTTTATAAAAAATGAATTATTTGGAAAATATTTTGCAAAAACAAATTGCTTGTATCACTTGAAATAATTAATTGACGGAATATACTTTTATTTTCAACGACAATTTATACTCAAATATTTTTGTGGACGATGAAAAATTTTCACCAAAATGTTTAGAGAAGAAGAAGGCTCCCTTTATTGCTAGAAGGGAAAATCAGTCTTTCTCAATATGAAAAACATTTTCATCGATCAGATCGGTTTTCAGTCATCCAAACACCAAAAAGTCAAAAAACCAACTTCTCGAACATAGTTCGCTTTGGGTCAGAGAAAGGAGAGTAGAGACCATTACAATGGTGTCACACGACAACAACCATTCATTGCATTGCTTCAATGATACATGATAAAGTTCTAGCAAAATGCATCAAGCACATCAAGCATTTCTCCCTTTATAATCAAGATGTAATTTCTACAGATTTAGTGTCTGTCAGTCCATATTAAGAAAGACACCGACCCAACACGGAAATAAAGTCAAACTTTCTTTATATGTGATGTGATATCAATAGTAAATTGTTTTCGTAAATAAACCAAGCTCGACTGTCTTGATTTCCGGACGGCCCAGACCACACCCATAGAAGCAAGTCTTCACGAGGAGGCCAAGATCGGAAAAAACTCGCCTTCGGTTGAAGAGCTCTCGAGCGAGTGGCCGGCCGAGGTAGGCCTTGACGATGGGCCCGAGGGTGGCCCTGACCAGGTTGACCTTGGACCTGCCACACGAGGCCGGGTCTCGAGACCACTCCTCCTGCTTCTTTCCTCGGAGTGCTCCCTGATCCACCAGTACTCCATCCGCTGGATCTCGAACCCGCCGCACTTAGCCATGGCTCTCTCCACTTCCTCCGTGCTCCTCATAGTTTTGATAAAGTTAGATGCTTCTTGAATTACTGATTCGAAAGACTATTGAAATATAGTTACTCGGGATATAAGTAAATGTAGATGCCTCTAGTGGTGGCTAGAATAAAGAGAGAAATTATCAAAATTATGTATTTCAAGAAACGCAAGATCTCGGATTTAATTCATACTTAACATAGTCTCTTGTGAGGGTGATAAGGAAGTATTTTCTTACGAATCTTCCAATGTGGATGGCCTATCTTTAGTCAGATTGAGAAGGTGACTTTGTCTGGTGCACAAAAGATAGATTTACTTTACCATCTAATCTTTATGGTAAGAAAGAAATTTGGGTGAAAATTAAACAAAGAATTCATGAAACTAAAAGGAGAGAATGCTTGCCTCTCCTTAGTGGTGTGTTGATCTCCTCATATGTTCCAACTTTTGATCTTTGAGAGGTGATCATACAATAACAGTGCTACCTAAATCCATTTAATCCTAAATCTATTTTACGGATACTAATTTAATCCTAAACTTTTTTATTTTGCCTATTTAGTCATAAATCTTTGGAATTCTAAGATAGTCCATCCAATTAATTTTCATTGGAAATTATTGACGTGGTGATATAATCATCGTAGGTTGTCGTACGTGGCACACCACCACATCAACGATTTATGGTGAAAATTGGCCGGAAGGATTATATCATAATCTTGCACAAAGGTTTATGATTAAATTGATAAAATTAAAAAAAAAATGAGACTGAATTAGCATCCATACAAATAGGTTTAAGACTGATTGGACATTTTCCCGTTGATGTATGCACATTACATTATTAACCGGAGATGTCAAGTTTGGAAGGCAATTAGCATGTAGTTCCTCCCAAGCATCCACAACAAATTTTTCTTGAGCTGCGTTTGTTTCATAAAAAATTAATGATTTGAAAAATATTTTCCAAAAAATATCTCTTGTATCACTTCAAATAATTAGTTAATTAAAAATATTTTCATTATTGACGAAAATTTATGCCCAAATATTTTCCTAGATAAAAATTTTCATTGAGATGTTTGGAGAAGATTAAGGTTCATTTTCTTGCTAGAAGGGAAAACCAGTTTTTCTCAATCAAAACTTGTTATTTTCACTTCATGAAAAACGTTTTCACTGATTGGATTAGTTTTCCATCATTTAAACACCAAAAAGGGAAACACAATTTCCCGAAAATGATTTTTTTCAAAAATGAATCCTAAGACCCAGGTAAAATAAAAAGAATGCCTTAGGTCAGAGAAAGAAGAGTAGAGACCGTTACAGCGGCATCACACAACAGCAACTATTCATGGCATTGCTTCAATGATACAGGATAAAGTTTTAGCAAAATTCATCAAGCACATTGAGCATTTGTCACTTTATAATTAAGGTGTTTTACTATAGATTTGGTGTCTGTCAATCCATGTTAAGATTCGCCCAAAAAAACAAATCCATGTTAAGGAGGACCCTGACCCATTGCGGAAATAAAGCTACACTTTCTTAAAAAACCATGTTTTCGAGGTCTCCACAGGCCAAGTAGTAATACTACGGACGTTGTTAATATAACCGTACTGTTATTTTGACTTAATAACGGTGCACGGGCAGCCACACGTTTCAGTTTAGATGGAAATGACAACCGGCATTTCACCGAAAACAGAAGCTAATTATGCTCTGCAAAAATAGTAGATTTTGAACTTTCACTTCTTTCTTTCTTCTTCTTCTTCTTCTTCTTTTTTTTTTTTTGTAAACACAAAAACAAAAGTTCTTTCATTTACACATTAAATTCAAATTAATCTTTCTTTCTAAAAAGAAATGCACCAATCTCTCTTAATTTTCTCGAACAAAAATAAAAGTTATCTAATGTGGAATTAGTTGTAATCTATCAACATATTTATTTCATCTTGAAATAAAGTTGATTAAACCGATATCTTCTAATATTTTTCAAATGAAGAAATTTGTCCGGCAATAATTTAATTGACGAAAGTTGTGTTAGCATAGACGTTGAGATAAATTATTCAATTGTAGATACTAGTAATCCATTAAAGGGATCAGATGAGCTTCACCTATAATTTCCGAGCATCGCGATTTCAAGCCTAGCACTAAGGTCACCAGTCAAGCTTCAAAAGGGTGTTGCAAATCTCGCTAACCACATACGAGATTTCAAGCCTAGTACTAAGGTCCAAAGTTCCGAAATCTAGAGGTGCCGATGAAGGTTGACGACATAAGAAAATTTAAATCATTTCTCTTAAAAATAATTCTCCAGAAAAAAAATACTTTCTAGCAATGTTCAATAGTTGATGAAACAAAGCGACTCAAAGTGAGAGAATAAGAACTGTAAAATGACTTAATGTGTTTAACCCGGATGATATCTTTACATTTTTCTCGTCTTTTACCTTGACGTTTGGCAACCGATTAAACCTGTTAACCAGTTGCCTCAAGGGAAATTAGTGGTGTAGAAGGCACCGTCATTCTTTTAACGAGCATTATTCAATTCAATGACATCGCTCAAGAAAAGGAAATCCATGGTGTAATTGACTATAATTAGATGGTCGGACATGGGTCCAAAATAAAACAAATGACATGAAGTCATAGATAAATATTATTAGATATCTAACGTGAAAGTAATATAGATGGAATGGATTTTCAATTTTTTCCAGTCTTTTTTTTTTTTTTTTTATAGAAAGGTTGGCCATAAACTTGATTTTTCACCGGAGTCATTTCATTATCTTGATATGGTTATCTCTCTATATGAAAAGTTTTCGGTCAAAGAGTCATCACATTCCACCATCGTCGTCACCAAATATCATATCGCGTCCTCGCAATCATTCTTGGGAAGCAAATTGAATTTTGTTCATTAATAATTTCAGGTTTTTTTTTTCTTTTAAACTAACTTTCAGCAAAAAAAAATTATTTATAGAATCAAATCCCAACTACTGAGATTTTGATTTCCCAAGGAAACTGGGCAAAAAAGTCATCCGGTTTCCTTGAGAAAATGGGTGGAGATTGCACCATTACTCTGGACAGAGTAACGATGCAGTCACCTTAGGCTACGTTTGGTCGTCCGGATTTCTAATCGAGATAGAACTGGATAGGATAGGATATGAAATTCTAGGATTTTTTTATATCCCGTCCATTGTTTGGTGAATCATAGTATTAAAGTCGAATATGTTCACATCATATCATGTATATTTTTTTTTTATATAAACGGCATATTATTATAATGAACCAAAATGTTCATAAACGGAGATGGTGAAAATATTTCATAACACTATTTATTAATTTATTAATTTATTTTTTATTTTATTTTTCCTTTTTTTTATATTATTTTCATTATTATTTCTTTTTCCCCCTTTCATCATTCTTCAATAAAATTTTATCAAATAGTAAACTGTACTAACATACCTAAAATACAAAAATACCTCAAATATATAATAAATATAAATATTTAATTTATAGATTGAATGTTTGTTATAAGTAGAATTAAAGTTGAATATATAAATTAAAATAAGATTAATTAAAAATAATTTTTTATTATTTAAATTAGAATTAAAATATTTATATTGAAATATAATTTCATTTTTGTTAATTCAATAAGTTTGTTATTCAAGAAAAATAACTTTCTTATTATGGACATTAGAAATCCTATCCACATTTATCTCACCTCCCATATGGGATAATTTTATCATGTCTATATCCCCTTTATATTCGATTTTATCTTATCTTGAGCGAGCACCAAACGTATGATAGGATGAATCATGTCATATCCCGAATTTTATCCCGACTACCAAGTAATCTCAAGGCCGCCCTTAACCGGTCGGGTTTAAACTCGAGGACAAGTACCGCATCGCGTGGTATTGTAAAGGACGGCGACTTGATAACAAATAGTCTGACAGCAAAGAGCAAGGAAGCGGCTGAGAATCGTTTCGCAGGATCGTACCCCTCGGCCTTTACCTGAATTGGTGAATATTATACTGATTGTGGTGATTTTTCGAAAGCATATCCTTTGGATTCTCTACACATTCAATGGCCCTTCAGGGAGAACCTAGTGTGGGGATGACTTGAAGTGAAGAGTTATCAACATTTGTTGCTCTTTAGTATAAAAATCATTAGTATCCCTTGATAACGGGGAAAAAAAATATTCACTTCCAACAAAGGGATGAGGCCTGCGGTCACCGATAAGTAAAAATAAGGAACGCCAAGCGCTCCACTGAGAGGCTACCGGAGACGGCCCTCATCGAGTGGAAATACTCCCTTAGCTACCATCTCCGGCCTAAGAACCGGCGGGTAGTCTAAGGCCCCCCAGTTCTTAGGACACTGACCCATTACGGAAATAAAGTTAGAAAACTTTATTAAAAAACCATGTTTTTGTGGTCTACACAGGCCAAGGTATAAAACTACCAGGTAATCTCAGGGCCGACCTTGACCTGCCGGTTAAAAGGTCGGGACAAGAGCACCGCATCGTCTGGCATCGTAGAGGACCGCGACTTGATAACAAATCGTCCGGAGCACAGAGCAAGGCAATGGTTGAGAATCGTTTGGCAGGATCGTACCCCTCGGCCTTTCTCCCGAATTGGTGAATATTTTACTGACCGCGGTGATTTTTCGAAAGCATATCCTTTGGATTCTCCTGTAGGGTGGGCGAGGAGGAGCGTCTAGCAATGCCGACGGCTACATAAGCCACCCGAGACCGAGAGAAAGCGAGCAACGCCTTGTATAGGATTGACGGATAAAGTCACTGTGCATAGCCATAGCGATCTAGGAGTCCTGTCCACACTCTCACTCAGGAGATCGAACGTATGCCGGGGATAATAGGCTAATGACTCCCAAGAGCTCTCATCGGCGAAGTCGTTCGGCACCTCATAATTTTCTCAATAACTTTCTAAACATTACCCCACAAATTTATCGAATCACTCTTTCACTTCACATTAGCGGTTTTTTGGACAAGGATTATCTAAATCCTTCGGTACCCTTTCTTCGGTATTTCAACAACTTTCAGCCATATGTACAAGTTACAAATTTCATAACCAACTTGTTCCGTAAATGGAATATTAAAATTTTCTGAATGTCAATGAAGTTTGATAAATCACATAAATCATTTGACTGAATGGCAATATAGCGGATCAAATATATTACATACATCACCCTAAAAAAAAAAAAAAAAAAAGTGGTTGCAAAGAAACTGACTAGAGTTTGGAATCAAGTTTTGAAAGCAGCCTGGATGGTTAAATTTGATGGATCATGTAATCTTACTCTACATAAGAAAATGTCGATTAGTCATCAGTCACCCATGGCTTCGTTTGGAAAAGGAAAGGCAATAAAGGATAACGAAAATAAGTTGAGATTTTGAAATTTTATGTAAGAAGGAAATGGAGGGAACATCTTGAAACTGGAACATTTTCTCCCAAATTCTTTTCCTCATGTGCTCCCAAACTTCCTCGTGATGTCTGGTCATGCGCACCTTCGTGTTCTTGAACTTGCTGCGACATAACCTTCCAATTTCCATCAGTAATCGATGCAAAATCGACAAAATCAAGCAGTTGCATGGCCATACCATGATGATCCCATGTTGATCCGTCAATATGCTACCTTGCCAGGGATGATCAGCTCCCCAACATCACAGAGGTTTCATGATTATTGTTTTGAGGGGACTAAGGCCTGCATCAGAACAGAATTCACATCTTGAAGAAAGTCTCTGGCCTAACGCAGATCTCAATCAACTTTAAGATTTTGCCTAATCCAGCCGCACGCGCTCCCTTCAACCACCCACTAGGAATCTGAGGGCAGCTTGTCACACGTCGGGGTTGAACTCAGAGGACAAGAGCACACCGCAGCATGTGGCGTCGTAGAAGCACGACGGCTTAAAAACAAAGAATTTGTCAGAAAAACGGCGGGAAAGCCGGCAAGAATCGCACGGCAGAATCGGTTTTATGATTCTGTGTATGGTGAGGTCGCAATCTGGTCATTGTCTCGCAGGAAAAGTTGACGATATCGAACCCTTCGGCCTCTATCCTGGGTTGATGAATGTTTTTAACTGGTGGCGATTTTTCAAAAGCACGCGTGACTTTCATGGTTTTCTCAACTATTTTTAAGACATCGTCACGACTCCATCGAATCACTATTTTCACTCCATAATAGACAAGACCGTCATTTGTCAAATGTACTTACATTAGTGGTTTTTCTTGGAAAATCAGGTTATGTTTGTTAAAAAATGTTTCTGTTTCTCGGAATAAAAATTTCCATTTTTTTGTTCTCGGAAATAAAAAAAGAACATAAACGTGTTTAGTAAAAATTTATTCTAGAAAACAAAAAATCTATTTTTTTTTTTGTTCTCGGGAACAGATTTAGAAGAAAAACAATAAATAGAAAAAAGTAACTTTTTATTCCCAAGAACAATTTCGAAAAACAATTTTTCTCTCTCTTCTTTTTTTCTTCCTCTTTTCTTTCATTCTTCTTGCTTTTGGCCGGCGACCTTGTCGGAGCGTTGCCGGCCATCGGCGAGGTCGAACTCGCGTCGCCTGGGCGAGTTGAGCCTTGACGGTGGCCTGGCGAGGCTCGCCTGGCCACCAAGGCCACCATCGAGGCTCTGGCGACTGGCCACAAAGGAGAAAGAAGAAAAAAAAAAGAAAAAAAGAAAAAATATAATAAAAATATTGAAAAATTAAAAGAAACAACAAAATTATACAAGTTTACCAGACGCATTTCTATTTCTGGAATAGAAATTTTTTGCAGTTACCAAGCGCGTTCTTATATTCAAAAATTATTTTCGAGAACAAAAACAAAAAAAAAACTATTTCTATTCAAAAATTGTTTATTGGAATAGAAACGTTACCAAACGCGCCATTTTTCCCTAACGCCCATCCATTCAGTACGTTTATCAATGCCATGATGACTTTAGGCAATTGAAAAATTCACTATCATAACTATCTTGTGAACGCGAAAGAGAGAGCTCAACAAGATAGGTGGGGAAAACTTCCAAGCAAAAATTCACAATTTATTGTATAGCGAACAATTCAATACTAAACATTTTAATTTGGTCAATTCAGTTGTAAACCTTTTGACAATTTACTATCGTAATCATTCCAGTTAATTTTAGTTAAAAATGTTTGACGGGAATAATTTTTGCAATTTTTTTTTAATTTTTTTTAAAAATTTTAAATTTTTCTTCTTTTCTTTTTCCTTTCCTTTCTTTTTTGTTTTTCAACTCTGGCAAGGTTGCTAGCCACAAGTGAGGTCATGGCATTGGGCCTTACCTAAATCTAGGTGAGGGCGAGGGGCTTGCGGCCCTAACCTGTGGCCAGCGCTAGCCTAGAGTTGGAAAAAAGAGAAGAAAAGAAATATATTAAAAAAATTAAAAAAATTTAAAAATTCTTAAAAATTATCCATGTGAATGCAAGCTATGCTTGCATGTAAGACAACCGACATCTACCTCAATAATTTAAGGCAAAACTTTGTCAAAATGAAGCGGATCTTGTCCTTGAAAGTGAAGAAAATAATGTTCTTTCCGGAACTCATCTCCACTTCCAAAGAGAGGGTAAGGAGGCCACCATTTCACTATAAAAGGGGAACACGAATCCGATCATAGCATCCAAAAGACCGCAATGGATCCATCGGCTGTTGCTCCTCCTCATGTCGTCATCTTTCCTTTAGCTGCTCAAGGCCATGTGAACTCCATGCTCAAGCTCGCTGAGCTTCTCGCCCTCTCCGGCCTCCACATCACCTTCATCAACTCCGAACACATCCACCATCGCCTCCTCCAACATGCCGACATTCAAGCCCGTTTCGCTGCCTACCCGGACTTCCGATTCAAGGTCATATCGGATGGCTTCCCGATAGACCACCCGAGGCCCGGCAACCACGTCATGACCACATTAAATTACGTCAAGAGCATAACCAAGCAGCTGCTTGAAGAGTTGGTGTCAGCTCCGGACCGGCCCGTGACCTGTATCATTGCTGATGGAATCCTGAGCTTCACCATTGATTTCGCTGGAGGCCTTGGAGTTCCAGTCATCGCGTTCCGGACGATAGGCGCAAGTTGCTTCTGGGCTTATTTCTGTATTCCGCGCATGATTGAGAGTGGAGACCTCCCCATCAAAGGTAATGTTCCCACTTCAGCATTCCCTGAACCTCTTGATTCTGTTCAATTTTGAGAAAAGCTTGACCTAAAAGTAAGGTGTGGTGTTCAAAGGGTGCAAAATAATTAACAAATTGGAGTGAAACTGATTGAAGAATTTCATCGAGCAACTGAACTTCTATTATTTTGTAGGAGACGAAGACATGGACCGTGACGTGACGAGCGTGCCGGGCATGGAGGACATCTTCCGGTGCCGAGACTTGCCGAGTTTCTGCCGAGTTGCCGACCTCTCCGACTGGAAGCTCCAGTACGTGACGACGCAGACCCTCCAGACCACCGGAGCCCGAGCCCTCATCCTCAACAGCTTGGACCATCTGGAGGGCCCCGCCATTTCCCAGATTCGAACCCACTTCCCCAACCTCTACACGATCGGCCCTCTCCACTTGCACCACAAATCAAGATTCTCGTCGTTGTCGCCGTCGTCACAACCACCATCGTCAGCAAGCAACAGTCTCTGGGAAGTCGACCGTAGTTGTATCTCTTGGCTCGACAAGCAACCTCCGAAGTCAGTCATCTACGTGAGCTTCGGAAGCATCACGACTCTCAACAGACACGACTTCACGGAGTTCTGGTACGGCCTCGTGAACAGCGGGAGGCGCTTCCTGTGGGTCATGCGGCCGGACTCCCTCCCCGAAGGCGGCGAGGGCGCCGTCCCGGAGGAGCTGAGGGAGGCGGCGGCGGAGAAGGGGTGCATCGTGGGGTGGGCCCCGCAGGAGGAGGTTCTGCACCATGGCGCCGTCGCGGCGTTCTTGACGCACAGCGGGTGGAACTCGACGCTGGAGAGCGTGGTCGCCGGGAAGCCGATGGTGTGTTGGCCGTTCTTCGCGGACCAGCAGGTGAACAGCCGGCTGGTGAGCCACTTGTGGAAGGTGGGGCTCGACATGAAGGACGTGTGCGACAGGGAGGTGGTGGAGAGGATGGTGAACGAGGTGATGGGGGAGAGGAAGGAGGAATTCGCGGCGGCGGCCGGCGACTTGGCGAGGAGGGCGAGGGACGCAGCGAGCGAAGGTGGGTCCTCGTGGGATAATCTGGACCGCTTGATTGAGGATATAAGGTCCATGAAGCCCAGTAGCTGAAGTCCAACGTTGTCTTGTGCTTTCTTCCTTTTTTGAAGTATAGGATTCCTAGAATTCCAAAAGTTCGAATAAGATACACCAATGGATACTTATCGGTGTTTCTTTTAATGTCTCAATCTCATAATCGTTAATATATTTGGATCATATTGTCGTGGTAAATAGACGCAAATATTAATGGAGGCAGTCTTTATTTCATTTCATTAGAGGGGAAATACACTTTCCTAGGCAGTAAGGCTACACCATCGAACTTTTCAAGATTTCCATTGCCAGAAGATGTTGCTTTCTCTTTCACTCTGTCATAAAATCATCGTCAATTTCATTCCCACTACTTGATGCTCATTTATTGATACCGTGATGGAGAGGCTCATTCCCTGAACTATATGCCATCGGACCCCTCCACGTCCATCTCAAATTGAGACTAACGGCGGCCAGAGCCAATGTGCTGGTCTCGAGAAATAATGGGATCTTGAGAGAGGATAGAAGCTGCATAGGTTGGCTCGACAATCAGCCGCCGAAGTCAGTGGTTTACGTGAGCTTCGGGAGCATTGTGGTGATCACTAGGGACCAGGTCATGGAGCTCTGGTACGGTTTGGTCAACAGTGGGGTGAGACTCTTGTGGGTCTTGAGGCCAGACTCGGTGGCCAAGCAAGATGGCAGACCGGATCCTTGCCGAGCTCGGGGAGGCGATGAGCGTGAGAGGGTACCGTTGAATTTTCGATCTTCTCATGAGGAATCTACCCAAGCTTTCTCATCATATGAACCTTTAGTGTTAGATACTCTGCACCATTGTCATAACTAGGGATGAGCATGGTCCGGGTTGGGTCGGTCCACCCCCTAACCCTAGGACCAACCCGCACAATGTTGGTCCTCAATTTTTGGGACCGAGGACCAACCCTATTGAGCTTGGAACCTGTAAACGCTAGTACGAGCACCTAGAGGGGGTGAATAGGTGCGAAAACAATTTTTGCCAAGTAAACCAGAAATTACAATTTCAAATCTGTTTAGCAATTGACTTTAAAATGAAAATTAGACTCGAACAATTAAATAGAGTTACGATCAAGGTAAAAGGGTTCAAGGAAGAGAATAAGAACACAAGGTTTATAGTGGTTCGGCTTAATCCAAGCCTACGTCCACTCTCTCCGCACCGACAGCCCACCGGCTGGATTCTACTATGAATCAAAAGAGTCGTTACGGTATCACTTCCTTGATTCCACGGTGTAGAGACTCTACTACACTTCCTCAAGGCTTCACGAATTATAAACTCTCTTTTGAGTACAAGTTTACGCTCAACAAAGAACAAGAAGCTTCGAGACTTTGGAATTTATCTATCTCGCACATACTCAAATAACCGAGCGTCTTCCTTATATACTCCTCCATGCCTTCATAACCGTTGGCACCTTCCAAATGAGTTCTTCCAATCTACTCGTTGGACAGAATCAATTAGGGAGATCTCGAGTTACTTAAGGAATGTGAAGATAGCCCACCAATCCCGTCGCCCATACAATCGGGATCTAGGTTTCCATAAGTAGAACCTTCCAAGTATACTTCGCCATTCAACGAATCCAATTTATTCAAATTTGAATCAAACCGAATAATCGATCTTTGAGGTGCTATCTCCAGCCGTGAGATCTTCTATAACCGCTCGAATCAAATCCCTAAAGAAATACTTGAATCGGATAAATCTTCTTCGTCGGTCTAGAAACCGTTAATGAGGGCAGACTTTACATCTTGAGTCCGGTGGTCCGACGATCTTCGGACTTTGCGATCTTCGGACTTTGACGGTCTTCGGACTTTGACGGAAGAGTCTCGCGAGTCTTCGAGACTAGGCGAAAAATGTTTTGTCGACATCAAAACAAGTAAGGAAGTTTTCTCCAACAATCTCCCCCTTTTTGATGGTGACAAAACTTTTCTGCAGATTTGGATATTTTTAACCTGCAAGACAATACTTAAGCAAACATGGATATCTCATAAATAAATAAAGATAGTATTGAATCTCGCATCCAGAAAATGTGTTAGTCCAAAGCATAAACAACCATCTTTGCCAACACTTAAAGTCCGCAAGCAAGCATTAAGCAATTTTAAACAGTCAATCCAAATCCAAACATTAATCTAAATTCAAATCGGTCACAACCGGACAAAAGTAAAGTTTAAAACAAATCTGCTGCACTCGGCTTCTCCCCTTTTGTCATCATTAAAAAGGAAGAAATGAAAAGAGAATGAAATTAGGATTGTCTTGGAATGCGAACAAGTTGGAAATCTCCAATCGGCGGACAAAGTGTCTTCCAACTTTTTCAAATCCTCCTTCACTTTTCTATTTCATGACTCTTGGCATTGGCTTGAACTTGAAGAGTAAGAGTCTCGGATTTGATCATTCAACGAAACTAAAGAGGCTTCACCGGCATTCCGCTTGATTCGAACTTCATATCCCGGAGCGTAGATCGACCTCGCATCTCCATAAGAATATCAAGCACTCGTCGAAGGTCCGCCGAGTTATCGGCCCGAGTGCTTACCTCGGCATGGTCGATTGAGGAGTATTTGCAAAAGATGGCATCTCGAGCATGAGTATCCAGATTTGGAGAAGAAGTCTCATGACCTTCCTCGGAAATTGAGAGGCATAGACATCTTCGGATCTGCAGTGAGCGGCTCACATCTTCACTAGCAAAAGCAATTGAAGAAGTACCTCTTTTGTCGCAACTCCCCTGTTTCGGTGCCTTCGGGTGGAGAGAAGTACTCTTCATGCTCTGTCTCCTTGTCGGTGTCATGATGCTTTGCGGTTCTTGTTGCTCCTCGTCTTCGAAGTTCTTTCTTCCTCGCCTCTTTCCTTATCAATCCCCTCTCTTCTTCCCTCTGTTCTTCCTCTTCTCTGTCTTGATTCTCTTTCTCCTCTGTGAAGATTGCTTAAAGCAAGAGCTGATAAGGTTACATCTTCCTCATCCTCTTCATCCTCCAAGATGAGTACTCTTCTTTTCTTGGATGGAGCTGTCATGGGCTCTTTTCCCTTTCTTTTTGCAGCGAAGAGACTTGATGAGTCTTGGTAGGAGTCTTTTCCTTGAATCGCTCCAAAGCTTTGTTTAGCTCTTTCAGACGCATCTTGGAGACCATCTTCAGTCCTACCACCATCTGATCACACGATCGAACACAAAGAGTATTGGGAGGCTGAATGTGAAGGTGTATGAACAGCTTGGAAACAAGTGCTGAGTACGGAAGTTGGCCTTTGTCCTTCACCATCGATCTGTACATGTGAAACATTATAGTGTGTGGTAGGGAGAACTTCTTTCCAAAGCATTGATGGCATACATCAGCATTGCTTCTGAATTTGAAACATCAGTCTTTGAAGTCGATTTTGGTCTCAGACAGTTGATCACTATCTTGTGAAGAAGAATATTTGAGGCATTCAACCTCACGTACGAGATTCGTCCTTCGCCATCCCATCTCGAACGAGTTCCACTTTGTTGCCCGGCCAATAGACACGCCGATTGATTGAAATTCCCCTCTTTCAACCCCAATCACATCGGCCGGGTGTCCATGTCAACCACATAATCCCGATCTCTAACGCTGAATGAAAATCTATTCGCATCCAAAAGCTTAGATTTGAATAGAAGTAAGCGATAAGTTACGGATGTGCTACTTGTTGTCTCAGAGCAGAATTTATCAAGTTGAAATAAGGCGAATTTCTCCCGCAAGTTCACCTTCAGAGAGTCTAGAAAATCAAAGTCTACACTCCTTGGGTTCATCACCCCTCTCTTCAGCAACTTAGTATAATGTCGTTTGTGTTCCTCAGAATGAAACAAATCTGTTTCATTTGCTTCTAACATTCGCAGCAATACCCATTATAGACTTAAAATTTGTGAATATTTTCTCATCATCATTTCCTTTGGGTTGATTATGTCCACTTACACGTGGATCACTTGGAATATTCGCAAAAGCTTTATTTGCTGAGCCCGTAGGAGCAATACCCAAGCGTTCCATTGTGCGCAAAAAATGGGTTTCATTCCTATACCCCTTTTCTACCAAAAACTCGTCAATGAAACTCAAAGCGGAGCCTCCTTCTTTTAAAGCAGTGTACAGTTTGTAGGTAAAAGCGGGCTTTTGAGACCTTACAGGTGCGGCATCCTCGACGGTTTCTTCTTGCGCTTGCTGTTGTGATCTAGCCTGAGAAGAGCGGCGCGGTTGAGAATGTTGTGGGCTCGCTGTTGTCTCGGAGAATCTTCTTCCTCGGTGAGGTCAAAATGCGTAGGACCCTCACGCAAAGGCGGTGGTCCCCGCTTGCAATTCTTGAGGATTTTCTTTGAGAGGCCATTATCACAGTCTTTAGGAGATTCCAAACTCGATTCGTGAGAAAGGTGAAGACTTTAAGATTTAACTAGAGAGAAAAGGTGAAAAAGTGAAGTTCTGTGCTTCTAGGGTTTGTGAAGAAGACGATCGGTATATATAGCAAACAATACAAAGTTATACGAATCGTCGCAAAAAGGAAATTAGGAAATACCTTTTCAAAAATAACTGCCTTTTTGAAAAATGTATAACTGTCAAAAAGATAACTTCTTTTTCGAAAAGGAATGATTGCTATAATTCCGAAAATTTAGAAAGATAACATCAATCAATTACAGATTAATAGATGAACATACCTTTTCGAGATTTTGTCCAAAAGATAAATTTCCAAAGTAGAAATAACTTACAGTAGTAGATCTTGATCTCTTGAGTCTGAGCCTTCTTAGACTTTAGTCCCTAAGTCGAACTTCTTCAGACTTTAAGATATTAAGTCCGGAGCGAATAGACTCAAATTGGCTTTTCTCCGGTGGCTTAGTAAAGATGTCCGCCGCTGATTCTTTGAGTCGATGAAATGAATCAATACTTCTCCGTTTTGAACATGGTCTCTAATAAGATGATGTCGAATCTCTATATGCTTTGCTCTTGAATGAAGAATTGGATTCTTGGTGAGATTAATTGCGCTGGTATTGTCACATTTGATCTCAGTGCATGAGTCTTCGATTCCAAAGTCTCTTAGCTGTTGTTTTATCCATAAGATTTGAGAACAACAACTTCCAAGAGCCACGTATTCTCGCTTCGCCGTTGAAAGAGCTACGGTACTTTGTTTCCTAGAAAACCAAGATACGTTCGTTCCCAAGCAATTGGTGCACGAAGTGCTCTTCCTATCAACTCGCATCCCGCTAGGTCTGCGTCTCGAGTAACCAAGGAGAGTAAGATCTCCTTCTTTAGGATACCGAGACCAAACTTTGAGGTTGTTGCAACGTATTTGATGATGCGTTTTGCAGCACTTAGATGAGATTCTTTTGGATCAGATTGGAATCGGCACAAATACATACACTAAACAAAATGTCGGGTCTAGATGCAAGTAAGATAAAGAAGTGAACCAATGATACCCCGTATAGCTTCGGTCAATCTTCTTTCCTCCTTCATCTTTGTCCGGCTTCGAAGAACTAGACATTGGTATATCGATCTTTTTGCAATTCTCCAAACCGAACTTTTTAACAAGATCTTTAGCATATTTTTCTTGATGAATGAAAGTCCCTTCCTTCAATTGTTTTACTTGTAGTCCAAGGAAGAAGGAAAGTTCACCCATCATGCTCATCTCAAATTCATCCTGCATAGACTTAGAAAATTTCTTGCACAGATTTTCGTTAGGTGATCCAAAGATAATATCATCAACATAGATTTGTACAAGTAAAAAGTTTTTATTTTCTCTTTTAATAAACAAGGTGGTGTCTACCTTACCTTTAACAAAACCATTTTGGATTAAAAACTTACTTAATCTGTCGTACCAAGCTCGAGGTGCTTGCTTTAATCCATATAGTACCTTTTTCAGTCTGAATACAGAGTCTGGCTTCCTTAGGTCTTTAAATCCGGGAGGTTGTTCCACATAAACTTCCTCTTGGATAAATCCATTTAAGAATGTGCTTTTAACGTCCATTTGGAATAACCTGAAATTCTTATAACAAGCAAAGGCAAGGAATAATCTAATTGCCTCTAACCTTGCTACTTGGTGCGTAAGTCTCATCATAGTCTATCCCTTCTTCTTGCGTATATCCTTTGGCCACGAGTCTTGCTTTGTTCCTTATAACTTTTCCTTTTTCATCCATCTTGTTTCGAAAACCCATTTAGCTCCAACAACAGATTTACCTTTTGGTTTAGGAGTCAATTCCCGGACATCGTTAATGCTGAATTGCTCGAGTTCCTCTTGCATAGCTTCAATCCAACTTTCATCGGTTAAGGCTTCTTCTATGCTCTTGGGTTCTATTTCAGAAATAAGTGCCACAAAGACTAGACTCTTCGTGCCTTTTGGATCTCGTACGGATTCCTTCATCAATGTTGCCAATTATGAGTTCTTTGGGGTGACTAGACTTGTGCTTCCGGTTGCTGGTTGGTTTGACAGATCGATCTTTCTCTTCATCTAGTTCTTCAATGTTTGTTCTTTGTTGATCTTCGAAGTCCGAGCCGCTTCGGGGGTTTAGACTTTGTAGAGTCGGAGCGGTTCGATTCTTCGGGTTGAGTCCGGATCGATTGAATTTGTGTGAAGTCTTGAAATTTAACATTCATTGATTCCTCCACTGTTTGAGTCTTTTTGTTGTAAACTCTGTAAGCTTTGTTGTTTTCCCAGTACGCATGGGGTGCATAGATCGGATCTTTCATATGTCAGATTTGGTAGTCCACGAACAAGCTTCTTTGCAGAGATCTTGGCTATTTGCCTCATGTTGATGTGGCCAAGTTTCCTATGCCATAGATTAGCTTCCTCTTGTATTGAGATTAGACATTGGGATTTTTCTGGTTTGATGTCCGGAAGATAGATATTCCCATGTCTTCGTCCCGTGAAAGTCCGAGAGGAATCTCTGCCGATTCCCGAACATATTCCTTCTTGAAAGTTAATTTTGAAACCCGTATCGCACGGTTGGCTGATACTTAACAAGTTGTAGTTAAGTCCTTCTACTAAAGAAACGTTGCTGATTGTGAGACTTCCAATCTTTCTTGTTCCGCGTCCGACAATTCTGCCTTTACTATTTCCTCCAAATGAAACTTTTCCACCATTAACTTGCATAAGCTTTATAAAACAACTTGAGTCTCCTGTCATATGTCTTGAGCATCCACTATCCAAGTACCATTTGACCTTTTTCTTGATAGTGACCCGCATTTAAAAGGAAAACTCAAGCCTTTTTTGGTACCCATATTTTCTTGGGTCCAATGGTGTTAGTACAATATACGGTCTTTGCCCAAACCTTCTTAACAGGTTTCCAAACCATAGGACATTCTTTTTCAAAATGTTCTGAACTATTACACTTAGAACATTTAAGAGCATTGCGGCCTACGGGTTTTACAAAGACTTTTTGAAAGTGAGTTTTATAAAAGTCTTTTGTATGTCTTTGTTTGATTCTTTCCTTCACTTTTGGAAAATCAATTAGAGGAATGGTTTCAAGATGAGTCATTCCTAAGCCCGATTTGTTAAAGTAAGGTCTTTGTGCTAAAAGAATCTTTTCCAATTTCTCATATCCTACGAGAAAACCTTTTGAGATGCTTGAAATATCATTTTTCAAAACTTCATTTTCTTTAGAAAGAGAGTCTGCATTTTCTTTCAAGGTAATGACACTTTAATCTAAATTTTCGACATTTTCTTTCCAAACAGTCTCTGTTGCTTCAATGCAGAATTTTCCTTTTTCAGTTCGGAAATCCTCTTGAGAGAGGTTTTGAGACTAAGACACGAGTTCATCAATATATTTAGAAACTTTAGTAGGAATCTTAAAATTACTTACCTTGATTTTACTGTCTGAGTCTGAGTCTGAGTCTGAGTCTGTCTCAGAGTCTGAGTCTGATTGTGCCATTAGACAAATATTGGCATAGTCATCATCACTCTCTTCGCATTCGGTATCACTCCAAGTTTCGCTTTGAGAGCCTTTTCGTATTTCTCAGCTTTTCCTTTCTTTTTCTTTAGTAAGGGACAGTTGGGTCGATGTGCCCCTTTTTCTTGCATTCAAAACAAATCACATCTTTATTGGATTCATCATCTTCGCTTGATTTGTTTTGAAACTTTTGAGAGCTTTGTTTCTTCCAATTGAATCTTCTTCCCTTTTTGTTCAGTTTTCGAACTTTCTTATCATGAGAGCAAGCTCTTCATCGTTCATATCATCTTCAGAATCGTAACATCGAGTCATCGTTAGATTTTAAAGCAATAGATTTTTTACCTTTGGGATCTTCATCTTCGTTGTTTTGCTCCACTTCATAAGCGAAGAGTGCCAACCAATTCGTCAACGAAAGTGGCATGATTCTTTGTATCTCCCTTATTGAGGTCTTTACGTGATTCCAATCTTTGGAAAGTCCACGCACAGTTTGTTGAACTTCATAGGTCCAGAGATTGGTTGACCTTGATACTCAAGACCATTCACGATTTCGTAAAACGACTAAACATGTCGTGATAGATTCTCTGGTTTCATCTTGAAGGCTTCGTATTGACCGAGCAAAATATTGATTCTGGTTTCTTTCACTCGATCGGTTCCTTCATAGGTGATGTTCAACCTATCCCGCATTTCTTTAGCTGTTTCACAAGAAGATATTCTGTTATATTCGGTGGGAGATAATGCACAATATAAGGAATAAATTGCTTTTGCATCGAGAGCTTGTCTCTTGGTTATCTCTTCTTGAGTCATCCCGTTGGACTCAATAGCTTCCTTTCCCCTTTCGAGACTTTGTTGTAGCTTTAGGAGTGATTCCTTTGTCTACCACGTCCCATTCCATAGGATCTTTAGATCTTAGGAATGCCTTCATCTTGTTTTTCCATATGCTGTAATCCTTTCCATCAAAATAAGGTGGTCTTGTATTGCTTTGCCCTTCAACCAGACACTGAGCTAACATACTAGCCATGGATCGTTAACTCAAGTAAAAACACTTCAATTTAAATGAGTACACGGGCTCGATACCAATTGTAAACGCTAGTACAAGCACCTAAAGGGGGTGAATAGGTGCGAAAACAATTTTTGCCAAGTAAACCAGAAATTACAATTTCAAATCTGTTTAGCAATTGACTTTAAAATGAAAATTAGACTCGAACAATTAAATAGAGTTACGATCAAGGTAAAAGGGTTCAAGGAAGAGAATAAGAACACAAGGTTTATAGTGGTTCGGCTTAATCCAAGCCTACGTCCACTCTCCGCACCGACAGCCCACCGGCCGGATTCCACTATGAATCAAAAGAGTCGTTAAGTATCACTTCCTTGATTCCACAGTGTAGAGACTCTACTACACTTCCTCAAGGCTTCACAGAATTATAAACTCTCTCTTGAGTACAAGTTTACACTCAACAAAGAACAAGAAGCTTCAGACTTTGGAATTTATCTATCTCGCACATACTCAAATAACCAGAGCGTCTTCCTTATATACTCCTCCATGCCTTCATAACCGTTGGCACCTTCCAAAGGAGTTCTTCCAATCTACTCGTTGGACGTAATCAATTAGGGAGATCTCGAGTTACTTAAGGAATGTGAAGATAACCCACCAATCCCGCTCGCCCATACAATCGGGATCTAGGTTTCCATAAGTAGAACCTTCCAAGTATACTTCGCCAATCAACGAATCCAATTTATTCAAATTTGAATCAAACCGAATAATCGATCTTTGAGGTGCTATCTCCAGCCGTGAGATCTTCTATAACCGCTCGAATCAAATCCCTAAAGAAATACTTGAATCTGGATAAATCTTCTTCGTCGGTCTAGAAAGCGTCAATGAGGGCGGACTTTACATCTTGAGTCGGTGGTCCGGCGATCTTCGGACTTTGACGGTCTTCGAGACTAGGCGAAAAATGTTTTGTCGACATCAAAACAAGTAAGGAAGTTTTCTCCAACAAAACCGAGGACCGGACCGACCCAATGGGTTTAGTCCGGTTCAGTCAAACGGGACTAACGGATAATTTTTTATTTCATTTTTGTACTCCTTAAAAAAGCGATTGAGAAGCTGGAGTGACCCAATGGGTTTGGTCCGGTTTCAAGGTCAACCTAGGACCAACCAATAATCTTTTATTTTATTTTTGTACTCCTTAAAAAGGCAGCCGGGGATTGCATCGACTTAATGGGTTCAATAATTAGCAATGTCAGCTAAGAAAGGCAAACGGCAAGGGTCAAGTGGGATGAGCGTTGAATAGAATGAGTATCGAATGTTGAGCGGGAAGCAACAAGCCAAACAAGCATCGAGCGGTGAGTGACACGAAGCGATGAGTGGCACAAGTGACCCAAAGCGAGCAAGGTGAGTGTTGAGTGACGAGCGGAGAAGTTGTTGACTAAAAGGACAAATAAGATAAAAGAGAATGAATAGACTAGGAGGATGCCATAAGGTGCTTTTCTGGACGCCGTGAAAATTCCTTACAAAAACATTTTTCTCATTCGTAAATTATGACTATTGACGCCGTAAAAGACATTAAAAACCTAAGTTATTAAAGAACAATGTAAAATTACTTGAACTCCTCACTAAAGAGCTGTTTAATGTTATTGACGTAGTTTATTTTAAGGTTTTCTCTATATAAAAGAATTATAAATAATATTATAAAATATATATAAATATATATGTATATATATATATATATATAAAATCAGGGTTGGTTCGGGTTGGACCAACCCGGAACTCTCATGACCGAGGACCGACCCGTACAGTGTTGGTCCAGGAATTCTAGGACCAAGGACCGACCCAATCTCCTTGTAAACCGGACCGGGACCGGCGGGGTTGGGCCGGTCCCAGGGTCGGGCCGGTCGGGTCGGTCCGGGGTGGACCTGGACCGATGCTCACCCCTAGTCATACCGAGCTGGCGGTTCTCTACTAAAAATCAATGCATCGCTTCTGAAAATAGCCCACTATCGCGTCGCGTGTTCCCAATAGGTATCTAGAGGAGTCAGCACCGCAAGACAAGGTCCTGGCGCACTAGACCATCTTCTGCTTCCTGAGCCACGGCGGGTGAAACTCGACCCTATAGGCCGTAGCCGCCGGCATCTCCATGATCTGCTGGCCATGCTTCGCCGACCAACTGCTGAACAGCAGGTTCGTGGGCCAGGTGTGGCGAAACAGGGCAGGCGCAAAAGACATGTGCAACAGAGTTGCGAACGAGAGGGCAGTGAGAGATCTGATGGATCCGGAGAGGCGGGACGATGGTGAGATCAGAGATTCTGCAGAGAAGATGGCGAAGCTTGCCAGAACCAGTTCGGGCTTCGGAGGCTTGTCGTATCGCCATCTAGAGAGGTTGATCCTGGATATCAAGAACAGGGCAGCTCATCAAAATTGAATCACGAATTCAAATGATTATTGAAATACACTTACTCGAGATGTAAGGAAATGTAGCTGCCACTGGTAGTGGCTAGAATAAAGAGAGAGAAATTATCAAAACTATGCATTTCATAAGTGTGAGATCTCGATTCAATTCATACTCGGTGTAGTCCTTTGCGGCGAGTGACGAGGAAGTATTTACTTGCGAATCTTCTAATGTGGATGACCTATATTTGGTCAGATTCAGAAGGAGGATTTGATCTAGTGCACAAAAGATGATTTAGGTTACCACCAGACTTTTATGGTAAAAAGAAATTTGGGAGAAAATTAAAACAAAGAAATCATGAAACTAGAAGGGAAGGATGCTTGCCTCCGCATAGTGGTGTGGTGACATCCTCATATGTCCTAACCTTTAATCTTTGAAAGGTAACCACACAACAACAGTGCTATTTAAACCCAATCAACCTTAAATTATTATACAGATGCCAATTCAATTATAAACTTTTTAATTTTGTCAATTTAATCATAAACCTTTACACAAAATTCAAATATAATTATTCCAATCAATTTTCATTGGAAAATCACTAACATGATGGTCTAATCATTGTAAACTATTCTACGTGGCACACTTTTATATCAACGATTTCTAGTAAAAATTGACTTGAGGGATCACATCGAAATTTTACACAAAAGTCTAAGATTAAATTGACAAAATTAAAAAAGTTAGGATTGACTGAAGATGTCCAAGTTTTTAAGGCCATTAGCATGTAGTACCTCCTAAGCATCCACAACAAACTTTTCTTAAGCTTCGTTTGTTTTATAAAAAAAAAATGAATGATTTGGAAAATATTTTCCAAAAATTGATCGATTGTATTGCTTAAAATAATTAGTCAATGAAAAATATTTTCATTTTTGACAACAATTTATACCCAAAAATTTTCATGGATGATAAAATTTCTTCACTAAAATGTTTAGAAGATTAAGGCCCCCTTTCTTACTAGAAGGGAAAATCATTTTGTCCCAATAAAAAAAAATTATTTTCAGTCCATGGAAAATGTTTTTGGTAGATTGGATTAGTTTTCCCTCATCCAAACACTAAAAGTCAAAAAAAAATTCCCAAAAAAATTTTCTTTCAAACAAACAACAATAAAAACCACAGTAAAATAAGAAACAACGGGTTAGGTCAGAAAAAGGAGAGTAGAGACCACTACAGCGGTGTCTCACGACTGCAACCATTCATTGCATTGCTTCAATGATACACGATAAAGTTATAGCAAAATTCATCAGGCACAGTGAGCATTTCTCACTTTATAATTAAGGCATTTTTCTGTAGAATTAGGGTCCGTCGATCCATGTTAAGAATCTGACCCAAAAAAAAAAAAACTCCATGTTAAGAAAGACACAGACCCAACACGAAAATAAAGTTACACGAAAACACTTTTTTCACGTGTGATGCGATGTCAATAGTAAAAGTGTTTTCGTGGTCTATACAGTCAAGTAATAAAACTGCCGAGTAAACTCAGGGCCGCGCGCAAAAAAAAAAAGAAAAAACTCAGGGCCGCCCTTGACCTGCTGGGTTTAAACTCCAGGACAAGGGCACCGCATCGCGAGGCATACGCTGAAATCGTACTAAAAAGCCAAATTGGCTTTCCGGCATATCAATACCGACAAAACTTGGTAAATTATTGCTGGAAGGAGGAAACTGGACCAGGTACAGAACCTTGAGGATTTTATTGCATTTTTTAAAATGCTTAGAGCTTGATGAACTTTAGGGCAAACATTATAATTTTTCCCTAATTTTCTCATATTTTTTATATTGAATATCACGTTATCATCGATACTCGAGTGTTTATTAAAAAAAAAACGGTTGAATTAAAAAAAAAAAAACTTGCATTCCCTACTTTGGAGCTACAAAAGATTCTTAAGACAAAAGTATCGGAACGTCATCGATTACGCAAGATGACCAGACCCTGATTCTCTTTCGTGTTCTTGAACTTGCTGCTACGTAACATTCCAATTTCCATCAGCAATCGATGCAATATCGACATAATCAAGCAGAAGCATGGCCATATCGTGATGATCCCATGTTGATCCGTCAATATGCTGCCTTGTCGAGGAAGATCAGTTCTCCAACATCACAGAGGTTTCACGATTATTATTGTTTCGAGGGGACTAAGGCCTGCATCAGAACAGAATTCACATCTTGAGACAGTCTCTGGCCTAACGCAGATCTCAATCAACTTTAAGCTTTCGCCTAATCATGTTGCACCCCAGGAATCTGAGGGCAGCCTGTCACACGTCAGGGTTGAACTCAGAGGACAAGAACACGCCGCAGCATGTGGCGTCGTATAAGGACGGCGGCTTAAAAACAAAGAATTTGTCAGAAACAGGGCGAGAAAGCCGATAAGAATCGCCTGGCGGAATCGGTTTTATGATTCTGTGTCATGGGTGGTCATGATCAGTTCATTATCTCGCAGGAAAAGTTGACGGAATCGAACCCTTCGGCCTCCATCCTGGGTTGATGAATGTTTTTTCACCTGCGGCGGCAATTTTTCAAAAGCATACATGACTGAGTTTCATAGTTTTCTCAACAATTTTCTAGACATTGTCACGAATCCATGGAATCACTCTTTTCACTCCATAATGGACAGAACTGTCATTTGTTGAATGTATTTGCATTAGCGGTTTTTATCGGAGAATGATTCTCTAACGGCCATTCTGTATCCTTGTGGAAGCCATGATAACTTTAGGCAATCGATGCATTAGCTGCAAATTTCATAACTATCCTATTAACATGAAAGAAAAAGCTCAACAAGACAGCAGGGAAAATTTCCAAAAAATCTAAAATTTATTCGTACGGCGAACAATTCAATATTAAATATTTCAAAT